>CM053417.1:114389551-114512413 GCA_028644305.1 Xerus rutilus
AAAACAGCACACTACAGTAAAGCAGCCACTTCAATGTTTATAGCAGCACAATTCACAATTGCAAAACTGTGGAAGCAACCCAGATGTCCTTCAATAGATGAATGGATAAAGAAACTATGGTACATATACACAATGGAATATTATTCAGCAATAAAAGAGAATAAAATTATGGCATTTGCAGGCAAATGGATGGAATTGGAAAACATTATGCTAAGTGAAGTAAGCCAATCCCAAAAAACCAAATGCTGAATGTTCTCTCTGATTAGTGTATGCTGATGAATAAGGGAGGTGGGAATGGGAAACACAAGAGAAATGGAGGAACACTGGACGCGGCATGGGGGAGGTGGGGGGCAGGAAAGGGGAATGGGCATAGTAAAGATGGTTGATTGAGATCGTCATCACTACCCTTGGTGCATGTATGAAGACACAATTGGTGTAACTTTATCTGGTTTGCAACCAGAGAAATGGAAAAACTGAGCTCTATATATGTGCTATGACTTGAAATGCAATTAAATAAACTAATAAAAAAAATAAAAAATATATCCATTACTGAGGAGATGGATCCTGATTTCACATACACAAATATATGAAAAATTATGCCATTTGGATCCCAGGAATATGGTGGGGAGCATAGTGGAGTGCATTATCATGAGGAAAACATGGGACAAGTGCTTTATCATGAAGAAAACATTGGGGCAAGTGCAAGTCATGTGTTATTTCATTCAGTTCTCAAAATTCAATGATGTAGGTGGTATCATAAGCTCCTACTTCACAGATGTGGAACCGGAGACTCAGGGAGGTTAATTTACCCAAGGTCACTCAGATGGTAGGTGGCAGAGCTTAAATCAAGCCTAAATCTACCTGAGTACTTAATGAATCAGGAGCACTGGAATTGAGGGGCTAGTTGGAAGTGATGTGGTTTAAATTGTCAGTAGAGATATCATAGTCATATCTAGAATCTACAGGATTCAAATCCTAGGCAGATTTTCCACTTTTCCTTTCTGCGCTGATCAGGCTACGAGAGAGAACTTCCAGATTCTCAGAAATTCTGCAGAAGAACAGCAAATCCACTGATTTTAGATGTATGCACCAACTAGCAAATTTGTAACAATTTGTAAAGACAACACAGCTTGTATTTGCTAATTCCTATGTGGAATTACATGTATGCATTTAAATTTACTGTCTTTATAGGTTTTGAATGGTCATCAATTAGAGCTAATAGTTTAAAAATAGCAAATTCTTCAACCTCATTTAATAATTCATTTGAACTCAAAAGACAATCCTCTGGAAAGGCACTCCCCATAATGGACCTTGTAGAAAACACTAAAATGCACTGACAAGTATCGTGCAACCAAATTTCAAAGACAACCATGGATCACAACCTCTTTCCCTCAGAGACACACAGTGATCCTCTGTGAGTCTGTTTTGCCATAGGACTGCCTCCTCTCTTATCAACTCTGCAGTTTTTTGAATTATTACATGAGAGGAGGAGAAGCTGTGATTGAAGGAGGAGAATGAACTCTATCCATTGCCCTCACCCTTATTCACAGTTTCAGCTTATCAGATTAGTATACCCAGGACTTTCATTTTGCTTTCTGAAATCAAACCAAGGTAGCTAATGAATATGCCTCAGGTGTTCCGAGTCTTCTAAACCACTTCCAAGAAAACATTGTGCTCTTTAATGAAAGGACCAAAACTTTCGTGTGGTTCTTAACTTCAGCTGCACATTGGAGATACCTAGGAATTTTAAAAGCTACAAATGCACAGACCCACCCCCAGAGATTCTGCTTTCATGGGACTGGGGTTCAGCCCCTGCAGCAGGACTTTGTAAAATTCTCTGTGATACTAATATGTAGCATAAAAGTCCTTGACCTCCATGTACCACCAGAGGGAGCAAGGTAGGCATTTTCCCAAGTTTAATTTGATTCTATTCTTACTCTATATTTTGCTTTCTTATGATACAATTATATTGACCATCATAGCAGTTTATCAAATAGAAATGAGATAATTTCAACTGCAATTTCATATCTGTCATTGGCTAAGTTGGCCCAATCCCACGTGGGCCATAAAATTTTAGTGCAAAATTAATTCATCTTTCGGATCCATAATGGACATTGAGAATAAATATTAACTTCAAGAAGACTTAAATATACAGCAAATTGTTGAAAAATTGTTACAAAAATCCAAAGACATAAATAGTCACTAAATGATTGAGAAAAAAGTGTATGGTAAATTTTGAATGAAGTTCTCTTGAAATCAAATTCAATTGCTCTTAAACCTCATTAAATTTTCTATAAGTATATCATCTTAAAAGAACTACTAAAGATTTTCAATCTGATTGGGAGGCTGAGACAGGAGAATTGCAAGTTCAAAGCCAGCCTCAGCAACAGCGAGGCACTAAGCAACTCAGTGAGACCCTGTCTCTACATAAAACACAAAATAGAGCTGGGGATGTGGCTCAGTGGTCGAGTGCCCCTGAGTTCAATCCCTGGTACCAAAAAAAAGATTTTCAATCTGAGAAGTGTTTTTTTAAACCTTTATAATTTATTTATTTAGTTTTTTTTTTTTTTTTGTTACTGGAGATTGAACTCAGGGGTACTTGACCACTGAGCCACATCCCCAGCCCTATTTTGTATTTTATGTAGGGACAGGGTCTTACTGAGTTGCTTAGCACTTCACCCTTGCTGAAGCTGGCTTTGAAGTCACGATTCTCCTGTCTCAGCCTCCTTAAGTGTTGGGATTACAGGCTTGCGCCACCACGCCTGGCTTATTTATTTAGTTTTATGTGGTGCTGAGGATAGAACCCAGTGCCTCACATGTGCTAGGCTAGCACTCTACCACTGAGCTACAGCTGCATCCCTCAATCTGAGAGTTTTTGATAATACGAAACAGACCACAAGCTATGATAATAATAATTATAGGAGTAGTAATGTTACCTTAAAACTTTGAACAAGAAAAGTAGCCATTAATATTGAACTTTAATATTTTAGTAATTATGTTAAGCACAGCTTTACTAGGCTTCTACAAACTGATCGACACATGAGAAAGGAGTTTGTCTTTTTCTAGGCAAGATAAAAACTTTTCTCCCCCTATCCCCAACCTTTTTGTTCTAGAAGAAAATGTTGTCAGAAAGCAATATTCCAGTTCAGTTTCTATCTTGGAATTTTCTTGTTTTCCTGTTCAAAACAAGATTATCACTGCATTCAATTTTCTAAATTTCCTCTTTAATTACCTTATATTAACATCCATACAAATTAAAAGCCTCTTTGCCTCCATTCAGGGTTGTTATAATATTTCCCCTTTTTATACTTATAAACAATTTATTACTGTCTTAGTTGATATGAATAACCACCAACCCAGATCTCTGTTTCAGAACTCCTATTTTGTTGGAAAGATTTCCTAAAAGAATAGACATGGCTTACCCCTTTCTGTTGATGCCTCCCTTCTAAATTCTCACTCCACAATTTGAAGCAGCATCAGCTGGTAGCCTCTGTGCACTGGGTGCATGGAGAGAAGAAACTGGCTCACTTCCTGAAATGGCTCACTTTACCATCAGCAGAACACAACATGTGGTTTGCAGAAATTTATGTGGGAAGAAGGGAACTAGTGATTTCTTAACTCTTGCTAAATCATTTATTGTCTGTGTTTTAAAATTTGGAAACTGAAATTGGGGAAAAAGTCATTTATAAAATGGTATAAACAGAATCCAAATCTGATATATACAGCACATTTTTGTGAGTTGGTGTGTATGTGTGTGTGTGTGTATGCATAGATGGGGAGTGGCTCAGAAGATCCTTACCCACATGGTAATATAGTTATTTCTGGAGAGCAGGATTAGGGGAAAATGAAGGTGAGAAAATGGGTAAACTTTTTCATTCTAGTGAGAAAACATTAGTGTATTTATTTATTTTTTTTAGTGCTAAAAACATGACCACAAGCAGGGCATGATGACGCATGTCTGTAATCCTAGAGGCTCAGGAGGCTGAGGCAGGAGAATTACAAATTCAAAGCCAGCCTCAGCAACTTAGCAAAGTCCTAAGCAACTTAGTGAGACCCTGTCTCAAAATAAAAAAATAAATAAATAAAAATAAAAAGGGCTGGGAATGTGGCTCAGTGGTTAACGACCCTGAATCCCTGGTACCAAAAACAAAACCAAAAAAATCACCACAAATTTGTACTCAATTTATAAACTCATCTTTTGAGGTGTAACTCACGGATGTAGGTAAATAACCAAAGTATTGCTTCACCTATGTTCCACACATTCACAAGACAGCACACAACACAGGTGGGTGTGTGTCACCTATCAGGTTGTGACTGCAAAGAGAATATCTTTCCCCTGGGTGTCCTTGTACTTCACCCAGCACCTGACATATAGTAAAAGCTCAATAATTATTCACTGAATGAGTGAGTGAAGGGTTGATGAGCTTTCATGAGGCTGAAGAATTTACTTTTCCTGATTTGGTCTGATAAGTGAATTTGACTAAAAACTCTTAGAACCAGGATCTCAGGCTTAATTAAGAGCAGGGGTCAGCAAACTGCAACCTTTGAGCCAATTCTGATCCAGAGGTGAAAAAGAAATTTTATAGATGAACAAGTGGCAATTGATCTGAAGAAAAGGAGCACTAAATTCCAATTAATCAAAATGTTATCCCCTTCAAAAGTAATTCTATTCTTCCTGTTACTGGACAAATATTACAAAACTGCTTTCAATTATTATTATTATATTTTAAATTTCATAAATTAAGGAATCATATAAATTTATTTTCCCTCTTACCATGTATGTATATACATAACATCAGAAATTTGCCTCTTGGCCTGAAAAGTCTAAATATTTATTATCTAACTTTCTAGAGAAAAAAGTTTACTGAGCCTTGGACAAAAGAACAATATTTGGAATGGGATATAATGAGTTTCATCTTTTGTTACACCCCGTGAATGAGAGAAAACCATATTGGGGGCAAGGTGAACAGGGGTTTTACACACACACATGCACACAGACTATGGAAAGCCTTATTATGAATGAATGCCTTTCAGAAATAACAAAATGGCTTGAGTGGCCATTCCTAAATTGACCTTTAAAGACCCAAAGCAATTCAAGATATATTGCATGGTTTGGGAAGCAATTCCCATGACATCAGAGTGTAGTCTTGGTATTTGTTGGCAAAACAAAAGTCTTTGTGATTGTGAGCTCAAATACCTCATCTGGCCACCTCTCAGTCTCTTGGTTTTCCTTGAAACATTTGCTCATAAATAAAGCAGGAAAATAAGTAAAAATTACTTCCAGTAGTGGACTGAGCCAGGCTTCTTGGAGCTAGAGTTTTTCAGTCTTTCTAGAAAAGCCAGACTCTCATGTGCTGGCTTCTAGGCCACCGAGTACCAGTCAATTGTAGAATAATCAGGAGTTCTTATAGAACATGTTTATATATATGTATATATATATGCATATATATATTGCATGTATATACATATATGTATATATACACATACCATCTAGTATCTATGCCAGGAGAACTCAATGAGCTAATTGTCTGCAACAAATGAATCTTCATGATTTTTCCCCACTAGCGGTACCATCGAAGGTAAAAATAAAAATGAAATTGACCGCATGACAGGAAGAGCACTGTGAAACAGAAGTTGTTCCATCCAATGTGCAAAATGGTCAGGTAATCTGACCCTCTGCCCAAGCCCAGAAACTGGCCTTGGTGCCCAGGTCTGCTCTGCCTGCCCTGCTCTGCCTAGCAAGGCACAAAACTTTTAGGCATCTCCTGAGCCAATCTTCCCTTTTTCTCCACCATGCCATATATGTTGTGAAAGGTCTTTATTCCAAATGGAGAGGAGAAGATCTGCCATTTCCCACTTTTGCCAGATAACATGAACATCCTAGACACCCAAATCACCAGCAGATGAGCCTCTCTGAGCCTCATGTTCTCATCTCTCAAATGGAAGTAAGGTAAGAATTATAGTACCTTTCTCATATAGTACATTTGAGGATTAAATGTGTTCACACTCGTGGAACTCATAGGAAAATATGTGGCACAAAGAAAGCATTCAACGAGTACAGCTGTTCTTCTTATTACTACCTTTGTCCTGTACTAATGCCCACAATTCCCAGCTTGTGCATCCTTCTTACTCTTCCTTCCTCACTCCTGCCTCCCTGCCCTTGTCTGTTTGTGCTTCAGAAACAAAATACCACAGACTGGGTAATTTATAAACAATAGAAGTTAATTTCTCACAGTTCTGAAGGCTGGGAAGGCCCAAATCAAAGGACCAGGAGGTTTGGTGTCTGGTGAGGTTGTTCTCTGCTTCCTAGCAGGTACCTTGTTGCTGTCTCCTCTGGAGGGAGGAGATGGACCTTGAGTCCTTATCTAGTGGAAAGGGTGGAAACTTTTTATGAGGCAGTAATCCATTGATGAGGAGGGAGCCCTTGGGGCCTAATACTGAAGCCCCAACCTCTTTGTACTGTTGCATTGGGAAGTGTTTGGGACACAAACACTCAAACCATGGAAGTTCCTTCACTCACTCTTCCTGAGTCTTCTCAGTTGTCACATGGACTCTAACTCCCACCCACCCTATTACACTCGTTTCAAACCTCTGTTGGTTGTTTTCCACATGTGCTATTATTTCTCACTTGAAATAAAAGCTCAAAGTGTTAGCCTATAAAACTTCTGGGTGCCCATTACAAAGTAGTGGCTCTCTGGATAAACCTAGCTAACGACACTCTTCCTGTGGGCTGATATAGCTCCAAATCAGGGCATGGAGCTGGGCTTGCCTGGCCATATTGCCTTGTGTAGAGGCAACTGTGCAATGGCACATGGTGGGCCAGCTAAACCAAACTGAAGCTCATTTCACCATAACAAATGAGACTGCCCCTTCCAATGCTTCCAATGGCAACTCTGGCTGCCTAAGTGCAGGGATAAGGCAAGGTCTCCACAGTCTTCTATAGATTCCTTTCCTGACTCCATCTTTAACAGGGTAATTATCTGAAAACCAGGGTCTTCTATCCATTGTCATAATTTTTCTGTGTTTTCTTAAGTCAGTGTCTCCCCAAAAATGGCCCAAGATACCCCCAAGAACCATAGTAGGTTAACACTGGAAGAGTCCCCTTATCTCATGGATGAGGGAACTGAAACCAAAGGTCAAGGGTGCAAAGTGGGAAAGTAAGTGGTGGAACTCTCACTGCTCAACTTTTGCTCTTGTGTTCTTTCAACTCCTCCCTGCATGAGTGTCCTAAGTGAAAAGCCAGAAGTGTTCAATCACTGTGTTGAGCTGTCAAAGGGGAAGGCAATGAATACTACCCAAGGGATGTGAACAAGCCAGGAAAAGGATAGAGATTTTTCTAGAATGCAGCTCTCATCTCCTGTTTACAAAAGTTCTTGAGAGGATTTCCTCAGCTTTCAGGATAAAACCTAACCTATTTAGGATCATGAAGAAGACCCTTCATGATGAGCTGTGGCTTCCTTCCCAACTCTTCGAGAGACCAGTTCCCCTCCTCAGCCAGTACCACAGTCTTTGAAGCAGCTTTGCATTGTTCCTAACAAGTTGCTTCATAGGAATCTGCCTTATGATAAAGGAGTTGTCACTATTACTACAGTGTCACCCCCTCCGCCACAGAAAATCTTATTTAAGCTACTCCAGAAATTGGCACCATAATTGATCTTAGGACTATCACCAAAAGAGTCTCTACAAAAGAGTTCAATGTAGTTAAACTTCCTACATCCTATTGCTGTCTTACTCAGCCACTGGCCTGGAAGAGATCAGCACTCCAGGTGCTGAACGCCCCTTTACTGTTTTTTTCACAAACATTTATGGACTATTTAGTATAGTAACAATATAATATTTTAGAAAAGTGTGTTTGCAACTGCTAAGTGTAACAAGGAGGACAGATCCTTTAACAAGGCCTCTGGCCTTAGGCCTGAGCTTCACAGAGATGTTTACATTTCAGAGATAAGAGAAGATGTTATGAATTGGGCTCCATGGTAACAGCTGGCAGGGGAGAGGAAAGAAAAGAGGAGAAGCAGCTCTCCCCTTCTCAGGTGCTGTCCTTTGAGTGTTAACTTGCCCAGAACAGTGAAAGAAAAAGTTGCTTTTGTGTGAACTTCTGCAGACTGTGAATTTCTGAGCCCTTCCCCTTACACACTGGGTATAAAGTTCTGAAACTGCCCGAACTCAGGGTTCAGGGGACTTAATTGATTACAGGAAAAGCTGTACCCTCTGAACCAACTGCAGTCAAATAAACTTGCTTCCTGTTTCATATCCGGTGTCTTGCCTCCTCTGTCCTACAACATTACCATTTCTCATAGAAAGAAGCTGAAGTAAAAAAAGAGGTTTTAAAAAGTCAGATTAAGTAGGATGCAGTGGTGCATGCCTGTAATCTCAGCACTTTGGGAGACTGAGACAGGAGAATTGCGAGTTCAAAGCCAGCCTCAGCAATGGCGAGGCGCTAAGCAACTCAGTGAGACCCTGTCTCTACATAAAACACAAAATAGGGCTGGGGATGTGGCTCAGTGGTCGAGAGCCCCTGAGTTCAATCCCCAGTACCAAAATAATTAATTAATTAATTAATTAAAAAGCCAGATTACACTGAATCCAGAGTTTGTGCTCTTAACCTTTGTATAATATCCCAACAATGTTAAAGATGACAAGGACCTATAAAAAGCCACCTCATTTAGTCAGGAACAGTGACACACACCTGTAATCCCAGCAATTTGGAAGGCCTAGGTGCTGGGATCACAAATTCAAGGTCAGTCTAGGCAACTCAGTGAAATCCTCTCTCAAAACCTTAAAAAAGTTACCTAATTTGGCAAAGAAAAGCTTAGTAATGACATTCAAAAGTAGTTTTGACAGTGTGGTAAAATGGAAAGCCAGGTGATAGAAGGTTAAACAATAATGACAGCCCTTCCAACTCAGCACCAACTCCAACAACCACACGGGACCTCAGATTAACATTCCCCAATCGCTGCACTAATTACTATCATCTTAATTCAGACCACCACCACATTTATGAACCAGTGAGCTGGTGGTTGAGTTTCTCTCCAACATATATGCAATCTTTCCCCTTTGTCTCACAATATTCCTGGACCTCAATCCTGTTCAATTGATTGATGTGACTGTCGTTTGCTCCTTGAGAGACACTAACTCTTAGGCTTCCAAAACAGGTGTCTTCCTGCCTCCACTTGACCCTAGCTCTGTAAATCGTGGCGGTTTGCATTCTGTGATCTTGAGGGCCCCTCTGGCCACAAGCATTTGGAACACAGCCTAACAGTGTCCTGCCCCTCTCTACTGGCACTTTCTCTACCAGGTCCTGCTGGCAGATGTGAAATCAGAGTTCTCTCTCCAGGTTCCTGCCTACCTCTCAGGGATTTATGGTACAGATCAAATGACACCCATTGTACAAGGTACCCATCAAAGGATGAATCCATTTATAGTTCATGTTTATTTTTACTTGTTACTATAATCTCATTTTCAGAAGAACAAACAGGCTTGCAAAGGATCAATAATTTCCCCAAGCCGGGCACAGTGAGTGGTGCACACCTGTAGTCCCAGCACTTTGGGAGGCTGAGACAGGAGAATCATGAGTTCAAAGTCAGCCTCAGCAATGGGGAGGTGCTAAGCAACTCAGTGTAGACCTTGTCTCTAAATAAAACACAAAATAGGGCTGGGGATGTGGCTCAGTGGTCCAGTGCCCCTGAGTTCAATCTCCAGTACCAAAAAAAAAAATTACCCCAATTCAGCAGCAAATCTGGAATTTGAATTGAAAACCCTATTGCACTTGCCATACTCTGCTCTGGCTTTATTTTGGTGGGTCTATCTTACATGCTCTTGTAGACTATAAAAATTTTTGAGCTCAAGGGTTGTTTTATTTATGCAGATCAGTCTTGCACACTTATCAGTTGGTGAATATTGGTGAAAATGAAAGGGAGGTACATGGAGGATGGTATTGGCAGAATTAAGGAAAATTTTATTTATAAAGTATTCCTGATCATAATACTATATCTACCCAGATATTACCCTTATGTGGTCCTAAACATCCAAATACAGGAATGTTTAACATATAAGATGATAGCCCTACAAATTCCACTCCTCATAAGGAAACATTATTAACAGTTTGGTCTATATGTTTCAAGATTTTTTCTATGTATATCCTGGCATACAATTGTATACAGAATACTTTTGTACAAATGGGCTCATATAATACATGCTGTTCTGCACCATGTTTTCCACTTAGCACCCTATTTGGGGCACACAGATCTGTCTTCTGCTGTTGTTGCTTAATGGAATGCTATATTCATCATTACAGATGTAAGATTTTTATTTACCGAATCTCCTACTGACTGACATATGTGTTTATACTAGTTTTTAAAAATTACAAGCAAGCTGTCACAAACATCATAGGAGGAAGATACTTTAAAAATCAGTGGGTTCAGGTGAGGAGGAAAAGCCAGCACAATGGAAAAGATGGAATAAAACTGATGAAGCCTGTTTCCTCAGTGGAAGGAGAAAATGGTTCTGGGGTTGGTGACACAGAACACATTTCGATGTAGACAGGAAGAAATTTGAGGAAGCGCCTGTTGGAGGGCCTCAGATTTCTTGGTGAGGTAGGAGGTGTGGTGTAGTGTGTACTCAGAGGTTGGAAGGGTCAGTGCCATAGGCTGAAAATGCATGGGAAGATTTTAGGGACCACCAATCAATTCGAATATATAAGGTGACTCTGAAAAGCACAAGAACAATCTGTTAGGTTTGAGGCCCAGGGCTCGGTATGGAGATGAAGTCTTGAGAAGGGCAATTTCCATCATTTAGACTAGTTCTCCACAATTCGAAAGTCTCACAATCTCTAGTACTCCTTCTTCCCTCCTTTCAACATTTTTCTTTCCTCTTTCCCTCTATTTCTCACATTCGAATATTCATATATCCAGAAATGGTGCCTGAAGCATCGAAGAAGGCCATTGTTTGTTTCTTCTTTTCTGCTTCGTGCCCCCAAGGAACTTTGGGACCACCTTCACGTGTCAGAAATGACTGGAAGATCCAGTTAACGGTAAAGGAATTCCTAATCATCCTGCCACCAGATGGCGCTAACCGCCCAGTATTTCAGACTTCAATCTCAGCGTATGGGTGAAATTGAAATTCATGACACAGGACAAAAACGAGTATAAGATTTTAAACTGCTGTAAAATTTGGCAAAACGTACACATTTACAAAAGTTTTATTCTGGTTTTTGGGCCGTTTCATTTAAGGTAAGTCATGTTTTTAAAGATTTTATTGATAATTTGTCCTATGGGTGTCAAAATGCTTAAGATTTAAGAAAAACAACAACTGTGACACAATAATCTTTTGCTCCTCCAATTTTAAAGTACGTAGAGGATTTTAACTAAGTTGTAAGCTACAGGGCAGTTTATTTCACAAGTGATATGAAATGAAGCTCAGAGATCTCAAAGTATGATCTAAATCCATTTACTGAATTAAATTTTGAAAAACAAAACTAAAACAAAACAAAAAAATTATATGAGAAATAGAACTAGTTGGGAAATGTTCAAATACACGTGAAATATATTTGATGTGATTCTTAGTCCACCAACTCAAATGTGCAGAAGGGCAACTTTATGTTCTATGACTTGGATTAATTTTTGTCTCTGAGCTTTCATCCTGCTTAACTCTCCAGAAGCCTAACTCAGACAACTCAGCATGTGGTAAGGGTAGAAGAGTCCTAGCCTCTCAGGGTTTGGGTACAGTTTCTGGGTCTGGTTGAAAAACCAGAGTGGTGGTGGTAAAGGAGTGGCACAATTGATTTCTTTTTTGGTGGTTCTGTGGATTGAACCAAGAGATGCAGCACAATTGATTGCTTAATTGGGCTTCCTAATCCCAACTCTATGTAGAAATGTTTTCTGCATTACATTGGTAGTTTCCCTCTTTTCTCAGTTCCAGCAGACCTCCCCAGCCTTCCTGTTACCTTCCTTCCCTTCTCTCTTCCCTTCTTTCTCAAAAATGGACACTTCCTGGAGACTTGCCCCATTGATGTCCTTTAGTAGTTTTTCTTCCACAAAACTACCTGTGATGCCCAAGACCATTCAACCTTAAGAAGACAAAATCCAAATAACTTGCTTGCCTTGAATATGTCCCTTGAGACAACAAGTACCGAGTTTATGGCCAGCTTGAATGGGAATGAAAGAAAAGGGAAAGAAAAGAGATGACCTTCTTCAAGATGACTCTGCCTTCCAGTGTCATCTCAGTGCATAAAGTTATATATTATCCCTAGAGCTTTTTATTTAAACTTAAAAGTTTATATTTTTTAAGTTATCGATGAATTTTTATTTTGTTCATTTATTATTTATATGTGGTGCTGAGGATTAAACCTTGCGCCTCATGCATCCTAGGCAAGGATGAGCTATAGCCCCAGCCCCTTAAAAGTTTATCTTGAGTTTGCTTGTACAGGATCATCTTGGTGGATTTTTATTTAAAATGCAGATGTCAGGACTCTGCTTTCAGAGGTATTAATTAAGGGGTTCCAGGACAGGACCTAAGGAATCTGCAGATGAAGAATGAAGTTTGAGAACACTCAGGAGAGCAAGACCAGTAGCATCAGCATCACTTTGGCTTAACTTTTTGGAGATGCAAATTCTCAGGCTGTACTTCCAGACCCAGTACCTCAGAAACTCTGTGGTAGAGACCAGCAATCTGAGTTTTAACATTCACCTCTGGTGATTTTGATGCCTGTTTAAGCTTGAAAATCAATGGCAATAGAGCAGAGGTTCTACAGCAGTGGATCTCAAGTTTGTGTGCCTATTGGAATTGCCCTTGAGCTTTAAAATACAAAAGCTCAGGCTGAAGCCCAAACCAATGAAATCAGAACCTCCATGATGAGGCCCATGAATGGGTATTTTTAAAGCTTCCCAGGTAATTTCAAGGTGCAACCAAAATTAAGAACCCCTACAACAGGTGAGGAATTGCTATTTGAATCACTAGGACTGTGTCAAAGTAAATATACACTCCATTATGGGATATCCTGGTATTATGCTCACACTGAAAGTCTCTGCAGTTGTAACCCTTGGGAACAGGGTTGTGTACCTGTATGTTTGCATGAACAAAAAAAAATGAAAACCACGCCAGACATGGTGGTGCATGCCTGTAATCCCTGTGGTTCAGGAGCCTAAGGTAGGAGGATTGTGAATTCAAAGCCAGCCTCGGCAAAAGCGAGATGCTAAGCAACTCAGTGAGACCTTGTCTCTAAAGAAAATACAAAATAGAGCTGGGGGTGTGGCTTAGTGGTTGAGTGCCCCTGAATTCAAACCCCAGTACCCCACTCCAAATAAATTGAAAACCACAAATGCAAAGCAATATAGGTCAACTGCATTCCCGCCACCATAACAAACAACTTATAAAAAGATTAAGATTTACTTACAGCAAACTACACTAGATATTCTTCTTTTATGAAAACCAAATAGTTACAAACATATTTGCATTTGTTTGTGAACACCCATTGCCTGAATAAAAGTCTAAAGTAACCAGGATACTTGAAACCTTAATAAAATCATACAATTTTGAATTTAGCAAGCATCTCAAAAATAGGAATGCAATCAGAGTTATGATTTATGAGTTTGTAAATTGCACATTTTCTTTTTTACAGATTCAACATGTTCAACCGTATGTGGTTCTTTCAAATCTATACAAGGTAATATATTTAAGGCACTCATGTAGCAAACCAGTTGTATAACGTCTGTTTCTTTCTTTTTCTTCGCTAGCAGATTTAAAGAATTGCTCGTTCTGGTGTTCCTTAAACTTTAATGGGTACAGGAATCTCCTGGGAAACCAGACCTCTTGTTCAAGTGCAGATTCTGACTGCATAGATCTGAGGTGGGACCCAAGAGTCTACATTGCTAATAAGCTCCCAGGGGATTCTGATGCTGCTGTCTGGGGGCCACACTGAGTATCAAGGAACTAACTCACAGTCTTAGTTTACCTACCTCCTACTGACATTAGCCTCTGCCAAACAGAGCTTATTTGGGGGTCACCAGTAGCCTACATTTCTCTAAATTAAATGGGCATGTTGTAATCCACATCCTCATCTCAGCAGCATCCTTGCTTCCTTGATTTCTTTCTTTCTTTTTTTTTTTTCTTTTGGTACAGGGATTGAACTCAGGGGCACTCAACCACTGAGCCACATCCCCAGCCCTATTTTGTGTTTTATGTAGAGACAGGGTCTCACTGAGTTGCTTAGCGCCTCGCCATTGCTGAGGCTACATTTGAACTTGGGATTCTCCTGTCTCAGCCTCCCTAAGTGCTGGGATTACAGGCATGTGCCACCGCGCTTGGCTCTTGCTTCCTTGATTTCTTAGACACTGTTCTCCTGGGTTTATCTGTGGCCTTTTAAAAATTTTCCTTTTCAGGCTCATTCTCATATACCAACTGTGAAAGATAAGAATTATTCAAATTTCAGTTCTGATCCTCTTCCCACTTTACTTCATATTGTGCCCTTAGGTCAGTAGTTCTCAATTCAGAAGAGGAGCTAGCTGTACTTTATTCTCCAAGAGTCATTTGGCATTGTTTGGAAATATTTTGTGTTGTCACAACTTGGGGAGGGGAGCACCCCTGGCATCTAATGGGCAGAGGTCAGTGTTGCTTCTAAATATTCTATGATATGACAGACAATTCTTCCCATTCCCTGACAAAGAATTTCTGTCCCCAACTGTCAATAGTGCTTCAGCAGAGAAATTCTATAATAGAGATGTATGTCTCAAATTATACAATGTCTGGTAATCACCTGAGTTTCTTGCTAAAATTCAAATTCTGATTTAGCAGGTCTGAGGTGGGGCCTGGGATTCTGCCTTGATAACAAACCCCCAGCAGATGCTGATGTTGCTGCTCCAAGGACCACAGTTTGAGTAGCAAGGTCCTACCCAAGGAGCCCATTACTACCATTGCCACAGGAGATTCCAACTCCATCTCTCTAGCTCAGTTTTCTTCCTTGAGATCCATGGATGGTGGACAACTACTCACTCAGCGAATCTCCAGGCTGGTTATCTGAAGGCTCCCAAGTTCAATATGAGAAAGACACATTCACAAATATGGTCTCATATATGGTCTTCCATCTCAACTTGATTGGCCATCCTCAGGGAAATCTGCTTTCTTGCTCCCCAGTTTGACTCAGTTCTTTGAGTAACCACATTAAAATTATATAATCTTACAGAAAGTTCTTTCTTTTCCTTTCCTTTCCTTCATAGCATTCAATCTCCCTCAATGTGATTATCTGATTAATGGATTTCTGAATAATCTTTGGGAGAATAGGAAATATCTCTATTTTTGCCTATCAGTGTCTCCACATCCTGAGCACTATGCCTGGTACATGGTAGGCACATAATAAATATTTATTGCCTGACTGAGTGAATGAATAATATATCTACATAAAGCAGAATACAAATTCCATAGCTATGTTCTATACCATCTCATTAATGCTAATAGGAAACTGTAGAATTTAATCAACATTAATGACTCTTAGAAATGATATTTTTAGCCCCTGAAAGTAGGGATTCTGTCTTCTGTAAGGCAGATACATAATGAGGGAAACCACCAAACTTTGGTCTCTGCTCAAAAGAGAAAAATCCTCTTCATCATATAAATTCAAGCTTAGCATAATATTTTACAGACCCGATTTATCAGTATGAACAACATAGTTGAGAATTTTTTATTCATTTATTGTTGATTCAGAATGGTACTTTTTGAGGGAATTTTCTCTTCCCCCTACATTTCAACATCAACCTCTGAAATGAGGAAGGAAGGGGATTTGTCTCTCTTCCCCATACCCTCTTTCTGTGCTTCTCATGAAATATGGAGTGACTTGTTGGATTGGTAACAGTGGGGGAGATGGTCCCTGCTCTTCTTAACTCCAGTTCCCTGGCTCTTGTTTTCCTGGGACAGCCTGTCCATATGCACAGTGTATCTTTTCTTTGCTTCTGCTGCCACAGGTAAGCTCTCTGTGACAGGGAGCCTTCGCTCTGGACTGAAGTCTTACATTTCTCCTTTTATACCTGTGACCGCATGGGTCAACTCCATTGAATGGAGGGATTGGAGAGTTGCAAAATGACAATTGCAAGCTATGGCTATCAAATTCCACAAATACTGGCTCTTAAGTGCATTTGTATCTAGTGTGTATAGCTCATCTGCAGAGAGGTATAAGTAACCTGTTCCTTCAAACCCCAACAGTTCTAAAAACTTCAGCCTTTCTAAGTGGAATTCTAAATCCCAGGTGAACTTCACAAAAGTTGGCCTTGGCACAACCTTGGAGGCCAGTGCCTCTCCTGAGGAGATAAACCCTGTCCACTGAATTCTCAGAAGAAACCACTTAATAGTTTTACCTATAAAACTTGTTATGGTCTCCCTCAACATAGCATTTTAAGAAAACAGGCTATATTTGGAAAAATTGAAACTCATATCTAACAGTAGAGAAGTCTAATTATACTCAGAATCAGAGGAAACAGCGGGAGGTAAGGGAGGAAAGACCAGGACTCAATTCTGATTGTTTTTTTTTTTTGGTACTGGGGATTGAACTCAGGGGCACTGGACCACTGAGCCACATCCCCAGCCCTATTTTGTGTTTTATGTAGAGACAGGGTCTCACTGAGTTGCTTAGCACCTCACCATTGCTGAGGCTGGCGTTGAACTCGCGATTCTCCTATCTCAGTCTCCCAAACTGCTAGGATTACAGGCATGCGCCACCATGCCAGCTTCAATTCTTCCTTCCTTCCTTCCTTCCTTTTTCTTTCTTTTCTTTCTTTCCTTTCCTCCCTCCCTCCCTTCCTTCCCTCCTTTCCTTCCTTCCTTCCTTCCTTCCTTCCTTCCTTCCTTCCTTCCTTCCTTCCTTCCTTTCCTTCCTTCCTTCCTTCCTTCCTTCCTTCCTTCCTTCCTTCCTTCCTTCCTTCCTTCCTCCTTTCCTTCCTTCCCTCTTTCTTTCTTTCTTTCTCTTCTACGTAGGTATACATAAGAGCAGAATGCATTTTGATTCATTGTACACAAATGGAGCACAACTTTTCATTTCTCTGGTTGTACATGATGTAGAATCACATCATATATGCAGTCATACATGAAGCTATGGCTATAATGTCCATTTTATTCCACCATCTTTACATTCCCCATGCCCCCTTCCTCTCCCTCCCCTTTGACCAAAGTTCCTCCATTCTTCCTGTGTCCCCTCTCCCATTATGAATCAGCATTCACTTATCAGAGAGAACATTCAGCATTTGTTTTTTTGGCATGCTATTCTCCAATTCCATCCATTTACCTGCAAGTGCCATAATTTTATTCTCTTTTATTACCCTGCTTCAATTCTGATTCTTATATGTAAGAAAATACCACGGGATTTTATGCAAACCAACATTTGGCACTACTTCATACTTTCACATTTTCTTCTTCTTCTTGTGGGATCATAGGAAGATGCAGAACTGGGGAAATCTGGGAACTTGGATATCAACAAAAAGGGACTTTCCTCAGGTAAGTTTTAAGCAGGAAGTGGCCAGCATTCTTATGATAGAATATTATGGAAAATAAAAAATTATTTTTTAAAAAGCTTACAGAGATGAGCTCTGGGTATCTAGGACATTTCTGGAAAGTTTGATGAACTTAAATCCAGAAAAAGCAAGAGTATATCAAGCAGTGTTTAAGAATATGCAATGTATGAAAGGGCTAAATTGAGTGTTGTCCTTTAAATTTAAAAAAATTATGTAATCTATGAATATAGTACTTGAAATGTTGAGCATAAATTTCATATACAACAGAAATGGTTAGTAGAAAAAATTACCAAATAATGTTTGCTAAAATAAAAAGATTAAAATATATACTGTATGAGGAATATATAATTATTCTCTTGAAGTGATAAAATTGATTGTCTAAAGTAATAAAATAAAAATAGCATAAGATAATCTTTATGGAGCTCTTAGTAAATGTCAGATCTTATACTGAATACTTTTCATGGATTTTCTCCCTTAGGTTTACAAGTAACCTACATAGAAGGTGGTGTGGACTTCAGTGATTCTAATACACACACATAAACACAAATACATACATACTTGCATAACTATGTATGCATATATGCAAACATATATGTACATATACTTATGCAGTTATGTAATAAGCATGTGCATACACAACACACTCTTTCAGCAAGTGAGCATTCCATCATCTTTGCCATGATTAACTTTTTAGGAAGCAGGCAGGAAATATCCAAGCATCAAGGCCATTCAGCTTAATCAAGCCCATCCCATTGTCATGAACTGACATGGAGGAGAATGAAACAGATTGCTAACCCTCAAACACTGTCAAGCTATAGCAGGCTTCCAAAATGCCATTTCTAGCGTGGGGGGAATTAGTAGTAGGAGAGGAGGGTTAATTGTTCAGAAATATGAAAGCACACTCAACAAATGAAAAAGAAAAGGGAATTCCATGGATACTCCAACACATTTTACTATTAAGGGGGCATGTTCTGTGAAAAAAAGGAAAAGTGTTGTAGGGAAAAAGAAGGTCCACTCATACAGTTAACTCTGAGTTACTCATCCACATCTGCATGTGCAAAGGGACATGCATGATTGCCTCCATCTTGAGACATCAAGCAAAAGCAATGGAAATAAGTAAGAGAAACAAAGACTTGATAGTGTGTTGTCTTCAAGTTTTTATGTTGTCTCCCCATGAGTCAACAATATTTAACATGCACCCCTACTTATTTCTGTATTAATACACTGGGTATATGATAAAATAGCCACAAACATACTTTTGAAAAGATGATTATATCTGTTCTTACACACTATTTTCTTTCCAGATCCCACTTTGGAGATCCAGCCAGGGTCTCAGAAGCAGAGCATCAGCACCCATGAAGGACTTTACATTCCACTAGATGGCACCCTGTGACATATATGTAGAACCACAGCTGGCATCTACTCATTCCATCAGATATTTGGAAAAATATGGTAAAAATATCCTTTCCCACCCTAAGTACTAGTATCTCCATTTATCAGGAATTATGGTACTGAAATTCAGTTACCCATCTGCCCTTGTCTCTACCTAAATCAGCCCCAGTGTTCTTATCCAGGCTATCTGCACCTTTGGCCTTGAACAGAACTGCCAGTCTTACCTAAATTATATTTCTCCACCAAAGATATCCAGTAGGGAGCAATCAGAGTTCAAGTGCAGCTCCACTCCCTGTCAGTGGACTATAAGCACCAAGGTTTATACACAGAAGGAGAAAGAGTAATTGAACACACCTTGGGGGATTGGGCTCCACTTGCTAAAGTAACCCCTGTATTTACAGTCTTCCCAAATTGCTCTGCAGATGAGCTACTTCAGAAATACCTGGGCTAGTTTTAGAATTGTAGATTTCTGAGACCAGTTATCAGAATCTCTGGTGTGGGGACCTGGAATCCACATGGTTTCCAAGCTCTTTAGGTGATAGCAGTCCCTGGCAGAATTCAAGATGCAATTGGACCTGTTGGGCAAAGTTAGATCAATTTTTTAATATTACCACTTAGTTCCTTTGTGAGCTTGGGCAGCTGACTTAACTTTTCTAATGCTCCTTCATCTCTGAGTTAATCCATCATCCTTAAGATGGAGGTACTGATACCAGTCTCATAGAGGTAATGTGAAGATTTAATGGAATAAATGACACATTTAATTTACATTTGCTGAATAATAAGTGTGACTTCTCCCCACTCAATAACATTGTTGGAGTCCCAGAGACTTCATCTTGTGTCTTTCTTCCTAAAATATTCCTTAATTTCTCCTTGCCTATCATTCCCTTTGTGCATCTGCTGTCATGTAGGAACCCAAATTGGGATTATTTTAAAATGCATCCTCCCCATTCAGAATGTGCTTCCAGTATTCATTTTTTCTTAGGTGACCTCTTCTGAAGAGTTGATAATCTCATAAAATAATCAACTGATGATCAAATACAATGTATTAGAATAATCCCTGGCAGGTTATAAGTTAACTGAGGACTTCAGTTATGATGCCTCCATCCAAAGGCAAGTACATTGTGAGAAATTCAGGCCTAAGAGTGAGAGATAAGAGCTGTAAACTGTTTTGTTTAATACATATCACCAAGTAAGTCAGTCCTGTGTGTTAGGCCCCCACTAGAACCCCGCCATAGATGTTACCAACAATCTCAGAGGTAGGACAACCTCCAAGCCCTAACTCCCAAAAGCGCTCAAGAGATCTTAACAGTATGGTCCTCCTGAACAATAGGCCTCAAATATGGGTTTGTGTAGGTGTTACTACAAACTTTTGCTCAAGATGTCAACTCATGCAATTCACTATTACAAATGTCCCCGAAATCTACATTCCACTGTGTTGCCTCCACCCCGTGATGTTAAGCAATCATAGGTATCATGCAAGAGCAATGTGACATCCAAATTGGCCATTTCTGTCTAGCCTTAGCCTTAGGTGTCATCTCCAACCAGAAGAACATTAAGAGCCATTTGTTGTCTGTGGGAGAAACTGCCTTCCTCCTCATTCCCAGTGGTAGGCAGTAGGGATGTTTGAAAACTGCCACAAGGCATCAGGACTTCCTCTTTCCCCTCCACTTCCCACCACACTGTTTCTGCAGGGTGCTTATTGTTAGACACTGTGACTCAAAACTCCATAGTCAGTTTAAGTCTGCACTTTTCTAAAATTTTTAGTTAATATAAGTCATCAAGAAGGGGCAAGGATAAACATGAAGAAATGAAATCACTGAAATGTCATGACAAACATGTTAAAAGAAAGAAATACAACCTGAGATTAGGGTAATCCTCAAGGCAGAGCACCGTGTCATATTCAGTATCTTACCTCCCATGCTCAAAAGTTGAGATAAGTAAAAAGAATATGAATTTGAATGTGGCAGAAAGTCCAGGCAATGTCACCCAGGAAGGTTTTACCAAGCCAATTATAGAAGGTCATGCTCACTGAAGCAGGTGAAGATTTACCTTTTGTGTGAGAAAAGAGGTTTTAAACCTGAAGTACACACATGGCCACCTTTCCAAACAGAAGAATCCACCTGCAAGTATAGCTGCCTTCTTTTCATTCTTGTACATTCTATGAGGCTTGCTGTGGGTGTCGATAGCCAAAAAGAAACTGAGAGGGAGTGGTAGGAAAAATGATGGTGGGAAAGGATGAAAACAGACCTGCATGAAACTGCCCTGTTATAATTCCATTCTCGCCAGCATGGATGGCCCCTATATCACCAGGCCTCTTTCCTTACAATCTCTTCATGGGCTTAGGACCTTTTCTCTTGTTAACTATTTCCCTTCTTTGTGTTGGTTTGTTAATAGGTTGGTTTCATGTTTTCTTCATTAGATTCACTCCGTGAAGTGGATTAATTTTCTGCTTGGTGTTCTTAAGCTTTTGAGCCTCTTCAATCATACTCTTTGTTTCCCTCCCACACTACTGGCTATTAATGTTTCAGATGCTACAAATAAGTTTTCAGTGTTTCCTGGGGCAAAGCACTCAACCTTTCATAAAATGCAACTAGCAGCATGTCCCATAACTAACTGCTTCTGGGACCTGGCACCCCAAAACTCCAAGGAGGGGTGATTTCCCACAATCTGTCTGATTAGTCTTCCCTTCTTATTGAGCATGTGCAGAAGAGGCACAGGAAAAACTCCAACCTCAGCTCCACCCCCATTTAATAATTGGACCATAAATAACTAGCAGGATGTGCATCCTGGTTTTCTCATTTACCTTGGTTAGGATGAAGAGGAAGTAAACAAAAGGCATGTTTTATGGGAGGGGGAAAGACCTCATCAAAAGAAGAGTGTGTGTCCTTGTTACCTTTACCATAGCTTCCTAGGAGATTAAACAAGATGTCCACATTTTCAGATCACTACATCCTCTCACGTACACTGTACTCCATGACTACAATTAAGAGACCATCTGGACCTAAGAGGGTTCAGACAGATATTATTGGAAGTAAACAGGATGCTAGGGCCCAGAGAACCTGACTTGGAAATGAGGCTACAATCAGATTCATCTTTTCTCTCCCCTACAGATTTAAGACACTTGTTTTGCTTTTCCCTCCACTATAGCATATGCCCTGCCCGATGCCTCCCTTGGCTTGAATCCTAAAAATATCTAAGTCTTGCTCAGGTGCAGCATCTATCTGAGCAGGAAGGACACACCTTTGTAGGTCCAGAATTGAAAGGACTTGAGGGCCAAATCTTGATGGTGCAGCAGGATTTATGGAAAACCTGGGAGTACCTTCTGGGATAGAACCAACCAGAGGTGGGTCAGCAGAGAAACTCTGCATTCAGAGCTTTATGGAGGGACCTAGGAGTCATGTTCTCTTGAAAACTTGAGGTGATGGCTTTTGATTAGATCCATCTATGGACATCTCCAGTCCCACAAAACAACACAGAGGGCCCTCATTTAAAAGGGTGACTTTTCAAGGTCATAAAGGAATTAAACAAAAACCATCTATTGGTGTGCTCTTGGTTGTTTTCCCTACATCAAACCACCATGTTTAACTTCATGTCAAAATAAACTGTGGTTTCTGAATTGCATTATTTTTTTAGTTTCCCTTCCTCTTAATCCATTTCAGAAGATGTTCAAATTGTCTTCAAGTGACTTATGGTTTTGTAAATCACCAAAATAGCTTAATCTTTATGAATTTATGTTTTAATAGAAGAAAATCACCAAAATCCAGTTTTTTATAATATTATCTTTGTTTTCACTGAAAAAAGGAATCTATTAAGCACAGCAAAACTATTAGAAGCTGTGAAATAGTTGACTCTAGCAACTTAATCACCTCTCTATCATTTCAAAAATTGATTTGGGAATGTGTGACTCTTATTAATTGATTAAATATCCTTTGGAAGTTATTCAGATACTATGATAATTTATATGCTATGCTATAATAATCCACATACTATCTATTCATTTATAGTACAGCTTGTAGCATTTTCACATATGAGGAAAGTGCAATTTCTCCAAGCTAATGTTCCAGGATTTGACCCTATACATGCTATTTTCCAAATGACACAGATAACTTTGTAGAAAATTTATTTTATAAAATAAGGTAAGTTGGTCAGATTTCAGATTTCAAACTTTGAACTCATAGAAATTTATACCCATTTTGTCTTAGGAATGTTTTGGTCCTTTTTGAAAACTGAAGCTTTCTCAATGTTAAGATTGATCAACCTCTGATTCTTCTTTTCCTGCCTTCAAAAAATAAAAAGGAATTTGTATGCTTGTCATCCATCTAATTGTCATCTCTGATAACTATAAATACATGCTCTTTCCATCCTCTTTTTGCAACCACCTAATGTTGGTGCATCAAGTTTGCAGATGCTTCTAAATACATGGCATTAGTTAACAAAGTAGTTTGAAAGATCATTGGATGAGGCTAATTTACTTTGGATATAGTATTTTGCAGTTCAGATAAAAATACTTCAGCAGGTAAATTATCATCAAATGTAAAGAACATTGTTTTGCATAAAGGTAAATTGTTTTAATTATTTTTCCACTTGCCGGTAGACTATGTACATGGATAGTAATGATTTTTCTGCTTCCCTATGAAACTCATCAACAGGCCAAGGGAAAAGAATGAGACACACAAAAGCAGTAACTGCCTGTGTGGTGCCAACATTTGGTCTTCACATAAGAGATACTAGCATGCCGTTTGTTGAGAAGTTAACTGGGTTTTTATTTCACTACACTAATTGGTACAGTTTGGTATCATATAGAGATTTAGTACTTTTACCTATTTCTGAACATGCCAACTTTTTAAAAATTTTTCTTAGTTGTAGGTGGACACAATACATTTATTTATTTATTTGTTTTTATGTTGTGCTGGAGATTGAACCCACTGCCTCACACATGCTAAGCAAGCACTCTACCACTGAACTACAACCCCAGCCCATATGCCAACTTCTTAAGAGAAGTATGGTGCTACTTAATTTCAAGATTGTGCATATATTTAATGATCATGATTGCAGGTGAATCAGAGCCTGTTCTCTCCTTGCCATCTGTCTTCCAAAAGTACTTTATACAAGAGATGATATGAGAAACTTAAATACAAATGGAAATACAAAGAAAAAGAAAGAAGACTTGATGTATTACATAAATCCCATCTTTTTCAACTTCTTTGTCATACATTGGTGACTCCCCTCTAATAGAGGAAATCCCAATTCTTGGAGAATTTCAAAGCACTCTTGTGGTGAAAAATTAACAAGAAAATTCAGGCAACTAGGCATCTCCTGAGTAAGTTAGATAGTCACATTTTTCAAAGAAAAACTAGGCTGTTTCCTTGAACATCTGACTATAGGCCACATGATTGTCAGTGGTCAAAGCATTTTCCAGACATTGCCAAAAGTATGGGTGAGCCTGTGGATTTGTTGGCCACTCAAGGACAGAACTCCCACAGAGCCTCTTCCGGAGCTGGAGAAACTTGGACTTCTTAAGGGGCTTCTCAAGGAATACCAAGATAATCACATCTACTTTTTCATCCATGAGCCTCTGATGGGACAAGTAAAATGCTATCTTAAAGTTCTCAGTCTTTGCATACTTGTCTGTCATCACAAAAACTGTCTTTTTGCTAAGCTGTATGCTCTGGGAAAGATTTTCCAGAACTGGCTGCCCTGGTAGCCAGTCTCTCTCCTCCAGACATAAATTAAAATGTTTCTCTCTTGGGTCTTCTAATTTGGCCACCAGCTCCTCCAAAACCCATTCTGTCACAGCTGGATCTTTAGTGTCATACACAATAAAAGCATCATAGCAAGAACTTGTTGATAGCAGACACTGATACCCCTTTATCTTGGCCTTATAGAAATGGTAAAAATACCACATATCCCAGAAATAGAGGTGACTTGCTGTCATAACCACCATCAGAAAGAGAGCTGTTGATGTGGAAAATGAGAACAGAATCAAGTTAGTGAGATCTAACTCACAGGTATACAGATCCAGAGAGACCACACTCTGGCCTTTGTGTGCTCCTGGCCCCACACAAGTCACTTCTGTGGCCAGATAAGGAATAGTCACCTCTGTGTGATTAACCCACCAAACAAACCACACAGCATCACAGGTGCACAGAAATCGATTATGGTGCAAAAGCAACATCTGCAGATTGTTAAGGACATTTTCTGGGAAGCTAGTCTTCTGGATAACCTGGATTTTATTTGAACTGAGATCCAGATATTGCAACTGGAAAGCATCTTTTAGAAAATACTTTGTCAGATGCGTGATTTGATTATTCTTAAGAATCAATTTCTTGAGACTTCTGGAACAGTTGGATAATTTCTCTGGGACTGTCATCAATTGGTTGTGGCTGAGGTCCAAAATTTCCAGATTCTTTAGAAAATTAAGTCTTCCCCAGTTGAAAGATTTAAGCCTATTTTTGGCCAAGGAGAGAGTCTTTAGGTTTTCAGGCATACCATCAAAAACTCCAGGAGGCAAGAAACTCAGGGAATTTTTAGAGATGTCTAATTCCTCTAACTTTAGCAGATTCTTAAAGAATTGTAAGTATCTGTTATCACCATCTCGCCATAAAACATCCAGGTGGTTTCCTCTGAATTCCAGAGTTTGAAGAGATTCGCTTTCCATGGTTGTACTGGTGGAAGTAGAGATGCCATTGTCGTTCATCATTAATTTCTTCAGAAACTTTAGGTTCTTGGTAAAGTTTAGCATGTGAGTAATTCCTTCTGATTGAAAATAATGGCTGTTGCTACTTAAGTCCAGAACTTCCAGTTTTTTAAGTTCCTCAAATGCAGTCGAATAGAGTAAATCAAGTCGATTGTTAGAGAAATCCAAGTATTTCAGTTCATCTAATGGCTGGAATTCACTGCCATTAAGAGTTTGGCCAATGTTATTTCCTGACAAGTTGAGGCATTTGAGAAAAGAAAGATGCTGAAAATCAGAAGACCTGACAAAAAATATACTATTTCTACTCAGGTCCAGGGTCTGCCCATACATGCGGCAATCCTCATTAGAAAGTGACAAAGTAGGAACCTCTTTGTTTTTGAACCTGCAACTCCTTGCAGACTCATCATATTTGAAATAATGGAATATTTCACGTACGTGGGGCCCAGGACTGTCTGCAGAAGTTCTAGTGTTAGAGCAGAAGCCAACTTCTCCTGAAGGTGATATTTTATTCATTGAAAGGTCTATGACACTCAAATTTTTGAACTCTTCAAATATGCTAAGGTTAGCAATTTTTATAAAGTTAGTACCAAGATCAAGAACTTCAAGCTTAGGAAGATGACGTAATGGAGAGAGATTAAAGCTTTTCAGTTCTTTGAAGACATATCCTTGGATCCGCAAAATTTTCAGGTTTTTCAGAGAAGAAAATGTATCTGATAGATTTATAAATGCCTGATAGACCTGAAGTTCATAATTAAAAGACAGATCCAGCTGGATGAGGTTGGGGAGATGTTGCAAAAATTTGGCCTCTCCAATTTCTTTGGCCAAGAAGTTTTGGGAAAGATCTAGTTCTTTAAGATTCTTCATGTTTTTAAACCATCTAGTGATCACATACTGAAGAGAGTTACTGTGTAGATGTAAAACTTCTAATTCTGTCAATGCATCAAAAGCCTTTTCATGGATATGTAGGGGAGAATTATTCTCACAGGGTGTGCAGGGAAATGGGACATTATAACAACGAGGGCAATTCCCACTTAGATCAAGAATTTGCAATTGGTGGAGGTTATTAAAATCATCCTCTTGGATTTCCGTAATGATGTTGTTATAAAGATACAGTTCTGTTAAATTAGATGGCAAAACAGTGGGGACAGCTGTGATATTGTTATCTTTCAGGGAAAGCACTTTTAAATTTCTCAGGTTTAGGAAGGCATCTTTCTCAATTGAAAATGAAACATTACAAGGATTGCGATAATAACAGTTTTGGCCCAGGTAGAGCATTTCTATGTTGGAAAGTTCTGTTAGATTCTCTTTCATGATGGAAAAGATGTTGTTGGCCTCAAGGCTCAGAAGCTGTAGGCTGGGCGGAAGATCCTGAGGTATCTCTAGAAGCTGGTTTCCATCCAGGTAAAGAGACTTTAAATAAGTGAGTTTATTAAAGCTCCCAGGTTTAATCTGTAGCCTTCTGGTACACACATTGTTTTTTGGCCCCATTCGAGCAGGTATGCAATTGCATCTGAAATCGATCTCTATCAGGTGGTCCAGCCTATGGAAGGAGTCTTGGGAGATGCCGGCTATGTGATTAATGGTGAGAGTGAGATTGGTGGTGTTGGTGGGGATACCTTCAGGAATTTCTGTCAAATGCTTGTCTGTACAGTCCACAATCACATGGTTCTTTGGAACATCCAAAGTGACATCACAGGGCAAAGTTTTTGGAAACCATCTAGCCCCAAGGAGTTTGGAAATTAGGATAATGTTTAAAAGGATAAGAAATTGTTTCTTCAATGTCCACATTGGAAACACCTGAAAATATAAAAAAGAACGAACCATTGTTCTAAAATATGCTAAGATTCAGAATTTAAAAGTCTCATTTGTTACCTCTCTTTTGCCACATTGTAAAAATAAACAATTTAGGCCTTGGCCTTAGCTATCTAAATAGCACACTCCAGGAATGTATTTGTCAATCACTGAAGTTTTCTGTAATTTAGTCACATATTTAGTTTTTGGCACTTTAACTTTGTAGCAAAATATCTTTTATTGTGAAAAAGCAGACTTCTCTGATTTGTTGTTCAATAGAGTGCTACAACAGAAGAATCATCATTAAAACCATTCACTGATTACAGTTGACCTCCTCCATTATCCTTCTCAACGTCCTCCTTGCTTTCCTATTTTAGCTGACACAACACCAGCTGGGATTTTTCCACCCTTGGTTTACTCCAAAGCCTTGTCCCTGTGTCCTCATTCTTCCAATCCACATCATCCATCAAGATTCCCAAACATTAATCAGTTATTGTCTTGCTGTATAGTCTTTAAAATGGTTTTCTTTTTCTTTTCTTTTTTCTATTTTCTATAGCATGAGCTCAAATTTTTATCATGGGATTCAAAGTCTTCCATAACTTGTCCCCTTGCCTGGTTGTCTAGGTTTACTTGATAGAACTCCTGTACCAGCTTTTCTCATTGCTAAACCCAAGTTTACTGACTTGCAAACCCCTCCACCTGCCATAGTCTTCTCTGCCTTCTTCATCCACCAGAATTCTTTAAGGCTATGTTACTCTGACTGAAGCATGCAGATACCTGGGAATATATGGTAATGGGATAGGGGATACAAGAAGACCTTAAATAAATGTGGTGCATCTTCCTAGAGCATCACAATTACTCAAACATACAGGGGAAGTGTTTGTTATTCAGGGAGGAGAGAATGAGTCAAGATAGGAGTAGAGACTTTAGAAGAGAGAAAGGAGAGAAGTAGTGTGAGTGTTATGCATGTCATTGATTATAGGATCCCAGGCGTTGGACCCCAATACTGGCTATGCTTCTGTCAGAAGACATGACAGGTGCGTGGATCACACTATCTGAAGGCAATAGATACTGCTGCTAAGAGTGATATTGTGGTTCAGGGAGGCAAGTTCTATTCCAGAGGGGCCCAACATGGATGAAGAACAATAATGAATCAAGTGCTCTCTTCTCAACCCATTTTCATGAACATATATGAGACCCTAGGAAGAAGTGGGAGTATACCTGAATTAACTGATTTAAAAACATGAAATGATTGAGCCAGTAATCACCAACCAAGCTTCTCAGGATGTTTCTAGTTTAAATAGTTTTGTGATCAATTAAAATGGAGGCTCTAAGGAAGTGTTGTTATAGAAAAATAAAAACACACCTTAACCAGTGATGTGCAGGCAAATGTTTAATGACTGGCTTTCCCTCTCCCCCTGCCAGCAAAATGCCCTCATTTGTCAAGTTCTGATCCATAGCATGTGTCAATGTCCATGGTGTAAATATTTCCACTTTTGCCTATTTATAGCTACCTGTGTGATGGGGAGAGATACACAGAATTGCTCTTGTGAAGCCTGGTATGTGTTAAGTATAACATGCCACTGGGTTTAACAAATCTGACAATGACTGAATTTTTTAGCTTTTACATACTGGTGTTATAAATTCAAGTGTAAAATTAATTAGAAAACCTTTACCCCTTTCTAAATTTTCTCTTGCACCTGTCTACTCTTCTCCTTATCTATTCCCACCTTTCTAATCCAATTAGCCATTCAATTTTACCCAGACTCCTACCGTAGACTCCAAAAGGATCTCCCTGCACAATTCATTCATTAATCAGCATCAAAGCATTCTCTACAAACACAAATCCAATCAACTAAAATGACTTCCTATTACACTCTGAATGAAATCCCAAGTCTTTTCCATTTCTTATTGTGTGCATGTTCTGCTTCCAGCCTACCTCTCTCATCTTGAACCATCTTTCCCCTCTTTTAATACACATAAGCCATCTGGCCTCTTTTCTGTAGTGCATTGGAGCCAAGCTTGCAACCTTCTTAATCCTGATACTTGCTGTTCCCTCTTCTTGAGGTTTTCTTCCTCCTTCTCTTCCTATGGCCAGGTCATTACCACCTCTTAGGTGTCTGCTTAGGTGACAATCTTCAGAGAAGACTTCCCTGACCAACTAATCTAAATAACCTCCCATGTAGTAGTAGTGATGATAACAGGAATGGTAGTGAACTTAGGTAGCATTTGCCACATACCAGGCATCATTTAAGTGCTTTATATATACTAATTCATTTAATCCTCACAATAACCACATGAGAAGGTACTAATGGTTTTCAATTCCTATCCAAAACCTTTGTGTTTTGGATTTCAGATTTTTACAGATTTCAGAAGGTAACATGATACATGTAACCTGTATTATGTAATAACTATTGGGGCCTAAGGAGGAACTCAGATCATGTCATATTGCTATCAACTGAATTAGGACACAATTTTCAGCTTTGGGATTTTGGAATTGTAGGCCTGTGTTGTCTTCATTATACAGATGAGTCAATTGAGACACAGAGAGGTATATATGTGCTATATTATACTACATTCCTTTATTTCCTTCATACCACTTAGCACAGTCAGAAATTATCTTGCTGATTTATAGACTTATTAATTTAATGTCTATTCTGCAGAAGAATAATTCCCCTCAGAGAAGGTTACTTCAGGTTACACTTCTGGAATTAGTAGGGGTCTAGAATGTAGAAAGCCATTAATTTTTTCCAGACAAGATGCTGACACTTGTATTATATGTAGTTTAAATGTATGTTGTTCTTATTCTATGGGGTATTTTCCAATACTATTAATTAGTTCTTTCTATTATCATCAGAATCTAGCAATTGCAATAGATATCCCAATACTTTTTCCCCCTTCCTTCATCTCATAGTAACAGACTCTCCATTTTTAGTTGGTAATCTACCACTCTGGAAAATGGTTATATTTCCCAGACTCTACTGCAGTTAAGTGTGACCCTATGACTAAGTCAATGAGATGTGAGAGAAAGTGAGGCATGCTATCTCTGGCACATGTCCTTAAATAGTGGAGCTATTCCCCTTCCTCCTGTCTACTTCCATGTGGCCTCTTATAATATGGACGTTGTAGGCAGCCATCTTGGATGATGCAAATGAGGGAAACATGTTAGGGATAGTGAAGCAACAAGGTGGATGATCCAGAGTCCAGATCCTTCCTTGTGTGACCTCATAGAGCAGAATAGAAATAATGGTTCTGAATTACTGATTTCTAGGAGTTAATGACAAATCAGAACATTTTTATGTAAGTCAATGTTAACTGTATTTTCATACTTTTATAAAAAAAAAAAACCTAATTTTTTTTTGGTACCAGGAATTAAACCCAGAGGGTCTTAACCACTGAGTCACATCTCAGCCATTATTATTATTATTATTATTATTATTATTATTATTATTACTACTACTACTACTACTACTACTACTACTACTACTACTACTATTATTTTAAATTTTGAGACAGGTTATCACTAAGTTACTCAGGGCCTTAAAAAGTTGCTGAGGCTGCCTGGCTTTGAACTTGTGATCCTCCTACCTCAGCCTCCCAAGTTGCTAGAATTACAGGCATGCACCACTGTGCCTGGCACACAAATCTAATTTTAATCAATACAGAATTTAAAAATAAATTACTACCCATGAGGGAACTTAAATTACTTGAAGTTGATTTCATCAGGCTATAAGCAAGAAAGACTCAGGTATTGGAGGCAAGATAGCTGGTGGCCCATATTATACTATTGAAAGACATTTGGTAAAGTATCACCTATGCTATCTTGGAAAGCAGAACATTTGCCAACTGTAACTTTACTTTTAGGAGAAATGGTTTGGCAATATTCATAATGATGATTGGGTGTTGGTAGCTTCTTGCTGTTTTTCAGCAGTCCTATGAGAGAAATGAACAAGTGCTAAAGTTGGCCAGTCTTCAAAGAAGAACTGGAAGGAAATAGAACTTTGATACAAGATATTTTGTCTGCCTGCAGCCTGAACACTAAGTTGATTATGACTTTTTAAAATCTGAGGCCTGGTTAAGTTGAAAAAGCCAACTACTCTACTCCAAACTAAGACAAATGTAATGGACAGAATCACAGTAGCAGCCTTAGAGAAAATAAGTCTATGTCCACATGCATTTTTCAAGTACTTTCCATTAAGCATTTTCTAGCAGACATTAAAAGCCAGTCCAGGGCAAAAATCTGATTAAGAGCGTTACCTCACTTTGACTCAGAGCCTCAGGACAGTTGATTGAATTGAGAGTGAGGAGCACAGAACAAAGAGAGCAGACAAAACAAAGTCTTTGCACTTGAAGTTGCCTAGAGCTGCTCTAATGTGATAGCCATTAGTCAAATGTTGCTGTTTAATTTTAAATTAATTAAAATTCAGTCTCTCAGTCACACTAACTCTATTTTAAGTGCACAAAAGCCATATTAGGCTAGTGGTTACTGTATTGTAAGATACAGATACACAACCTTTTCATCATCCCAGAAATTTCTGTTACACATTTGTCTAGACCAGGATTTGGCAAACGTTTTACATAAAGGTAATACTTTAGATGAAATTGAGGATATTATGTATGTACTTAGGTAACTATTTAGAATGTAATTCTAAGGTAATTCAAATTAAAAGACCATTCTTAGCTTAGTTCTTCAAAAATGAGTGGTAGAAGAGATGTAGCCTACAGGTCACAGTTTGTAGAACTCTGGTCTGGATAAAATTTTAGGGTGTATTAAACCTGTGCATAGAATTAACTCTAAGAAAATTCAGTCCAAGTCTACCAAGAATTAGGAGAAGTGGAATTACATGAAAAGTCTGTAAATCTATTCACATGTGGCTAATTTCAAAATTATTTATTTCTCCCAATTCTAAGAGATAGGTGGTGCCCAGGTAATTCAAACACAGAGCCTTCCCTCTTAACCTCTCTACTGTACTACCTCCATCTCTCTATAGGTCAGGTGCACTTTTAAGTTCAGAAACCTTATCTATACTTCATCATAATGCTATGTAGTGAGTGCATGATAAATATTTACTGAGGAAATCAAAGCTTTAAACTTTTAAAAAATCCCATAGAAGTCCCATATGAAACTATCATCACTAGTAAGTTTTTTTCCCCCTCAGGTCAGATTTTGTCAAGGGGATAAGGAGAGGCCAAAAGGGACTGTGTCCTTTAAAGGAACAGTTGAAGTGAAAAAAAAATGCCACAGAAGAAAAGGGGTTGGTGTCATTGGATGGGCGTGGGAAGTAGAGATACAGGGAGATTCTGTCCTCATCCTTTTTCTCTGAAGTTCTATCCCTTCCATCCTGAACCACATGTGGAAGTACATGGCTCATTTGTCTCACCTGAGAACAGGCACAGCCAAAAAAAGGCTATTCCTGTCCTATGCTCAATAGTTGAACCCAAGCCCCTGGAATATTATATGGCAAACAAGAAGTCTCTTGGTTCTCCTGGCTGGCTGTGCTGGAAGACTGGAACTTGAAGATACCAACAAGTTTGCATTCCAGGACTCATGCCAGGAGGAAGATTAACTGCAGTGAGAAATTTGGGCTCTCATCAAGCAGGTGATGGGGGTGGGGAATGAAATCAATGAACAAAGTCTTTCTAAATTTATTATTTAAAGAGAAAGTATACCTTTTGAGGCTTCCCAACTTAAGGGATCTTTTGGAGAGCATGGTTTCAAAATGTGAAATAGTCCTTTATTCCAATGGAATTTTTTAAGTGTGGAAAATCTCTTTTCAAACCAGCTTCAAATGTACTTAGCTTCAAATCATGCTATTTTAAGATGTGATTGTTCCATTCTGACCCAGGTCTAATTTTTCAAGTGCTATAAACAATCCATGTAATTTTGTTTTGCTTGTTTTTTTTTCTTTTTGGCAATGACTACCTAAAGTCATGCATCTTTTAGTAATTTGATTTGTAAAATAGCATAGTACACCATGACATAGGCCTGGCTTTGGTGATGAATCATAGCTAATTATACATGCAAATGCACTGGGTAAATTCGGATGCTCAATTAGTGAACCAATTATGGTAGAAATGGGAGTGTGTAGTTTTTGTATGCACAGGTGTTTCTATTCTCTCACTAAATCACTTCATTTGTTAAAGTGGAAAATGTAGAGTTTAGACTGTGCAGCCTTCAATCGTGTGTGTGTGTGTGTGTGTGTGTGCGCGTGTGTGTGTGTGTGTGTGTGTGTGTGTGTGTGTGTGTGAGAGAGAGAGAGAGAGAGAGAGAGAGAATAAAAATAGCAGCTGCCTTTTATTCCCTTCTTATTACATGCCAGGTGTTAATGCAGACATACTACTTTTATTACATCACTGATTTTTCACACTGAAGTTGAAAGGGCAGGTAAATATTTCTATTTTACTGATGAGGAAGCAGAGATCTGATAGTCAATTTCAAACCAAGATTCAGACTCGGTTTTTGCCAATTTATGTTCAAGTTGCCTCCTACAGTTAACAGCAAATGCATGTAGTATAATGTGGATCTGCAGTTTAGTAAAATTCCTTTTCAATTAGTGATTCTTGGCACTTTAATGTTTCTGTTTTGTTCTATTTCAGGTTTTATTTGGGGGGGGACTGTATGTTTTCATCATAAAAATTTCCAAATATTAAAAAAGTGTATTTTTGTTTTGAGTAGAACTAAGCTAAAGGGAAAAAAGCAGAAACATTTTTCAGATGCTGTACTTCTTGTGAATTGTATCCTATGTCCAGTTGTGCTACACTGGGAAAGTTTACAAATTTATGTACTTAAAGGCACCTTGAGCTTTACCTTCATAATAGGGAATTCTACCCTCATGTAGTCATTCAACAAACATTACTAGGAACCTACTCTGTGCAAGGTACTGTGTTAGACAAAATAGGGGACTGGTGATGAGTCAGACCCCATTCCTGCTCATTTAGGAATCAAAAACCATGGCTGAGTCATCAGAAGCCCTGACTTTCTCTTGTGAACAGAACTTTCTCTGTTAACAGGAAAATACATGGTGAGACAATAACATTTACTCAGACCTAAATGTAATGCTGTTTTCCCACCCTTCAAACAAAAGTTTGAATAAATAAATCTTCAAAGTGGCAAAACCTATTCACTCAGATGCACCATTTTGGTAGCAGGACTTGAGTTTGTATTTGAACTGAATTCTCCTGATTTTAGATCTATATTAGATTTCCACCAGAATGTTTACAGTAGTAGAGATATGATTACTAACAGGAAGAAACATTAACCAAGACATTCCTAACTTCATACTTTGCATGTAGCATTTTTATCTCCAAAACTTTGCAAGCTTGTAAGAGATGTATGGTTGCCATCTCAGGAATGAGATGCGTGTAACTAGTAGATGGCAAAAAAATGAGGAAGTGAGATCAAGTGGCTTGTGTTTTGTAACAAATTAGAGCCACACCAGGATTCATCTGAATTCTCTTGTTTATTTATTTTGGGAGTTAGCATCCTGTGAATGGAAAGTCAGGCCAAGATTCAGCCTCTTAGAGCTACTGACTGAATTCTTTTAAACCTTGCCTTTTTCATCTATATACTATGGGAGTTAAGTTAATAGACCTGCAAGTCCTTTTCTAGTGTGCTGAGTCTATGACTGATTGTTGGCTTGGAGTTCCCTGAAACTTATCTAATGTCCTTAGCCATGGGTCTACATAGTGCCCCAGAATCTCAGGCTGCTGCCATTTCAAAATGGTCTAAGCAAAGCTTTAAACACCATTAACACCTTAAGGATTCCACAGAGGGGGAAAACCAGCAAATGCACCTTTTAATAATATTAACTAAACATTATATGTCTTCAGGTAAGACTATTAGTTTGATTAAGCTCTCTGACATAGTAAGAATGGGAAGAACTGGATGACAATCAATTTGGCAGAATGGTTAAAATGAGAAATCACCAGTATTGGGATATGAAATGTTTCCTAAGAAGAATGTGGTAGAGCTATAGGTATTGACATGAGAAGCTGTGCAAGACCTACAATGACTATAAAAATAAAGTGGATTTTAAAAGCAGTATCAAAATCATATATAACATATGATCTATTTATGTTGAATATATGTACATGTGCTTGTATTTGCAGAGAGAACTGGAAGATCACTCAAGAAATCTTTAACAGCAATTTCTTCTGAGAAATGGAATGAAGGGGACATCTGGGGGAATAGGACTTCTACTTTCATGATATGTTGATATGGTATTGAATTGTTTGGTAACTAGGTTTGTGTCATGTACATCTCTCTAGTGGCTAATCAAGAATATTGAATTAGGGAAGTTGCTTAAGTGCTATTTGTTTATACACTGAGCTTCTACTGGGAATTTCCCTAATAGATTTCTTCACTCGATATCCCCTTTTTGAGAGTTTTGAAATATTTCTAATCATAGGCTAATCTCTGTAAAGTGTAAAAACCATTGCCCTAGGTACACATATGACTGCACATATGGTACGACTCTACATGGTGTACAACCAGAGAAATGAAAAAATGTGCTCCATTTGTATACAGTGAATCAAAATGCATTCTGCTGTCATTTATACCTAATTAGAATAAATAAATTTTAAAAATTTTAAAAAACCATTGGCATCAAAGTCCCATTATATAACAACGACAAAATTGAAGTACAATGGTATAACACCCTTTTTAAAAGGGGGAGACATTTTAGCCTGGCACAGTGGTGCATACCTGTAATCGCATTGATTCAGAAGGCTGAGGTAGGAGAATCTTAAGTTTAAGGCTAGCCTGGGCAATTTGGCGAGAACCTGTCTAAAAAATAAAGGCTAGAAATATAGCTTATTGGTAGAGAACTTGCTGAGCATGTTCCAAGCCCTAGGTTCAATCTCCAGTATTGTAAATAAATAAATAGATAAATAGTTTAAAAAAATCATTTACTCCTTACCATTTTAGCCTAACAGACTTAGTTTTCAAATGAAAAGAATATAATTACATCAAGTGGTTTTATGTAAATTAGGAATTCAGCAGCTATTATGTATTACAACAGCCACCAAAGATCATAAGATATTAAACTACATGTGACATTAAACCCTGTCTCGTTGTTTTCCCTAAATCACAGATTGGCAAATTTTTCTATAAAGGGGAAGTTAGTAAGTATTCTAGGGTGTGGAGGATACACAGTCTCTCTCTTTCTATTCAATTCTTTCAGTAGTTGGCCATCAAAGTGAAAAAGCAGTTATAAACATACAAACAAGTACAGAAATGATAAAAGTATTTGTAGGAACTTAAATTTGAATTTCATATAACTTTTAGGTGTCATGAAATAGTAATTTTCCTTCAATATGTTTCAACCATTTAAAAACATAAAAAACATTCTTAGCTTGTGGCCTGTACAAAAACAAATGGCAGGCTTTATATGACCATAGGCCAGAACTTGCCAGTCTTGATCCTAAACTTTGATAAACTTCTGATGTCAAAATGATCTATATTTGAGTTGTGAAGAGACTGGTTGGTTAATCTGTAATGATGTTTTTAATTTAAGTAAACCCTCCAAACTTTTTGTTTGGGTACTAGGGATTGACCCCAGGGATCCTTAATCACTGAGCCACATCCCCAGCCCTTTTTTATTTTGAGTTAGGATCTTGCTAAATTTCTTCAGTCCTCACTAATTTGAATTTTTCAATAATCATATTTGATTAATTTAGTGAATAGATACCTTACTATCCCTTTATTTAGCCATAGAGAAATTAGATATAGTTAGGGTAAATTAATATTTTTATTTTTTAAAAATGTCTTGGCTTTACCATCTTGGTATATTTCCTTCTAATATGGAGGTCTCCATCTCTGCATCTATTTCACATAGTGAGAAACATTTTGGTAAGAGCTAGGGCTTTGTCAGTGGAAAGATTTGGTGTTAAATCCATATTCTACCACATGAGAGCTCTCTGACTTTCATAAATCATTTTGCTTCATAAGACTCGGATTTCTTAACTGTAAAATGGTCATAATACAGGGATTTTTTTGCGTGTGAAATTAAAATATGTAACACATTTATGTATGTGAAACATAATCACAGATGGTCTAAAGTTTAGTAATCACCCAGCACTTAGATAAGATGTGCATTAAAAACATCAGGAATATACAACCCTTACTGATTTCTAGCTTGCTTTTTTTTCAGTTAAAATAATAGCATGAATATTTTATTATGTCATTCAGTATCCTCTTAAAATAGAATTTAAATGGTTACATAAGATTCAGTGTAATGGGTGAACCACAATGAATTAAGCCCTCCCCAACATGGGACCCGAGATACTTCCTTTACCCTGCTGCATATACTGTCTTGGTAAATAGTTCACCCCACCCCTGATCATCTCTTTGAGAAGAGTTTCTAGAAATCAAATTTCCAGATTGAAGGATCCAACATGTCTATTAGTAAGGTTGAATATTTTCCCTGTGCTTTTGGGCCCTGTGTATTTATTCTTTTGAAAATTATTTTTAATGTCTTTTTGTATAAAATATATGCCAATTTCCCCTATTCTCTTATGTAGTAAGATCATAATCAAACCTACATTTATTGAGTGTCTGCTGGGTAAAAGTACATGCCAGGCTTGATTTAAGAATTTAGGGAGGCCGAGCGTGGTGGCGCACACCTGTAATCCCAGCGGCTTGGGAGGCTGAGACAGGAGAATCACGAGTTCATAGCCAGCCTCAGCAACGGCGAGGCACTAAGCAACTCAGTGAGACCCTGTCTCTACATAAAACACAAAATAGGGCTGGGGATGTGGCTCAGTGGTTGAGGGCCCCTGAATTCAATTCTCAGTACCAAAAAAAAAAAAGAACTTAGGGGGGGCCCCCTTGAGGAGTCAGGCCGCCCAAGCCACATCCTCAAGCTCCTTACCCTCGTGAAGTCTCAGTTTTCTCATCTGTACCTCATAGGACTGCTTTGAGACTGAAACAGAAGTATGTATATCAAGCCCTTAGCATGATGCTTGATCTGTACTAAATGGTCAAGAAATGTGAGCTCTTTTGACTCTAATCATTCCTATCATGCCATCCCTCAAGAGGCAAAGACAATTGTACGCACATGTGTACAATAAAATAGACATCTGGGTTTCGAGGAAATGAAACTATAAACAGTTGTTTCCTTTGTAGCAGAGCAGCCTCATGGTTAACGCTTCTTAAGACTTTAGCTATAAAATAAGCCCAAGAGCCAACATTCAGATCTAGAGGTTGCAGGGGGTTCCTGGTGAATAGTCTTCATTGTGTCTACTTTGGATGAGAAAACAATTTCAGGAAAAGGCCACCAATGTATTTTTCCGACTTAATTTCAGCATACCTGTTTGCTTATACTTGCATCATACCACTTGCAGGAGACTTGAACAAATAGATTGTTATTTGAACCTCACAATGGCTATAAAGGCAACTGAGGAGGATATTCTAATGCTCATTTTATACTCAGAGAAATCAAGCTTCAGAAGGGAAGGTCTGGTGATAGGAACAAATCAGATAGTGATACCCCCCTTTTTTTTTTTTGGTACCAGGGATTGAACTCAGGGGCACTTGACCACTGAGCCACATCCCCAGTTCTATTTTGTGTTTTATGTAGAGACAGGGTTTCACTGAGTTGCTTAGCGCCTTGCCATTGCTGAGGCTGGCTTTGAACTCGCGATTCTCCTGTCTCGGCCTCCCAAAGTGCTGAGATTACAGGCATGCACTACTGTGCCTCCCTCAAAGATTCTCCTTGATGAAACTTTAGTCAGCCTCCTCTAAGCCCAGAAGCCTGAAAGGACCACTCTGTCCATCTTTGCATTGTCTGATTTGAGCAGGAATTCTCTTTTTTTTTTTTTTTTTTTGAGGATCCTCCTCCATACCTTGGCTTGTAAGCACCTTTGGTATCAGATCAAATTTCTCATCCCCCACCATTCTCCAGGAGATATCTGATCCCCCTAGCCTGCCTCCATCAAGAATCCTTCCAGGTCTGGTTAGCTGGAATGCCCCTGATCCCTAAAGTTCCCTCTTAGTAATTTTCCATCCACTGACCACCATCCTGCTCCCTGGCTACAAATCCCCACTTATTCTTGCTGTATTTGGAATTAAGCCTAATTCTATACTGAGGTCTCTCTTCCCGTGTTACAATAGTTCTGATAGTACTACTTTAACTGTTTGCCAATTCTGTTCTTTAACAGCACCCAAACTTGGGGGTTTGCGGAACTGAGTCCTATATTTATCCCACCCTGTCATGTCTATGCAGCCATTCAACCACCATATGCTGCATGAAGCTCAAAGTAACTTCAGTGATTTGTATCACTTCAAAGCTAAAAAGGTAGGATGAAGAAATGAGATCTATAGAAGCCATGTCCCTAATTCAAATATCTGTTCCTGCTCACTACAGCAATATATAAAACTTTTGAAGGAAGTTGAACAGAGCAAGTGTTGATTAATCTGAAATCATGAAACACTTCCTCAATTAATCTCGATTATGAAATATCACAAAACAGTTTTCCCCTGGGAAATAGCCAAAATACAATATTAAGTAATTACTCATGCCAGTTGGTTTTAGTTCTTCCCCCAAAGATCACAGATAACAATTTTATGGATGTCTTAGCTTTCTTACCATTTTGAGTCTTTTTCCAAAATGGAGTACAGAGGTCTAGTGGAAAAAGGCAGAGGTACCAAGATGAACTCAATAGCATCAACTAAGATAAAAAGAAACATCAAACTTGACATCACAAAGACAGCAACATACTGTAGCCTAAAAACATGCTGTAAACATTGCTTTAAAATGTGCTATTGAAAATATTAATAGTACTTATTTCCTCAAAGGTAGAAGAGAGACAAAGTCCAGAAAACCATTACTAATGTTACTAAAAGTCTTTACCTTTGAATAACTAACATTTTATACTACTGCATTTTAGCTTCAGATTCTAAAAACTGTTTGCATATGATTTCAGTTCCCTCTCTTTCCCTCCCCACTCCCTTATAGCAGTGCATACATCAACTTACTTAAATTATTCCAATTTGTTCCAATGCTTAAAATACTTTTCTTGATTGCATGGAGTGATGCTATATCTGGAGTCTTCTGAGATGAAGAGATGGGCAGCAGGAAGCATAGAGTCACAGAGACTCTAGGCTGCCAGCCCTGGAGTTTCCAAGTGCAAAAATGATGTGGGGAGGGGTGGGGGAAGAAAGGAGGAGCATAACTATTTAAGCCACCCAGACATAGGGTTTGCAGAACCATTAGGTTCCTCTTATTTCTACCACCATAATTGGGGCAATATCTTGTCTAAGTCCAAACCACTTATTAAACCAATCTTTTCTTTTTTATAGCAAGGTTTTTCAACTTTGGCAGTATTGACATTTTTGACTAGCTAATTCTTTGTTACATTGTAGAGTGTTTGGCCATATCCCTGCCATATACCCACTAGATACCAATAGCACTATCTCTTTTCCGTTGTGATAATCATAGATGTCTCTAGACATTGCAAAATATCCCCTGAGGGACAAAACACCACAGGTTGATAACCACTGTTCTATAGATATCTCAGAGACATGTCTAAATTTACCTTATTTTGTTTTGGGCCAGGCTGGAAGGGATGCTGGTTTTTAAGCTACAAGTTGGTTCATTCACTTTAGTTTAGAAATGCCAGTTGCACTTGCATTTTAGTGTCAGATAAAGCCTTGCTTCCGAGAGCATGATTCCCAAGAGAATAAGTCCTTTTTAAACTGATTATTGGAGGCTTTAAAAGGTAAAGTCAAGAAACTGTAACTATATTTAAAGTTATTGAGTCTACCTATTTTGTCTGGAAAAATATGAGAAACTCAGACTTTGCTGTAGGAAAATCACCTGATAATGGCTGGGATCAATATGCTGGGTTGAAAAATTGCTGGTGCCCCAAATTGCCTGAATTATTATTGTTAGTAGTAGTAGTAACATTTACTGAGGGTTTGTTATGAGCCAGATACTATTATAGCTGCCTCATATCTGTTCTCTTTTTAAATGAAAACAATGAAGTAAATATCTTATTACCCGTTTTTACAAATACTGGAATTGATACAGAAAGAATATTGGACTTGCCCAGGGTCACATAATAAGTGATATACACACTGGCATAAAAATCAAAGACTCCCTTATCAAAGAACTCTGCTATGCAAGTAATATGTAAAAATTAATAGTTTTCTCACATATAAACGGTAACTGACCCAAATGGGCCCTGGAAGAGGAGAGCCCATTCAAAACAGTAAAGTCAGAAATGCTTGGGAAGAAAATTGACAGGAAATGCAAGGTGGAAAGGGAGCGGCTTCCCCTACCTAGTAGGCTGCAAGCTTTGCTTTTGCCAACCCGCACCTTGCCCCTGCTCTGCCATCCTTCCCATCCTGCTCTGTGTCCCTGGAGGCTGAGCTGTATGAACAACTGCTCCCAGCTCACTACCTTCTGGTTGGGAGACCCGGGTTGGAAATCTGAGTTTAGGCTCTCTCTCCCCCTGGCTGCCTCCCTCTGCCTGGTTGTGAATCAGCTGCAACACTATCTAAAGATGCTCTTGTCCAGTGATGCTTGCCTCCCTGAATTCCAGCAATTGTTTCTTTCCCTTGCCATTTTAGGCCTGGGGTCAGGAGGTTTTCCCATAAAGTGCAACATCCTGTGTGATTTCCTTAGTATACAGTCACTTTGCTGAACTCATCAGTTTCTCATGTTAGTGTGACATCTGTTTCCTGCTAAGGCCCTGGAGCACATAAAGATATAAATAAAGGAAGAGAAATATGCTGTTATTGAGGATAGAGGCCACAACATTGTTAAAAAATGGAAATTTTTCTTTGCTTGTAGATGTTGTGCAATCTCAATCAAATACCAATAGGATTTTTTGAGAAACTTGCCAGATGGATTTGAAACTGAGGGACATTTAGAAAACCAGTTGGGCTATTTTCTTTATCACAAAGACTAGGGCAATACTATCCATGAAGTAATCTCCTTCTGTAAAATAAAGGACACAATACTGATTCTTAGGAATTTAGCCTGAATGGGGCAAGAGAACAACCAGGTAATTTCTGAATGAAAAAGTACCAAGTGAAGGGTTTCTCTTCTAGATCTATAATGGATTATTATAATGCTGTGTTGTCTAAAATGGTATAGAATGTAAAACTGGCTAATTGATGCAACAGAGAAGTCAGAATTAAGTAAAAACATATGTGGGGTATAAGAGATTATTCAAATAATGTTGGGCAACTGGCTTGAAATTTAGAAAAACTGAACCTACCATCCAACCTTGTTTCTCATGTTAAAATGAATTTCATATAGTTCAAAAATTTAAATATAATACATTGAACTAAGAGTGCTAGAAGAAACCATAGATAAATGTTTTCATAATCTTGAAGTGTGGAAGTTGTTCTAAGTTTGACAACAACAAACAGAAAAAAACACTGGCAACAACTTCAATGTCTTAAAGAAAACACTGAAAAAGTTGACTATATAAAAATAAATCTTACTCCTCTATAACATGAGAGATGAGGCTGAGTGACAAAGACACATCCAAGTTTTATTTGCTAAGGTCCTGAGAAATCATGATACTATGCATTTAGTGTATTGATTATGCTTTCTTGCATGGCTATTTATCCTTCATTAATATCTCCTAGTTTCTTAATGACATTATGGACCCCTTGAATTAAGAATATGTTGCCCCCAGCATCCTGTTCATAGTAGGTGTTTAAGAAGTTCCTCGTTATGAAGATGAAAATAAAAGTGATCATGAAAATAAGAACATTTCAATCAATTAGATGAATTTTGAGAGGTAGATCATAAGGCAGATTAATCCATTGAAGTAGTCAGTCATCTGATTGGGTTCACAGTTGGTTGCATTAAGTAGCAGTTTTGTTAACTGTAACTTTTCTAATATTCAAACATCAACAAAGCCTCTGTTTTCTTATTCAAAAGATGCTAAACCCTTACAAGCCTTGGTGCACACCTGTAATCCCAGTGACTCAGGAGGTGGAGGCAGGAAGATAGCTTTGGCAATTTAGTGAGACCCTATCACAAAATAAAGAGGGCTGGGGATGTAGCTCAGTGGTAGAGCACCCCTGGGTTCAATCCCCAGTAACCCACCCACCTTCTTATCTCAGTATGATAGATTCAATACCACAGTAGATATTGATTTTCTAACTGATATTATATTATTCTACTTTTTAATTATTATTTTTTGGAGTTCTGGGATTTGAACCCAGGGCCTTGTGCATGGTAGGCAAGTGCTGTACTACAGAGCCCATCCCCAGCATCATTCTGTCTTAATTTCTATTACATTAATATTCTTGCTTTAAAAAGAAAAATCTTCCTTTCTCTTCTTAACTTTTTATTTTGAAAATTTTCTAACATACAGAAAATGTGAAAGAATTACACAATATAACCTGAACACTAGTTGTCCAAGTTCAACAACTGTTACCAGTGAGCTACATTGGTTTTATTCCTTTATATGTGGATAGATATTTATATATTTTTCTTAATCATCTGAAAGTCACAGACAACATGAAATTTTGCCCCTAAATACCTAAGCCAATGTCTCCTAAAATGAGAATGACATCAATGAGAACTAATAATTTATATAATCTCATATCAATTCTGCATTCAAATTCTCCCAATTTGCCCCCAAAACATCTTTTATAACTTTAAAAATTATATTTATTTTTTTCTGATTCAGAAGCCTCTCATAGTTTTGTATTTTCTTTGAAATATTTGTTTATATAAAAACTTTGTGAAAAAATATGATACCTCCAAAGTTAATTCTAAGGTCTGTGATAAAAACATTCTCATGAATGGCAGAACTGCATTTCCAATAATGGGCTGGATTGTTTTTATAAGTGCAGAGGGACCATATTATTCTAAAACAAGCTCTAAGATTTTGAAACATTAATGTATAAAAAATGAAAAAAGTTAAAAATCAAACATACCACTGTCATTTAAAAGCTACAAGAATTTTCTGTCTCCTTAGAGATTGTGGCAGTGAAGTTTGTTATATTCTTTATTTCTTTCATTTTTCTTTCCCTCCTTCTCTGCAAACATTTTGATTGGGGTTTTTAGTTGGCAAATATAAGGCAATAATTTTTTTTAACTTTTTCTTTAATTTTAATGGAAAATAATAGCGATGATTTTAGAACTCTCATGATAAATAGAAAAAAGAGAGGAATCAGAAATAAGGAAATATAAAGAAAGAGGGAATTGATCACAAGGGGCTTTTAGGCAAACATAAAGTCCCTTTTAATTTTTTTCTGATTTAAATAGGTAATAAATATTTAGTAGTACTTAACTTTTACATAGGGATACAAAGACAGATACAGGGGGAGAGAGAGGGAGATACTGTATATCATGGCAGGAGGGCCCAAGACCACCCTGGGTTTGGTGATTCACAAGATTCAGCATATGATCCTACTCACAGCTACTGTTTATTATAGTGAAAGGATGCAAATCCAAAGCAGCAATGGGCAAAGGTGCCTGAGGTACTGTTTGGAGGAAACCAAGCCCAGGCTTCCAAGAGTCTTCTCCCATGGAATAACAAGAAATGGCCTTACTTCCTCTAGCAGCCAGTTGAGAAAATACACACAAAATGTTCTCTGATAGGGAAGATCATTAGAGACTCAGTGCCCAGAATGTTTACTGAGGGCTGTCATGTAGGCACCCTCTGCCTAGCACATTGCTTACACAGTTTAAGTACAATGAACCACTCCTGACCATTCTGGAAATGATGAGAACCATCCCTAAAGCCAAGTTCCCAGCACCAGTCAAGGGTCAACCTTTCAAGCAGATCTTTCTTATCACAGCAGTCTCAGGCCTGCTATGTTAACTCTTTAAAAAATATTTTTAGTTGTAGACGGACCCAATATCTTTAGTTTATTTATTTTTATGTGGTGCTAAGGATTGAATCCAGTGCTTCACACAAGTGCTCTACTACTGAGCTACCATCACAGCCTAACCGTTAACTCTTTTCTGTACGAACATGTACATAATATACACATGCATGCAACATACATAGGTGGATACCTAGTAAAACATGTTCTACTCTCTTACCAGCCAATCACACCCCATCCCCACAGTAAACCATTGCTATTAAATTTCTTGCTTTTTTTCTAAAGTTTCTTTAGGCACACAAGCCAATGCAAACACACTCTCGTCACCTTCCCCCCCCCCCAGAACAGTATAATCTGGTAGTGTATACTTTGCTCTTATCTTGCTTCTTTTATTTGGAGTTCCTTCTACACCTTTATCTTTTCTCACAGCTAGAATACCTTCTATTGTTTGGATATTCTGCAATTTACTTTGCCTTTTTCCTATTACAGACATTCGGGGTATTTGTGATCTTTTGGAGAAAAAGTGCTTACTTCAACCACTAACTTTGGTCCTTTGAATCCTTCTTCTGAAGTGTTCATGTGGCTCCCATGACCTACCTCAGTCTGATTGATGCCACAGATCCTATATGGTTGGCCAAGTTTTCTGCTATTAAGTTAGCTCGAGAGAAATCACTGGATGAATTAGATAGAGTTCTTCTATTTGTCTTGTGAGACTAGGTCTCTCGTTGGCTAAGGTGCCTCCTCCTTTGGTTTCTCAGTCTCGTTGCATTTTTTTCTTTCCCAGCAGATAAAAATGAAGAAGATAGGAACCAGTCCATGGTGGGCAGGTAAGGTTTAGTGTAGGGTTGCCAAATTTAACAAATTGTGCTATTTTTCCTTTGAAAAATCATTTATTATTTATCTAAAATTTAAATTTTGCTGGATGCCTGATATTTTGTCCACCCTTCCTAGTTTATTGCCATTTTTAGGTCCAGAGATTTAAACATGGAAATACTCCTGGAATGAAGTCTCTGAGATGAAAAAGGTCAGACTTGAGCCTCATCCAGAGTGGTGATTGAACAAGGATACAGGTAGTGATAAAGTCCTAGGTTTGAATCTCAGTTCTACCATTGGTTTCAGACATAGACATCTAAGTGCATCAGTAGAAACTTAGCGTGATACATACTTTTCCACAGCCAGAGAAACACCTTTTTACTGATGGTAAACTAAATAAATTCCTCAAATTGCTGGATTCCACCTAATGCTGCATCCCCAACATGTGGAAATATTAGGTTTCTGGTGTCTTTATACAAGATTTTGGGGAGTCTGTAAGAAGTAGGAATGAGTCTCAAGGCTTCAAATAGCTTCTGCTGGCTATTTCCACTCTGAGATGCTGTAAGCCAGCGTCTGCTTGATGAAAAGGAAGCAAAACTTCAATGACGACCTTCATGGGATTTTTATAACTAGTCTGAAATTTTAACCCCTTCAGCTAGATACAATTATGGGTATTTTAAAAATAATGTGCTTTATTAGAAATTGGCAGGTACCTTGAGCCTGCTCTTTGTAAATGACATGTGGAAAAAGAACACAGCCTACATATTCCTTTATAGAGGGTGTATTTTTAGCATTGTAAAGCCCCAGTGCCATAATTAACCTTGTCTTTTGTTTCGCATTCCCTCTTTAAACTGAAACATGAAGCACTTTACTGCTTTGTTCTTGTCTAAGTTTCATTTTACCAAGAAATGAAAGTGTTCTGCATATGCTCTTGACAGGACATGCAAATTGGTATGACAAAAACGATATTTTGTGATGAAGGCTGGTCCTCAATATATACCAGAGTTCACCAAATGAGACTAAAAGTTCATGATACTAATGCAAATAATCAAGCAGCTTACTTGGTTAAAAGGCTATATCTGAATGTGATGTAATGGTCTCTTGCTGTCTTGGAAACTCCAAAGCAGCTTTCCCAAGGTGGGCATTTACACAATCCATCTCACCATCTGGTCTCCACAGACCCATAAGTGATTTATCAGTATTAGGTATAGTGGAGGAGCACTTGTTTGGGATTTAAGAGACATGGCTAGCTAATAAAAATGTTAGCTCACACCTGTTCATGCTGTTAAAGTAAATGAAATTGGAGACTAGGCCTGAAAAGCCCCTCAGCAGACAAAAGTAGTTAGTCCTCAACCTTCCTTGATTTGTGAACCGAGGTGAAACTTGAGCCATTTCTTGTAAATGCCTATATTAATCAATTATAGAACTTAAGCTCAAGCAATCTAAAGCAGCCAATAAACTTAGCATTATATAACTAAGGGCTTTCTAATGATACAGACCAAATAAGGCAACTGTATAAGTGTAATCAATCAAATAATTTCTTTGCTTCTGTATCCATTCTGTAAATCTCCCTGCTTGCTCCCTCCATTGAGTTCTTGAACCACTTCTGGTTTGGAACTGCCTAATTCATAAATCATTGTTTTTTTCCCACATAAACACTGAAAATTTTGTGCCTTGGTTTACTTTTTTTAAAATATTTTTTTTAGTTGCAGATGGACACAATATCTCTGTTTATTTTTATGTGGTGCTGAGGATCGAACCCAGTGCCTCACACATGCGAGGCAAGCGCTCTACCACTGAGCCACAATCCCAGCCCCTTGGTTTACTTTTTAAATAATGCCTTCATCCTGTTTATAATTTCATGGAGTTAGAGGCTCCATTACTCCTAAAGCCTAAGATTAAAATACCCACAAGGCAGCTATATTCCCATAAGGAAGCTGATGTTCAAAGAATCATAGATCTAGTAATAAACCAAACTGCATTACAACTCATCTCTTAATTCCACGGCCACTGTTCTTTCTGACATCTATGCCGCCAGGACCTCAGTAATTTAAGTAGATAATAAAAAGTCCTTTTGAGTTTATGATTCTAAGGATTTCTTTTCCATAATCAGTGCAACTATTCATATTAGATACTGTCATGTTTTGCTAATCTATTGCTGTGTGAAAAACTATCCTAAAACTTATTGGCCTAAAACAGCAACCACTTATTTGTTCATGATTCAGTGGGTTGGCTGGAGCTTTACTGGTCAGGTCTTCAGCTGGTCTCCGTTGGGGTCTCCTGTGAGATTGTAATTGCTGGCTTTTCTTCTGTCTACTGCTTCCATGCATAAGGCTGGGACGTTATGACCTCTTTCTCTTTCCACATAGCTAGCTTGGAGTTCTTTTTATGGTGGTGGTTAGATCCTAAGTAGGAGCATTTCAAGAGAGATGAGCTCCACTGAATCAGTACTTATTAAGTTTTGGTTTGCATCTTTCTTGTTCATGTCCTATTTATTGGCCATGAACAAAATCAATATGAAAAGGCACTCAACAATGGCATGAATAATGGGAGGTATGGTTCATTAGGAACTACCAAAGTAACAATTCATCATTTGTAAAATGTAAAAGGGTTAGTATTTAAGTCAAGACCTGTCTTTTCAGATTATTTGAAGGATAGCAGACTTCAACATTACTTTAGAATGCTATACAACCTCTGAAAATCACATCAATAGAATATTAAATGACATAGAAAAAATATAATATGCTAAAAGTAAAACAAAAAGTTCTAAAATAAATACTTGTTTGGATATGCATCACACTTTTAGCCATTGTTATTGCTGATTCTTTTCATTTCTTGTCCTTATGTTTATCAAAATTACATCAAGGAATACATATTATTTTATAATCAATAATGACATGCTATTATAATTGAAGAAGATAAAAAAATAGTATTGCAACAATTGGTGATAGATTAATAAGGTTTGAGTGCATCTATATAATAGATACATTGCTTATAGATTCTGTAAAGTATTTGTAGTTAATAAAATAAAGTTCTTAAAAAAATAAAATAAAATAAAATAAAATTCTTATGGAAATGCACCTATGACCATACTCCAGTATGTTTTTAAAGTATCACATTGGAGAAAAAAAGATTATCAATTCATATTGTTGGCCAGGATTTAGACACTTTAGGGGGAAATGAAAATTGATGAGCAATTATATTAGAATGTAAAATAGGAATTGTTTTAATGGAGGGATTCTATTTGTAGAATTCTATTTGTATTCTATTCTAAGGAGAGAAAAAAAATAATCTTCCAAAATGTAAGTTCTGACTTGTACTGGTTTGTGGTCTTAATGGTGGTATCTTTTTCTCTTTATATCTTTCCACCATTCTTTATGCTTTCTAAATGTGATATCCCAAAGCTGATATGCTGTCATGTTGAGAGGAGGAAGCAGAACTTCAGAGTTTAGCAGCCATGACCTGAGGTTCTCCATCTCAGCTTTGCTTTGGAAAAGGATCATTATGAAATTCCTGATTCCTGGCATCCAAAGATTCTGATTTAACTACTCTTGGGTTTGACTTGAGTATTTGACATTTTTAACACTGTCTATATACATGGCTCAAGTTGACAGCCAATTTTGAGACCAACAGGCATAGACAAAACTGTCTTAACTGACCTTGAATTCAAATCTGACTGGCTCACCTGTATTCTCCTTCCTGTCTGTAAAAAAGTGTTGACTGATTTCCAGGATCTGTTCACCTATCAATTTGATAGTGTACTGGTACATATTCCCTTTTGCTCCTACAGGTTGTGTTCCCAGAGTCAGTTGTATTTGTTTCTAAACCTTTTGATGCCCTTCATATATTTTTAATTATAACACTAGAGCTCAATTAAATAAGGGTACAAAAGAAACAACTGTGTATTTTTGAAAGAGTAAAAGTAAGTTGCTTAAAATAGGAAAAAAGGCTATTGTGAGCATTAATTTTAAGGGTCAACTTGGCTAGGACATGGTTGGTTGTTTGGTCAAACACTTGTCTAGATATTACTATAAAAGTATTGTGTAGATGTGAATAATATTTACAATCAGTAGGAGGTTACCCTTGATAATATGTGTGAGCTTTATCTAACCATTTGAAAGCCATAAGAACAAAAATCAAGGTTTCTCAGAGAAAAAGTAATTCTCCTACAAGTACATAGAAACCCTGCCTGAGTTTCCATCCTGTCAGCCCACCCTACACATTTCACATTCAACACTGCAACACCCACTCTTGCCTTAGTTTTCAGTGTACAGCCTGCCCTATAGATTTTGTACTTGACAGCTCCCATTACTCCTTAAAATAAATCTATGTATCTATATCATTTCTTATTGGTCTTGTTTCTCCAAAGACTCTTGACTGAGATAGCTACCACATTAGAGTATATGAGATAATTATAAAGGGGAAAATACCTGGAAGGACTTTTTGTAAGTCAGATTGCTGTGGAGTATGTTTTTAAGTTCTTGCTCTCTTTTAAAAAAAGATCAAGGTAAATAACTGCTAATATATCCCAAGTATGGTTTATGGAAGGCACGTAACCAGGGAATCCATATTCAAAGGGTCTTTGCCTTACATTAAAACAATTGATGAGCTGCATGCGGTGGCGCAAGCCTGTAATCCCAGCATAGGGAGGGATTAGGGAGGCTGAGACAGGAGAATCGCAAGTTCAAAGCCAGCCTCAGCAATGGTGAGGCACTAAGCAACTCAGTGAGACCCTGTCTCTACATAAAACACAAAATAGGGCTGGGGATGTGGCTCAGTGGTCGAGTGCCCCTGAGTTCAATCTCTGGTACCAAAAAAAAAAAAAAACAATTGATGAATATGATTGTCAAAGACTATGAAATATTTAAGATTTCACCCTACTTGCCAGTTAATAAGTTAACTCATCACAGTTTTCTGGAAGCTAGTAGAGTATAAAAGACTCCTGGCTCAGAAACAAATGACTTTAGTTCTTATGGCACAGCAAACATTAGTTTGCCACATTTCCTCTTTGCCTCATCTCCACAGAGTTGACCAGGTAGATGCTGTACACATAGCAGGTTTGCACCACAGTTGGAGAACCTATGCTTAGAGAACCGAAACTTTTATAGTGGGAAACAAGCAAATTTCCCTGAACTTTACCACAAGGAAGACATTATCAGACATTTTCTTTATTATATTAGATAGCAAACAAATCTGCCACCTGTGCCAGAGGAAGACACTTTGTTCTCCAACATTATCCACTATTTTCTGTTCATTATACCAACATCCTTCACAAGTGTTTCTGGAACAAAGACAGTCAATGTCTCTGCTCACAAGAGATACAGAAATGCAAGAGACCCATGGAAAATTGTCACCTTGAAACAAGTCCATTGATGTATTCCAAGTTAACATAAAATGATTAAGTTGCAGATTTGTCTTTTTTAAAAAAATAACTCGCTGATTTAACTAATTTTGTGGTTTAACCGATGGTGTTTTTAAAATGGTGTTAAATAAAAGAATATTGATCATTTTCTCTTGATTTTATCTACCCTCCTAAAGATAGTTTTAAAAGTTATTCTCATATTACTAAAACACGAAATACTAAAATGGATCTACTTAAACATTAAGGAGTGCTTATTAAACTCCTTATTACAAGTGATTTAAATACTTTCAATTGTAACATTTTTAATAACTGCACTTTCACTAGTGGTATATTAATAATATAGGAGCGTTACCTTATGCATTGTATTTGAAGAACACCAGCATTATCTTTTACTTCTCATTCAACCAAAGCATTAGTAGCACTGAAATATACTAGGCAACCAAAACAACCCCTGGCAATTATAACTGTCAGGTGAGTGAATACAAACACCAGATATTTTTTAATCTAGGAATTGTGAAACTCTACATACATCAGAAGCTTCTATTCTCTTCAAATGTCCACCAAGTTGGCATAGTTTTTCAGCTGAATACAAGATTTACAATTAAGCATGATTAAATTTGAGTGGAACTTACCAGAGTCAGAAGCTTTTTTGTCAGAGAAGGAAAGGATCTTCCATGCACTATGAACAGGAACCATCACACCAGCATCTACGTGGATTTAACCATCAGGGCTGGTTTTCAACTTTCTCTTAAGTTCCTGTTGATGCAGATGCTGCTAGTTCAGGACCACACTTCATAAATTACCATTATTGTAAAAACCTGTGTTACTCAGTGTTGTTATTTTGGATCACTTGTTAGCATGACCATCTGGAAGAGGACCAGGTGAATACAGTAAGTGCAATAAAGAATTTGGGGGCAGAGAGTATGGTGACAACTAAGTTAGCAGAAGCAAGAAGTCCAGGCTGTGATGGAAATTATTGTGCCATATTTTGCTCTTTTCCTATCCTGAGGTTTAGTGATTATCTTTTTCTTCTCATTCAACCAAAGCATTAATAGCACTGAAATATACAAGGCAACCAAAACAGCCCCTGGCAATTATAACTGTCAGGTGAGTGAATACAAATATCAGATATTTTTAATCTAGGAATTGTGAAACTCTACATATATCAGAAGTTTCTATTCTCTTCAACTGTCCACCAAGTTGGCATAGTTTGCTCCTTCATTGTTAGAAGCTAGTTACTAGAATCATTGGAGGCCTCTTGGTTTAGAGCAAACCTCCTTATCTGAAGAATAAAGAAACTTATTTTCTAATCCCAGCTTGTCTCTAGGGAAGAGTGCAACCTTACTAAGCCAGTCAATTCATCTCTTTGAGTCTTACTTTTCTTGTCTGTAGAATGAGATGGGAATCATTTAGCCATCAATGTTCCACCTAACTCCAAACTCTTATCAATTTCATGACCTTTGACAGGAGAGGTAATAGGCTTTGTGATTTAACCATGGACGACATTTGCCATTTTAGCACATAGGAGTTAAATTAGCTTTGCTGCCACGATTCATCTTCATTCTGGTCTCTTATAGTGGGATAAAAAATAACTGAAGGGTCAGGTAACCTGTAACCTGCATGACACATCAAAAAATCTGCTTTCTTGAGGTCTATGTTAAAGTCAGACTAAATTTCAGTCATCCCTTTCAAGGTTGTTATTAGTGGTATGTCAATCTCTTGATTTAAAGGAAAAAAAACTAGGGCTGAAACCATTCTTAAAGGAAATTGAGCATACAATTTACTTACTCAAAATCTCAACCCCAAGGATGGGTGTTTGTGACCCTGAATGAAGAGGATAATGCAATTATTTCTTTTTCTTTAAATCAAGAAATTGACATACTACTAACAGCAACCTTGAAAAAGGTGACTGAAATTTAGTCTAAGTTTAAGATAGAGAAATCTCGAGAAAACAGATTTTTGGATGTGTCATGCAGATTACAGGTTACCTGACTCTTCAGTTCTTATGCTTTGTATTCTAAAATGCTTCTGTATTTGTGATTAGGATAGAGGCTGACTTGAACCTACTCTACTTCTTTTTTTTTTTTTTTTTTTTGGTACTGGGTATTGAACTCAGGGGCACTCGACCACTGAGCAACATCCCCAGCCATATTTTGGGTTTTATGTAGAGACAGGGTCTCACTGAGTTGCTTAGCGCCTCGCCATTGCTGAGGCTGGCTTTGAACTCGCGATTCTCCTGTCTCAGCCTCCCTAAGTGCTGGGATTACAGGCGTGTGTCACTGCTCCTGGCTTGAACCTACTCTGCTTCTAACAGCAGTCTTCATGAAAGAGAATTAAGAAAGAAGGTCCTGGTTAAAATAACCATGTTGTCAACTGAGGGCAGTTTTGCCCCAAGGAAGCATTGGCTTTGTCTAGTCATGCTTTTTGATTGTCACATTGTCACAAGTGAGGCTTGAGGACTGAGAGATGCTAATGACTGGCATCTAGTGACTGGAGTCCAGGGATGTTGCTAAGCATCCTAGAGTGTACAGGGCAGTCTCACAGCAAATATCATCCAGTCCATAATGTTAATAGCAGAGGGACTCTAGTCCAGGGGAAGGTATCCGACTCCAGGTAAAGGCTGGATCACTCAGTCTTCTTTTCATCAATGATGATTTTAAAAGGGCATATTAATTCAGTTCTAGTACAGTATCCAAATATTTTCCATAATTCATGGTCAGCCTTCGATTCAATGCAAGACAATACTAGATTTAACACTCCTTGGCTAGTTTAGGAACCTCTCAATGCATGGAAGGGTAAATGACAAACAGCAAACATTCAGTACTCTCCACCTGGACTCTGCCCTGGGGGATCTACAGGCCATTTACAGCATTAATGGTAGCTGTGCTGAAGGACTAAAGACCATCTCAGGTCTTGAACATGTTCTCTAAGTGTTTTCCTACAGCTCTTTAGCTTCTATAGTTGGTTGAAAACAGATATAAAAAGAACTATAATGGTGCAGGTCTTTGGCACATTGTTGAGCTTGACATATAATCTGCTTTTCTTTTTCTTTCTTTTTTGCAGTCAGCACAAGGGTGGAGTCTTGTCCATGAGATTCCTTAGCCAAAGTGGTGCTGGGAATCCAGAATTTTCTGTTTTACAAGCAAGGGATCTAAGGTGACCAAACATCCTAGTTTGCCCATGATTTCCTGGGATGTAGAACTCTCAGTGCTAAAATTGAGTAAAGTGTCAGGCAAACCCAAACAAGATGGTCACTTGATGAAAAAGTAACCAACCCACCTTTGCCTCATTGGAACCACAGCCATCAGTTAGTAGAACAATTCCATCTGAATCTAGAGTAGATGCCACAGCCTATTAAGATGCTTGTGATTTTGACAATAATTTTCTCCTCTCATTCTTGTGGGGAGACTGTTTGAGTCAGCATTTGCTGTGCTGTGGCCAAAAGAACAGATGACAACAATTTTAGAGGAGGAAACGTTTATTTGGTGCTCATGGTTTGAGAGTTCTCAGTGCATAGATGACCAACTCCATTGCTCTGGGCCTGAAATGAGGCAGCACATCATGGTGGAAGGGCATGGAGGAAGAGAGCAGCTCAGGACATGCAACCAGAAAGAAGAAGGAGAGGGAGAGAGAGAGAAAGCAAGAGTTCCCCTCACCACAGACAAAATATAAATGCCAAGGGCATTTTACTAGCCACCCACCACCTCCAACCACACCCTACCTGCCTATAGTTACCATCCAGTTAATCCCTATCAGGGGATTAATGCACTCATTAGGTTAAGACTTTAATAACCCAATCATTTCATCTCTGAACTTCCTTGTATTGTCTCACACATGAGTTTTGGGGGACTCCTCATATCTAAACCATAACAGAGACACTCAGACAGACATGGACATTTTCCCCAAGGTCATACAAGCATGCTAGTAGCATATGAGGAACCAGACTCCAGATTGCCACATTCCCAATTTAGGGTGCTTCCTACTGCATTCTTTTTCCCCCCATTCTCTTTTTATCATCCTTTTAAAATGTAAAGTAAGTTCAGTTGGCTTGTCTTTTGGCCACAGAACCCAGCTGTTGGATGAGTGAAAACTGCTCTTCTGGTTATATTGGGCATCACTCTTACTTGTATTTTTGATAGGATGGTGAAGAGGGCTAGAATAAAATTGGGTCATTGAATGACCTCAATGGATCACCATCTCTATGATCTGGGGGCATTCCTTTCTGTCATTTCTAAGCCCACTGCAAGTATTTCCAAAATGCAATTATTTGTTATCACCTAAATGCTAACCCTGACTATGGCAGTCATGTGCCAAGATCATATACCACTTCTAAAATGGCAGGTGACAGAATTGTGTTACCTTCTGGGTTTAACACCTAAAAAACACTGAAATTTTGTTTCTTTGGTCTTTATATTCTTTCCAAGGGGAGATTAAAGATGCTCATCTAAAAATTAAAATTAATGTACAAACAGATGGGTTCTGAGCACTTTACAGATAACATCTCATTTAATCCTGCATACCACTAAGAGGGAGGTACTATTATTATCCCCATTTCACATACAGGGAAACTGAGGTACTGTGGGGTTAAGTAACCAGCCCAAATTGTTGTTTTAATTCTGGCAAATGGCAGAGTTTGTGTTCTTGAACATTATGTTCTTGTAGAAGAGAAAATGGAGCTTCAAGACTTCAATAAAGCATCCTGAATTTGGTGTTGAAAGCAAGGACAAGTAAAATGTGGAAGGATGTGTACCTGGGGGACAGGACCATAGATCAGTAAGATGGATAAGTGTAGTGAAAAGTAGGTGCTCTGTTGACTTTGGCATGCAAGGTAGATGAAGGATTTGGTAGCATGTTTTAGGTCCTAGTTCCCATCTTCATTGGTTATCTTCTTTCAAACACATCACATACTTAAGAACTTGTGCTGTCCTGCTTCAGTCCATGCTAGAACATAGTCATTAGGTTCTGGAAAATTCTGCCGTGAAGTACTATCTATAATACAGGTTTCTTCACAAAGCCCTTCCTGATCTCCCCAGCCTGATTCAATGCTCTGAACCCTTAGTACCCATCTTTCCCTTCCCCACTTAGCTTGCCTGGCTGTAGTTCAGCCGGTAGATTGGGTAGGAAGTGAAACAACTTCAGATGTAACTAAATTATTAGGTACAATTGTAAAGCCTTTATTTTTGGCTTTGACCTCTCCTTCACTTCCTTCCTTCTTTCTAGTACATTCTACATGTTCTCTGTCACATTGTGATCAACTTTTTGTTCAGACTGGTTGTTATTCTTCATTTTTCACTGTGACTTTAAGATATTAGGTTGCTACTTGCAGTGTTATACACACTTTGAAGCTGAGCTTCACTGGGGGAACTTTATTTTGTCCTCACAAGAATAATTTCAAGCAACACTAAAACGGGTGTGGGTTCTATGGGACAGGAACCCTTCTCTGGTGTTTCTGACATCAAAACACATGAATAACTTTTATGTGGCCTATATCTAAGTTTGGTGTGCTCCAATAGATGGGTATTGAACATCATTACTTCAATGCCTAAACACACTGCATAATCTTTAAGGGGAACATCTATAATTACCAACTTAGATGACTAATGTGGCATAGATGTTATGCCTTATGGTAAGGAGATTGCTAAGAAGTCCTTCACAAAGAAAACACTTCAAAGTGGAGAAGAGCTGAATTTAATTAACTTCAGGCTTTTCTTTTTGTAAACTGGGCTATACTTGTAAAGCAGCAAACATTATCAGGTACTGCATTAACCCAAAACTCCACCAAAATGATGATGCAAACTATGAAATAGTCAGCAGGATTTTATTGAAATGTTTTAGTACACTGTAGGATCTTAAAATCCTAGGTTCTAACCAATGCAAGCACTGCAAATGATACATTCATGAATCTAGTTGGCATCATATCTAATAAAGGACAGTTATCATATGAACATCTATAAGTTGACTAGTATAATTCAAATTGGAGGCTAAACAACTTTGGTATATTCATATTTTGGCAGCTCCCCTTTTTGGCTAGATATATGCAAAGTTTACCCTTATTCAGGAGAGTTAGACAGGACTGATACATTTGGTGGTCTCACTTAAGTCTCCACACTATGAACAGCAAGGAATGAGAAAGTTCTGGGATCAAGCTGTTCGCAAGGCACTCTTCATCACCTCTGTTGATTGGAAACCATTGAATAGTTAAAGCCTGAATTTCCATGGTGTAAGGCTAAGTCAAGTATAATTAGTTCATAAGTGTATTCAGGAGTATTTTGAAATGCAAAAGTGGGGCTAAATAATGATAGCAACCAGTTTTTACATCTGGAAGTCATTATTAGAAAACTAGTTCTATACATTCTCAAAATTTCAGTATCTTAGATAAAACAGTTACCTTTAAATCAACTGGTTTTAGTCAACACACCTGAATTTGCAACTTGTATGTCAAACTCTACATTAGCGTTTACAATTGTCTTCATTTCATAGAAGCATAGAAATCCCACTAAATATAGATGTCATACATTTATCAAAAAGGAAAATTACAGAGCTTCAACATAGGTTCTTTATACATCTCCAATCAACTCTTTCTAAACATAGTCAATCTACACTGCAGAGCTGGCTTTTTACCAGGCTCCATCACTCTTTCTCAAAAACCACTTTAAAGTACAAGAAAATGCAAGTTTCGGTAACAATTTAAATGATATTTTCTAACTTCAACTTCTGCCGTCTTGAAGTTTGTTATTGACTTAGATTTGATTTTTTCACCTGAAAAATTTTGATTGGAGCATTTATTCAGTTTTAAGATTTAGCAGAGGAGGGTTTAATCCCCAGTTCCAAAAAAAAAAAAAAAAAAAAACCCAACAAAAAGCAAAAACAAAAACAAAAAAACAAACAGATTCAGCAGTGGGAAATATTTTTCTCACTCCTAGGCTTTGTCTATGCAGGAGAATCCTGTTCTTTGGGGGCTGACGAATTCAGTTGGTTGTCCACCAACATGCCTATTCAGAGAGTCAATGCTTGTCTTCTGTCACAGAGCAAGGCACTTCACTTAAGAGGATTTATCAAGGGCCATTTATGGAGAATGCAATCTTCAGTGAATTTTTCCTTCACTATCACTTTCAAGCCACTTTTTGAATATTATCCTAATGGATCAACTGATGTTTACTTTCCATAGGCCTCTCCTGCACACATTTTTTTTTTTGTTTTGGTGTAACAGCTTTAGATAAGATACTTGTTTGCCAGAGACCTACTATTTCCAATTATAAAGAACAAAAGAACATTTAATCAAAGCTCATGAAATAGTGTTTAAATAAATATTTGGTGGCACTCATAAAAATTTACATTTATGTATGTCAAAAGCAAAATAATAATCCACTTAGTAAATTTGAGGGGATTTAAGAGAGTCTTTGATTTTGGTAGAAATCCTCAAGTGAAATTAGTGAAAAAAATACAAAGTAAAAGCTATAGGTAAAAATATGGTGTAAAGGAACATGATGACAGGGACTCAAGTTATATCCCAAAGAATTATCTATCTGGGGTGGACAGAAGGAGAGTATAAATATGACCCTGAGCTCAGCAACCACAAATCAAAATGGTTTATAAATCAGAACGATTGTAGAACATAATTTTGGTGTTTTGGGACATGGTATTTCAAGTGATAGTTATAACTTAAGAGTGGTAATAAAAAATGATACAGAACTATGTTGCCTTTGAAATGTCTAATGTCTACCAAAAAATTAATGTGTCAGTGGCCATTTTTAGCTAAATAAAATTTGGTCCAAATTAGGCACAGTTAACATGGTTTATTTAAAACCCATATATCATTTTTAAAAAAGGAAAAAAAAAGAAAAATCCAAAATTCTTGGTATTATAAATTTTCTGAGATTCACTCCAAAGTAAAGGGCTATACAGGGTTTTACCCAAATGTCCATAGGCATTATCATTATATATTTACACAGAAGGCTTTAATGTGAAGTCACCTTTGGCAACCTCAAAATATATAAAAGATGAATTTCCACAATGGAATTTTATACTTGAAAGTTGTTGCCTCAAAATATTAAAAGAACAAAAGAAAAGATCACCTATCAGAACAAGTCAAGATGATAAAAACATTATTCATTAAGATGGTTCACTTAAATATCAAATAACTACTACCTTTCCCCAAATAAACCAGAAAGAAATAGTCTTGGGCTTCAGAAGGGGAAACAATGAATCTCAGAGTATACAAAGACCTGATGCTTTTGCCAGTGATTAGCCTATCATTGCTTAGTCCTAACGCTAAAAAAGCAAGTAAATCAAGTGAGAAGTCTGAGGAGGCCTGCTCGACACTTCTCATTTTGTATTTACAGCGGCACATGGCTGAACAAGTAAGACACGGATTCCCCATTGTGTGTCCTTCGGATGGCCTCGGCCAGGATCATTGAAATGTCAATCACCTGAAGCCAAAGAGAAAACAGAAGGGGAAGAGTTATATTTCTTTAAAAAATGAAAATCCCAAAAGCATAGAAATGATTTCTCATGCATAATGTGAAACTTTGCTGTCATAAAGTTCCCACACCCATTTCTTTTGGGAAGGCAGATAGCTTTTGGGGTGTATCTTCACATTACAATCTGCTGAACCAAACCTGGAAGGAAGATTTTCAGTGCAGACATCCAAAGGCTCTCCAGGGCTGCTGTTAATCAGAGACATCCTTTGCTTGGGAATTTGTTGTTGGTTTTTAAATTTTTTAAAAAATTTGTTCTTTTTAGATATACATGACAGTAGAGTGTATATTGACATATTATAAATATATGGAGTATAACTTATTCTAACTAGGATCTCATTCTTGTGGTTGTACATGATGTGGAGTTATATTTGTTGTTTTAAAATTCATTTTACTCAATCATCACTGGGAGATTTTTCCTCTCTATTTCAGAAAAGGTGGTAGAAGCTTTTTCTTTCTCTGTGTGTGCCAGTTCAGAGCACAACTGTGATCATCTAACCCTGGGGTCAATAAATTATGTTTTATGTAATGGACCAGAGTTAATATTTTTGGCCTTACAGTCCAGATGGTCTACCACCATTGTAGTATGAAAGCAGCCATAGGCAATGTGTGAATGAATGGGTGTGGCTGGGCCTCAATAAAACTTCATTATAAAAACAGATGATGGGCTGGATTTGGCCTGTGGGACACAGTTTTCCAACTCCTCAGCTATACTTCTAATGACATATTAAAATATAAGCAACCAGCCAGGTGTAGCGGTGTATGCCTGTAATCCCAGCAGCTCAGGAGGCTGAGACAGGAGGATCGCAAGTTCAAAGCCAGCCTCAACAAAAGCAAGGTGCTAAGTAACTCAGTGAGACCCTGTCTCTAAATAAAATACAAAATAGGGCTGGGGATGTGGCTCAGTGGTTGTGTCCCTGAGTTCAATCCCCAGCACCTGCCTCCACAAATATATATAAGCAACCAGTATTTTGACTATTTTGAGACTTATTTCCTCATGTGAAATAAACTCTTTTTCTCTCTCTGGGTTAAAAATCATGAGGTAGCTCAATCTGACCCACCTATACGCTCTATTGAAGGGAACCCAGGCTCTAAGGAATTAAAGGACTTGCCACGTTTCACAGAAACACACAGGCAAAATGGGGACTCAAAACCTTTAGATTGATTCCAGGCCAGTTGGTGTCAGTGACTACCCTTAGCTTCCAGTGGCCTCTGTGCACCTAGTTAGGAGGGATACAAAGGAGCAAAGCTCTGAAGATCCTTAGTATAGACTGTTGCTTTCCACCACCTCCTTCATTTTTTGATTATACTAAAATATGTATATAACTAAAAGTTGCTACTTAACCCTTTAACTATATAACAGAGTTATATTTCCAATGATGTGTAAACATCACCATTATCTACTTTTAAAACCTTTTCACCATCCCAAATTAAAAAAAAAAACTGTGGTGTGGATGCAGTGGCCTACACCTGTAACCCCAGCAGCTTGGGAAGCTGAGGCAGGAGGATTTCAAGTTCAAAGCCAGCCTCAGCAATATAATGAGGCTCCTCAGCAACTTAGTGAGACCCTCTCTCAAAATCTAAAAAAAATATATAAAAAGGGCTGGGAGGTAGTTCAGTGGCTAAGCACCTCTGTATTCAATCCCTGGTACCCAAAACCAACCAAACAAACAAAAACAAATAAACAAAAAAACCCTGTGTGTCCATTAAATGCTAACTCCCCAGATGCCTGCCCCCACTGTCTGGTAACTGCCATTCCACTCTCTGTCTCTATCCATATTCCTATTCTAGGTACCTCATATAAGCAGAGAAGTATACTATTCCTGCTTTTTTGACTGGCTTATTTCAGTTAACATGTTTTCGAGATTCACCCATGGTATAAGATATGCCAGAATTTCCTTCCTTCTAGATCTAAATAACATTCCATTATAGCAGTAGACCACACTTTGGTTTTCTCTGTATCTATTTGGGTGTTTCCACCTTTTGGCTACTGTGAATAGTCTCCTATGATCATTCATGTGCAAGTTTTTATTTGAACATGTTTCCAAATCTGGGGGATATACCGAGGAGTGGAACTATTTGGTCATATAATAATTCTATGTATAACTTTAGCACAGCCTGTTTTTTGCTGTTTTTCTACTGTGATTTTATTCGTTTGCTATTTCTAAATAGTGGACATTGATCTCTGCTGGCCCTGGTCTGTCTCAGGGATCTAAGGTGACTAAAACCCTGCCATGGTGAGAAGCTGCAATCTTAGTGAGCACCTGCCTTAGCAAACAGTCACACACAGAAGGCTGGGTGCAATTTTTAGGGATCTGAGCAGGTGCCTCATTGTTTGGTTCTGCCTGTAGGATAGTACCTGAATCTTGGAGCAGTGTTTCATCTTGTCCTCTTGTGGAATTGTGTTTGTGACAACAACAGCCTCAAAGGAAGCATTATTGATTCTGGAAATAGCTGGCCCAGAGAAGATCCCATGAGTAAGGATAGCATAAACTTTGGTGGCTCCAGCTGAGAGTAGTCTGTAAAATGGAAGATAAAATAAGTATATACAAATAGTCTTGTGATATTCTGCCTTATTATTAGTGTTAAAAACAAAGTATGTGTTTAAGGAAAAGATGTGACAAATTTCACTCACATTTATTAGCCGAGACAAGGATGTTTTTAAAATTTTTTTCATTGCTAATGAACCTTTATTTAGTTAATTTATTTATATGTGGTGGAACTGAATTCAGTGCCTCACACACATGAGGCAAGCACTCTACCACTGAGCCACAACCCCAGCCCAAGACCAGGATTTTTAAAGGTATATGTTAGCAAAACATTTGGTGAGCTATCTCAGTGCATCTCATGTCAGAGTAGCCACATTCCAAGTGCTCCACAGCCATGGGTGGCTGGCAGGGTCTCCATACTGGACCATGCAGCCATGCAGCCTCTGGAGAGCCATGCTGTCCAGGGAGCTGGAGCAAAGGCCAAAGTAAAGCAAGCAAGAGATTGAAGAAGCCCCCAAACTCTTTTCTTCTGTGCTCAGATTTCAGGGAAGTACCTTCTCTGACCCTTTTTAAAATACACTGAGAGCTCAACCTGGAAAATGAAAAGGTCCATGGTTTCTTTTGTACCAGGAAAAGCATAAAAACAAATGGACCTTGCCAGTCAGGGTGGTGTACACTTGTACTCCCAGTGACTCTGGAGGCTGAGGCAGGAGGATTACAAGCAGCCTCAGTGACTTATTGAGATCCTGTCTCAAAATACAAAATAAAAAGGACTGGGGTTATAACTCAGTGGTAGAGTGCCTCTGTGTTCAATCCACAGTACCAAACAAACAAACAAACAAATCCAAAAACAACTACAAAATCAAACGGGCCTAGAATGTCCTTTGGTCTAAAATTCCATCACAAAGCATCATCAATAGTAAGGAAAAATAGGCTCAATTTTTAAAAACTGATGTTTCCTTTTCTTTCTTAAGGAGATGTCCTCATGCTTTCCAAACTGCCCCCACGTACTTATCAGCAGCATGGCAGATGGTACCACACGTGTCAGCCATGTCATCCACGAGGATGGCCACACGATCCTTCACATCTCCCACCAGAACCATCCGGTCCACTTCATTTGCTTTCTTCCTCTCTTTGTGAATCAAAGCAAATTCCACATTCAACCTGTCCGCAATTGATGTGACCCTGTGCAAAGATGCAAAGGAACATGACAATACAGTCCATTTAGGAATCTGTTCCTCAGTGGATATAGCGCAATGGTGGAGCACTTGCCTAGGATGTTTGAGGCCCTGGGTTCCATCCCCAGCACCACAAAAAGAGAAAAAAAGACAATCTTTGAAATTGTATTTTAGGAACACGGCAAGCAACTACAGTCAAGAAAATGAAAAGAATCAGGTTAAGCCAGCATATTCTGAGGTACACAATAAGCTATCCACAGGGAGAAATATGCTGGTGACAAGGCTCTGCCTTTGGGACAGCTGGTAATAAATGTCAGGGCACCCTCATCACTAGATAAACTACTGGATAAGAAACTGATACTCAATTTGTCAGTATTTGGGGGTACATTTTTAAAATCATGGGTACAATTTAAAGCAGGTTATATAGAAATCACCATTTGCTCCATTTGTGGAGCTGACAGCAGGGACAGAAGTACTGGTTAATGCATCCATGTAATATGTAGGCTTGTGTGAATGAGTTTTGTTCACTTGAGGCCTAAGAAGATTCTATAAACTATGAGTCCAGTCCTTCTGTAGATCCAAGGCAAATGCTCCAAAGTCACTGGCTCAGGAGAAGCTGAGCTGGCAAGAGAAGGAGAAGTGGGTAGGCCCGGAGAATTGGTGAGCACAGGGCATTTTGGATTTCCCATGAGATTAGACTTAAATGAGGAAACATATTTTGAAACAATGTCATAGATATAATGTGACACTATAATTTCCTGTTCCAGTTTTTAAAACAACAGTCATTATGCAACTCAGCTGAAAAGATATTCAAGGGACCAATTCCCAGTCTCCTCACCCCAAATTAGGATGCAGTGTGGAGTATACACCTCCAGACATTATTTTCCAAGCACTGGTCCTAGTCGTCATACCATCTTCAGATTGCAACAGGTAATGGAGTTCCATGTGTGCTAGATCATGGGCAGAGTGGGCAACTCTCTGCAAGGACTCATTTTCTGGGACAAGAGGGCAGTACGAATTGGACTAAATTACTCCAGGCTACCTTTCCTCACGTTCGAGGACTTTCAAATAAATTTAAAAAATAAATTTAAAAATAAATTTAAAAATAAATTTTTAAATTGCAATAAAATACATATAATGTAGTTTATCCTTTTAACCATTTTAAAACTGTACTTAACGGCACTCACAATGATATACAATTATCACCTCTATCTAGTTCCAGAACATTTCATTATTACTGAAAGGAAACCCCATTACGCATTAAGTAGTCACCCTCCACACCCCTTTCCCCGCAGGCCATGTCAAGCACTAATCTTTCTGTCTTTATAGATTTATCTAGTCTGGGCTTTTTATATAAATAGAACATACTATATGTGGCCTTTTCTGTCTGGTGTTTTTCTTCACAGGGTTCATTCATGTTATGGCATGTATCACTACTTCACTGATTTTATGGCTGAGTAAGATTCCATTGAAAAGATACAGCACATTTTGCTTCTCCATTCATCTGTTGATGGATACCTGAGTTGTTTCTACCATTTGGCTATGGTGAACAGTATTGCTGTGGACACTGAATTCCTTTTTTTGAGTCTTTTGGGCATATATCTGGGAGTAGAATTGCCAGAATATATGTAACTGTATATAACTTATTCAGCCAGTATTTTAACAGTTTCAAGGTACTTTTTGTAAATATGAACAGAGAATGCAGCAACCTCTTTCAAACCTTCATGCTTTCTTTCTACATTAGAAAGCAAGGATATTTGCCATTATAAGCAAGGGACATACATGAAAAATGAGACCTCAAGGAAAGCCATCTTTACTCCATACACACACATCTCTACTTCCAGAAGACATCTTAGAGTTGCATTGTGGCACTCTGGCAGACTAGGTAGCCTGATTACCCTTCCAAGCAGAAACAACTAAATGCTAGAAGACACTGTAAGCCAAGGGAACTATCTTTACAAACACATCACCAACTCAGAGGCAGACATCAGCAGAGGTACAGAATGTAGAAGTAGGTGACTCTAGGAAGCTGGCAAGCAGCAAAAATGCTTCTTCTGAGGGCTTCTGAGGAGCCCTAATACTCTTAAGCTTCCATTTTGCTGGCAGGAGTCTGGCAGATGATGAGAGAATAAGCCTAGGGCTCAGCCAAGACTGAGGGTCTAACAAGAAACACTCTTATTACACAGGGACACCACAGGCTCTTCCTTCAGAGTAACAAACAATAAAAAAAACCTGCTGATTGCCTGGGAACAGGAAGGATGCTTACCTGTCTCAAACTCAATGCTGAGTAGAGAGGGTTAGTTCTTTCTACAGAGTTCAAAAGCACATTCTAGCTCTCTTTGCCTGTCCAAATTCCTATCATGTGTCTAAACTCTCCTCAAGTGGAGAGTTTAATTAAAAGTGAGTATTAGGGGCAATTCTCCAGGGGAGCTAGCAACAACACATGCACACCCTCTCAGAAGGATTATAATAATAAAATGCTAAGGAAAGTGAGAGATTTACAGAACAGAGCCAGAAACACCCAAGGCAGCAAAACTGAGAGCCACCAGAAACAACTGTCACCTAATTATAAGAACAAAGAATGGGACACTGGAATTAGCTGAAAAGGAATATAAGTCAATCGTTTTGTTTTAAAGAAAGAAAACAGAATCTTGGATAAGAACAAGAGGATGAAAAAGAACATCCAATCAAGACATGAAAGAATCGAATTTTGAGAAAATATTATATTTAAATTTATGGAAATTAAAAATACAACAGATAATAGAAAAGACTCAAAATAAGAATGAATGAATTAGAAGATGGAGATGAAGTCATTGTCCAGAATTCAGTACAAGAGACAAAAGAGAGAAAAAACATGAAAAAGATGCTAAGAGACACGAACAGCAAAGTGATAAGGTGACGTGAGTAAATGGAGTTGTAGAAATAGAAAAAAGGAGAAACAAATGAAAATATTTAAAGAGACAATGACTGAAAAATTTCCAGAACTATTGGATGACACCAATTCTCTGATGCAATAAACCCAACCAATGAATCCCCAGGCAATCATATAAAACTATGGAAGATCAAGAAATCTTAAAAGGCAAAGGATAAAGACCAGTCACCTAAAAAGGAATAACAATCAGACTGGCATCCAAATTCTCAACTTTCACCATGAAAGTCAAACTAGGATTCTATACTCAACAAAACTGCCTTTCTAGAACAAGGACAACATAAAGACATTTTCAGTCTAATTATACACCATGAGAATTAATTTCCAACATACATACAACTTAGAATACAACTTAAGTAAAAGAAAAATGATAGCAGATACATTGAGATGTGGTAGGGAAGAAAAGTGAGCAAAGATATTGATCGGTGTGTGAACAGCTCTTAATAAATGTTGATTGTATGAAACCGCAATAATAATATCCAATTTCTGGAGAAGAAACAAAAGCTATACTAGATAACAGATTTAAAGTTCATAAGGTGATGGTCATAAATCCAAATGTTAGTAATCATGTAACAGAAAAGGGAACAAACTTTCCAGTAAAACAGATTGTTAGTCATGAGAGGACACTAATTTTAGATTTTTTAAATATCTTTGGAAGTAAAAGGAAGCATTACTAAGATGAAGTCCATGTTTCTCCGCCCCTTAAAAAAAAAACATTTTTCAAGCAGGAACCAAAACCACAGTAGCCGTAGCAGACACCTTTAGTTTCTAAAGTTTCAATTGTTTACTTACTTAAGGATTTAACTGAAAGAAAAAAATGGAATTCGAAGGTAGAAAACAACTTTGCCCCATAATCACCTTAAAATATATATTACCTATCTACATGCCAATTTTATGAGACAAGCCATTTAAACTCTAATTAAGGAAAGTCTGTTTCTTAAAACATGAAAGAAGTTTCCTCAAGAAAGGATACTTGAACACCTTAAGCAAAATGTACATTTGCATTAATTTTTATTTATCTGTTTCTTTGGTAAGGAACGAGAACAGTCCTGGTCCACAGTACAGTTTGGGAAGCACAGCCTCTTGTGGCTGAAGTTCTAAGTTTGTGAAGTCCAGGCACGACTTGCTTTCCTCTCTCTTCCAAGAGACTCCTGTCCTCATCAGCCTGTTTACACAGACAGTTCGGAAGGCATGGAGGCCTGTCTCAGAAAGAAACTGAACTATACAGTTCTTGGCATTAGGGGACATGGGACATGTAGACCTCAGTGAAGAGTTCCAGCAACATGAGGTATCCAGTGGTGATGTTAAAGGCAGAAGATAAAACGAAAATATCCCTGCAAAAATCCCTCTGGGTTGCTATAACACTCTTTCCTGAAAAAGTGACAGGTAACTCTTCTATCCTGGGTCTATGATAGAGACACAATACATATTCTTAATAAATTAGGTTAAGACAACATATTATATTGAAATCTTAGGTGGACAGAACTAGAACAAAAATAATATCCACTTATATTTTGGTTTCTTTTTGACACTATTTACATTCTTTCCCATGTGTGTGTGTGTCAGTGTCAGGTGACACCCAGGAGGGATATGAGACACATCAAATTATTCCTCGTGTTATCATTGATAGAGATGGGAGGTAGTCACGAAGTTTTCTTGTAAGTTTCCAAAAATGTTTATAGAGAATGTTCAAAGATTACATAATCAGAAAAAAAGTCAAATCTGAATTTAGTTTCTCTCACTTCCCACATCACTTTTCGGTTGAAATTTACTATGTCAACACGGGTGGGTCTGTTTCTTCAACCCAGTCAAGCTTCAAAGACTACTCAAGAGTGACCTCCTGTGGCAATATTAAGTTTTACCTGGAATGAGTTGGACCTCAAAACTTTTTCCAAAGCAACAAGCTCCAACTGGACAGACAGACATATTTTCTCTAGGGAAAGATGCTTTTTGCATTATGCAAAGAAGTCATCGGTAATGACTACTGAATGGATTACTTGTTACCTACAAGGTTGTTCTGTGGGGGTGGGGGGACTGTCAGTAGGATAACAGTTCATTCCAGAATATGATGAGGACACAAAGATGTATATATGACACTTGGGGGAAAAGGGAAAGGAGGTGGCAAAAATTCCAAAGCTGGCCTCTCCCAGCTCTGTCTCTTTGGGACAGAGTGAGGTAGATGAGTGGGGCTGTTTTGAAGGGATATGAACAAAATGGTATCTCAAAGCTGGCCATTTCCTCTGGTTAGTCTATTCTGTATTTTATTTTATTTCTTCTAATCAGTTATACATGAAAGCAGAATGCTCTTTGATTCATTGTACACAAATGGAGCATAATTTTTCACATCGCTGGCTGTACACAAAGTAGGGTCACACCATTCATGCAGTCATACATGTACCTAGGGTAATGATGCCCATCTCATTCCACCATCTTTCCTATCCCCATGTCCCCTCCCCTCCTCTCCCTCACCTTTGGGTAATCCAAAGTTCCTCTACTCATGCCATGGCCCCTCTTTATGGATTAGCATCCACTTATCAGAGAAAACTTTCAGCTTTTCTGTTTTTGGGATTGGCTTACTTCTCTTAGCATGACATATTCTAACTCCATCCATTTACCTGCAAATTCCATCATTTTATTCCCTTTTATTGCTGAGTAATATTCCATTGTGTACATATACCACAGTTTCTTTATTCAATCATCTATTGAAGGGCATCTGGGTTGGTTCCACAGTTTGGCTATTGTGAATTGTGCTGCAATAAACATTGATGTGATTGATGTGGCTGTGCCACTGTAGTATGTTGTTTTTAAGTCCTTTGGGTAGAAATATTTTTTAAAAGTAGGAGTTAGCAAGTAAATAGGGGGACTTAGTATATAAAATATATTGTATTTCAAAATAGGAAAAGATGAGTTATATAATAAATAGTTTTGGAACAACTACACAGCTGGTAGGATTAAAAGGGATGAAGGAGTTGAATTCTAATTTCATTCTTTTTTTCCAAAATAATTTCAGATAAAAAATTGGAAAATTAAAAAAGAAAAAGGGGCTGGGTATGGTGGCACATGCCTGTAATCCCAGCGACTTGAGAGGCTCAGACAGGAAGATTGCAAGTTCAAGAGCAGCCTCAGCAACCTGGCTAGGCTCTAAGTAACTTGGTGAGACTCTCTGAAAATAAAAATAAAAAAGGCTGGGTCTGTATGTAGCTCAGTGGTGAAGTACCTTTGGGTTAAATACCCAGTACCAGAAATAAAAAAAAAAAAGGGAGCCCCCCCAATATATAAAATCATAGAAGAAAAATTTTAAGAGAAGGGCAAACCTAGAAGCCATAATATGAAGAAAAGATAAATATGACTGAATAGAAGAGTTTGAAATGTCCCACAGAGAATAAAAATAAAAAGGGGAAAAACTTGGGGAAATATTTGCAACACACATGAGAATCAAAGCTGTGATCTCATATCCATGCAAAAATCCTGGCAATCCTTAGGCAAGGCCTCTAGTCATAAAGCAACAGCCATAAGGTCTGATGAGACCACTCAGGAATCTGCCATGCCACAAAGAGCACTTTCCCTCACCGGAAGATAGCACAGCCTGCTCACCTGATTTGTCAAGTAAAACTGTTGGATAATCCACTGTGTGAGCAAAGCTTGTAAAAAGTCACTGCCATTTGTACTTGATGGAATGTCTCTGAGTCTATCTTTCTTGAAAGACCGCGTTTTGGCACTGTCCATCTAGACTACAAAGGCTGGTGCCCTCTGATTTGGCAATTCCACTTACTATCCCAACCGCACTCATGCACTAAATGGCAAAGCAAGCATAATGCTTCAAGAGTGTCCAAGTTATAGCACCTACAAGTGGGTAACAGGGGACTGACCATTGGAATTATAATGTATGCATACAATGGAACATTACACAGCTGTAAAAAAGCAGGCAAACAGACTTGTTACACAACTATGGAATTACTGCTAAACTATAGCAAGTATGTTTTTTTAAAAAAGCACAGTGAAGAAGTGTGCATAGCACACTAACATTTGTTTGTAAGAAGTAGGGGTGATATATGTTTGAATAACGTCATTCTGACATTGGAAAAAATAGTGGTGCTTAAGAAAAGAGATGTGTCATCTTTTGTACTGTTTCAATTTTTACTCAGAGCAATCATAATTTTTTTACCATATGTATAAAAATAGGGATGGGACAGGAAAGGAAAAGGCAATATAAATCTTTGTAATCTATTTGGACTTATTAGCCATCAAAGTTACATTTTCTGGTTAAAAAAGAAATATACCAAACACAAATTGATTTTATAATCAATTGATATGAAAAGTTCTGAAGACACAGTCCCATAGAGACAGAAAGTGGATTAGTGGCAGCCACGGGCTCAGGGCAGGAGCATCTGCTAATGGATATAACGTTTACTTCTGGTGCAAGGAAAATGTTCTGGAATTAGACAGTGGTGCTATTTGCACAAATCTGTGACTATATTAACAGCACTGAACTGTACATGGATTAAGTGTAGGTATTTGAATTACAACTCAGTAGAGCTGTTATTATAAACCAAGGCCATCTTATGCACCTGGACCCCTTGGCGTACTTCCTCACCCCAAACCAGTAGATTGATTCCACCATGTGACTTAAGTTTCCATGAAAACTGCAAGCATTTCCAGTAGAAATGACTCTGAAAAGTTACTCACATTCTCATGCAATCCCAATGAGATGGCCGAGGGCATATGTGTGCACATCATGCACTGTAACAAGCCACATAACATTGTGCTGCTTTCCACCTCATTGCTGGCCCTCTGAGGGCTTTGCAAGCTAATTCTCTGTGCTGTATTTTATATATTTGTGTCTCCTTCCTGTCCACAGCCACTTCCTGCAGCTGTCAGAGGCCCATCTCCAGCTGTATGGCCCTTTTCTTCCTCCTCTTTAGAGCTGGGAACTTAGGCAGCCGTTGGACTGACAGCTGAGAGCAGAACGAATGGGGCTCTTCTGAGAATCAGGACCTATATTCTCCCGCATGAGTGTTCTGACCACTTCCTGGCCCATTCCTAAGCTTTTAAGTGTGATTCTAGGTCCCCAGCTAGGCTGCAGGTGGAGGGTGCCAAATGAGGGCCAGACTTTTGCTTTGCTGTTTTTTTTTTTTTTTTTATGTTGGGGCTGAAACCCAGGGCCTCATGCATGCTAGGCAAACACCCTACCAGAGATGTACATCTACAGTCCCTGCATTTTAAAATCCTCCTGTGACTTGATGCCCACTCAGCACTAGTCACACAAATGTATTTGCCTCCTTGCTTTTGCATTGGGCTGCTGGGTAGAAATCTCTCCTAACTCTCTATTTCCTTATGGTGGCCCCTATATGCACAATACAACTCCATTCCACTTCTCTTTTTCTTCCTACATTCCACTTTATTTTTCTTCTTAAATAGCAGTTGCAAAGTTCCACAAGGCTACTCCCCCAGCCTCCAATTGCAGTAAATACTATGTATCAGATCAGCATTCACTTATTATTCTCAGCCTTGATTCTCAATACCCTGTGCCCTCATGGCTCACTACCTCCCTGAGTCTCCTTATAAAAACCTTCAGATTTGCTACTCAGCATCACTTTCTCTACTGGGGGCTATTAGTAACACATTGGTTTCTATCTCCTTTTTATCCTTAGTTTTCTTTGAAACTTGCTCACTTGATAGCATTGTAATTGTATCACCCCATATTATTGGCTGTCTGCTGCCCCGTTGTCTGCATACACTGGGTCTGAGAACTGTCTTCTTGGATTGCTGACTTTGGATCATCAAGCATCCATCGGTTATGTTCACATTCAGTTGGGAGTGCTCACTGAGCAGTCTCCCTCTGCAGTAGCTCTGCGGCCTGGGACCCATTTTCAGGTTAACTTTTTTAGCATAGGGATTCCTGCACCTCAGGGAGAGTGGATATTCCACTGCATATCTGCCTGTGGTACAGCTTGTGGTTTGATTCCTTATGGGGAACTATTTTCTCCTCCCATCCAAAGGCCCAGCCTGCTAGCTGTGTCTGGCTTCTAGCTCCTTTCTTTATGGAGGCCCAGGCATGAGCATTCACGGCCAAGCTGCCAGCCTGGCCTCTTTCCCCTGGAGCACCAGAAATGCAGCTTTCAGCACCTTCGTTATTTCTTAGCCTCAGGTTTCTTGGTATTCTATATGCACAGATTTCTTTTTTAAAATTTTGTTCTATTTAGGCTACCATTTCCAAGCTTTATAGTAGGAAGGGCTAGTTCAGTCAATGGTGGTATTCATTAAAAGCCTTATTTCTCAATTATGGGCATTACTCTTATAATCAGAAAATAACTTCAAAAACCAAAATATATCTATTTTTTGCTAAAAACAAATAAATACATGTTTTTTTTTTAATTTTCATGAATGATAAAATTTTGACAAAGAGGATGAGTTTCTACTCTGAAAGTGAAGCCTGTGGTGTACACTTATTGCTCATTTGCAAAATAAAAGTGTTAAGTAATTTAAAGCATGATTCCTGGACCAGGGTGTAGCTCAGTGGTAGAGTACTTGCCTAGCATGTGTAAGGCCCTAGGTTCTAATCCCCAGCAAGGTGTGGGGGCAAGGGGACACAGAGAAATATGGAAAGGAAAAGCAATTGGCAAAAGAGAAATCTGCATGGTTCTGCCTGTGAGTTACCTCTTGGCTCCCCCTGCATCCGGTGAAACAATGATACAGTTCTTCCACTCGGTGATGTTCTCCCGAATCCACTGCAGAACTGCAGGCTCTGCGTATAAGTTATCCACAGGAATATCAAAGAATCCCTAAGGGGAAAAATGAGGGTCACTTTGCAGGGTTTTATTTTTTAAAAAACAGTAACCGCCTTCATTAAATAACATGTGAATTTTTTATTTCAAAGAAATCATTATAACAGAGTCACCTTTGTTAACAGAATTAAATCAGAAGAGAAATGTTATAGGGCATGTTTTAATCACACCCAATTTCAAGACATGTTAAATCACTTAGGATGGCCTAACCTCTGAGGAAGAGAATAGCTATTCAGGGAAGTGGGTGGGGGAGGGGAGGTTTGTTTTGTTTTAGCATCTATTACAAACCAAATACTCAACATTCATTATATAATATAAAGTGGGCACAGTATAATCTGCTTTGTTTTCAGGATAAAGAAACTAAGTAATGAAGACCTAAAATGCACATTATGATTCTGCCATTCTAATCATTTTCCAGAAGCTGAGGCGGAATTATGAAGTGTATACTCCAAGACACCATCTCCCCTCCTCCAAACCTGACTGGAGCCAAGGGGATGAGACAGGAGGTATCAATATCAAATTACATTTCCAGGTTTACTAAAGACAAAAACCCAAGGGTGTAGCCAGCCATACACAAATTTGAACATGAATAATGCTTCCTCCTAAAATTATTTAACTTAACAGAGTTAATACAAAATCATTGGCAGAAAGAAAATGCTGGTACCTGTATCTGAGAGGCATGCAGATCCATGGTGATGATGTGATCAGCCCCAGCAACCGAGAGCATGTTAGCCACAAGTTTTGCAGAAATTGGAGCACGACTCTAAAAAGAAAGACACGAGGCTGGGGATGTAGCTCAGTGATAGAGAGCCTCCCTAGCCTGTGTAAGGCCCTGGGTTCAAGTCCTAACACCCCCCCCCCAAAAAAAGACATGGATTTGATAGCAGGAAAAGATGGAGAAAAGTCAACAAAGTGTAATAAGGAAAATTATACAAGTTGTGACAATAAAGATCTATCCATCCCATTTTGTTCACCAACTATTCACTATTTACATAAATTATTGTGAAACAATGTGCTTACCACTGGGTATAGAGAACAAATGTCAAAGAAGCAAACTGATAGATGTATATGCTATATATGCAATGTCACGATCTGTATAATTCAAATTGTGAGAAGTGTCTAGACATAAAATAAAAGGCACAGAATGAGAGATGACAGTAGGAAGGACACAAAATTTAAATGGGGTGGTCCTTAGAGGTCCCATTGAGGAAACTGCTTTTAAAGCAAGGTGGCAAAGGCAGGGAGAACAGTGTTATAGAAGGATACAATGGTACGTGTGAGATGGCCAAAGCCAAAGAGCCTCACACAGCCAGGGATTGAAAGAAGCCCAGTTACTAAAGAGGCATTCATGTACTGACAGCTGCAAGCCACTGCTGTTACAAATTAAACAAAAACCAGGGGAAAGAAAGAACACTTTATGGTGATTGATAATTTAATATTTAGAGAAACAGACACACTGACGTTATGTCTTTTTATAAAACTTCTTTATAGCTTTAGTTTCCACATTATAAATTATGGACAATAAAACTGTCCACATAAAAAAAATCCAAGAGACTATACAGATATGATCTAGGAAGTGTTCAGCAATTTGCTGTAAACAATGGTATTCCTGTATAATGCTAGCTATAAAAAAGAAAATAGAAGCTTACAAAAAGATTTCATTCAAAATAATAACAAATAAATGATCCTGTTAAACATGCACACATACACAATATATTCATGTAAAAACACACAGAGGAAAGAATTATATCAAAAGGTTGACAGAATATTTTTATTTTCTCTAATATCATTATGATTCTTAAGGAAATATATATTATATTATAATATATACACATATACATATATATGTGTGCATATAAAATCAAAACATAAAAGACTGAAATACTGAAAATGTTAACAGCAGATATTTTTTAAAAACTGTGGAGAAAATGAAGAATTTTTTTTCTTTTTTGAAAGCTTTTCAATCTTTTCTACTAACTATAGAAACAATTCATATTTTCATTGTTTAACTCCTCTATGCTATGTTACACCTTGCCAGGATAATTAAAAAAAAGAACAAATTGGTCACTGTGACTTCTTTGTAATAGAATCAAATTCACAATGCTATCAATTTTGGGCTTTTCTTCTATTTATTTATAAGCAGCTGCTCTGGACTGAATGTGCCCCCTCTGAAATTCAGGTATTGCTAACATGATAACATTAAGTAACGGGTCCTTTAAGCGGTGATTAGGCTGTGAACGCTTCACCCTTTTTAATGTGATTAATGTCCTGATAAAAGAGGGTTCCAATTGCATCATGGGAGCTTGCCCCTTCTGCCTTCCACAATATAAAGACAAAGAATTCCTCCTTTTGAAGGATGGGACCTCACCAGAAACCAAACAGCAGTGCCTTGAACTTCTAGGTCCCAAGATGTAAGAAAATAAATTTCTATTCTTTACAAATTACCCAGTCTACCAGGTGTGCTAGTGCACACACATAAACCCAGTGGTTCAGGAGGCTGAGCATCAGGATTGCAAGTTAAAAGCCAGCCTCAGTAACTTAGCAAATACCTTAGGCAACTTAGTGAGGCCTTGTCTCAAATGGGGGGGGGTAGCTGGGGATGTGGCTCAGTGGTTAAGTGTCCCTGAGTTCAATCCCTGGTACCAAAATAAATAAACAAATAAATGAAATAAATTTACCAGCCTCTGGTATTTTGTTATAGCAGCACAAATAGACTAAGACACCAGCAAAAAGCATCTTCTCTCCTCTCAGTGGCATCAAAACCATAGGGGTAACTTCTAAATTCAGATGTTCTGATTTCCTTCTTCAGTCCGTGTTTACAAATTTGGTTTTGTACCGTGTTTCAGTTTGGCTTGATACCCAACCAAATCATGCAGGAAGAGTAATTAACAAGTTAACTAACTTTATACCCTATATAGAAAAAAATTAGTACAGCATTTAAACAAAGGTAGAATAAAGGCACGGTAGCCAAAAATAAAAATTTTAGTCCCTCTAAAGTAAAATGTATACAGGTTAAACATTTTGCAAGTCAGCCAAGTACTCTCAGAATATTTCAAATTGTAGCATCAAATCCAACCCTGCTTCAATGGAAATCTGAGAAAGTTTTAAGGAATTTACAAGATTGTAGAGATTCATATCAGTTGAAAAATAAAAGGAAACAATATTTTATCATTGAAATGAAAATAAGACTTTAAAAATGAATTTGAAAACAGAAAAACAAAATCTCAAGCTGGAAGTCCTCCACCTCCTTCAGAAACTAATTATTCCCTGCCTTGCCCATAACCTATGGTTTTCACTGGTGAAGGGAACTAGCAATTATTGAATGTCTACTATGGCAGGAGACAGCAAACTATGCTCATGGGCCAAACCCACCTGCAGCCTGTTTTTATACAACCTCAGAGCTAAGGATTTTTTAAAAAAATTTACCAATGGTTGTGAAAAAAAGAACAATATTTTGAGATGTTTAAAGATTATATAAAATTCATATTTCATTGTGCATAAAGAAAGTTGCATTGGAACACAAATACACCCATTTGTTTACATATTGGCTATGGCTGCTTTCACACTAACATGGCAGAAGTTGAGCTGTTGTAACAGAGACCCAATGGTCCATGAAGCCTAAAAATATTTGACACTAGCCTCTTTTCAGAGGAAATCTGTCCACTCCTATATTGTATACTAGGTACTTTATCAATAGTAGCTAATACTGTCCTCAATCTACAGATGAAGAAACTAAAGATGCATAGCTTAAATACCTTTTACAAAGGACAAACTGAGTAAATAATGGTGTTAGAATTCAAACCTGAGTCCACTTCATTCCCAAGGTACAACCCAAATCTCAGACCACTTTGCACCATGTCTTTTACAATTAATATTATTTCATCACTTTTCCTTGTAAATATTACATTGTGATGTATCATAAAACCATTCCTTCATTGTCAGAACCTGCCCCTGGGTTCTTGTACATACAAATAAAAGCCAAAGTAAAACCTTACATATTTTTAGGACTTGCTTAAAAAGAATAGCATGGTAAAAAGAAAAAAAAAACAAGCTCTGAAGATGGTTAAAGGCTCTAGATTTTTCTGAGGTTCTTTGCAGATATTTCTAAGTAGAGCAATTATACAGAATTGCATTGTGTCAGCAGATGTCATAGGAAATATAGTCCCAAGGAAAGGGAAAAGGGAAACAGAAAGCCTGGAAGACCTGCCCAGAGCTCTTTCTGTTGCCAAGGAGGCGAATTTTCTGTTTAGGCCCAGAGATCAAGTGTAACCCTTGGCTTTCTATGACATTCATAGAAATACTACATGGCCTTCCACCTGCCTAAGTGAAGCAAAAAGGCAGAAGCGCATCCTCACCCCAAATCATACCTAATCTCCTTTCTGTTCACCCACATTGGCAAATGTCAGCACTTGGCTAAGAAGTAAAATTTACACTAACAGGCTCTGGCCATGTCTCCAAAGTGCTAACTAAATTCCTGTTGCCGTTATTTAAGCAGTTTCCCTGTACAAAGCCAAGCCACTTGATCCAAAGGAAGAAATGAACAGTTAGAGAAATTGTCAGAAACTGGAACCAGGCACAGTGGCACACTCCTGTAATCCCAGCACTTTGGGAGGCTGAGACAGGAGAATCATGAGTTCAAAGCCAGCCTCAGCAACTTAGCGAGGTGCTAAGCAAGTCAGTGAGATCCTTTCTCTACATAAAAGACAAAATAGGGCTGGGGATGTAGCTCAGTGGCCGAGTATCCCGGAGTTCAATCCCTGGTACCCCGCCAAAAAAGAAAAAATGCCAGAAACTTAAAAAATACCTCAAGTGATAGATCAAATCAAGAATTTTCTTTTCAACAAGTCTGCAAAAAGAATGAAATTGTCTCCTTCCTCTAAGATGAGTCACATGGACTACAGATATGTCAGAAATAACGGAGCCAGGATAATTTATGTATATTAGCCACCTGCAAGGTCAGTCCAGAGGCTAAAGATCTATACAGAGTGCTATATATTAGTCTTGCTTAGGGCAGTCTGGGTGGGCACTTCTTTTCTGGAATAGTTAGTCACAGTGCCCCCTTTCAATCTCCATAGTGTCCTGGCTGGATGTTTCAAGTCTCATCTCTTCTACTAATAGTTAAGTTCAGCATGGAAATGTTCAAAATGGTCCCAAGTGGAAAACACATCTAAATATCCAACAATAGGAAAACTGATAAAAAGCTAGTTAGATAATGCAGCTCCACAAAATAGGTCCACTAGTTACTGGCAATCTGTAGGGCTGTTCTTGTTAGCACAGTGGCTGGGGGCAGTATAGGCTATTGGAACTATCACACTTCCTGTGCTTACAGGGGCAGGGAACAGACGGCTAGTTTCTCTATTACAAAGACTTTGTTATGATTAAAAATAAGAAACAAATTGTGAAAATGCAACTTTGAAAAAGGAGGCTACTTCAAATCAGATATGTGCTAACAAAAAATGTAGGAATCTCAATATTGGTATCAAAGAGGAACTTCATGTTTCGAATTGTACAACAGTTGTATGGAGGCCTTGTCATGATAAAAGAAATAATTTACTGAATAAGAGACAATGTATTAAATATCTCAGCCAAATACAGGCCAAATACAGGATGTAAAACCCATTGGAAATGGAAGAACTTGATTAAAATAGTTACAGCATGATAACTTCCCAAATCTTTTGTCACATGGAATAGAAAAGTGACAGAAAATTAGGCCATTTTAAACTTGGACAAGGATAAAGATATTAAGCAATCCTATTGAAACACAAAGATGGGAGGAAGAGCTCAGACAGACTATACTGATGGGGTGAAATTTAAAAATTGAAATTTAGCAGCTAAACTAACATATATCACCTCAGAATCTAGTTTAAAATAAAAGAAGCTGTATAAATAACAAGTGGGAGCACATGGCTTCACCGAAGCATATGTGACCCAAAGTTTTGATTAAGAGTTGAGGCCTAGCAGAGGATGCTTAAGTCAGGAGAAGGGATTGATGTGGTTCTCTTAGAGTGGGTTAGTTCCTGCAAGACTGGGTTATTATAAAAACAATGGGCTTGGCCCATCCCTGCTTTCTTGTTCCTTGCTCACACATGTGCCCCTTTTGCATGTGGCTAGTTTCCTTTCCCCTTCTCCATGTTGTGACACAGACAAGAAGAACCTAATCAGGATGCCAGGTGTCATGCTGTTTGGACCTTTTGAGCCACCAGAATTATGAGCCAAATAAATATCTTTACTTTATAAGCTACCCAGTCTTAGGTATTTTGTTATAGCAATGCAAAACTAAGAAAACCAATTGGTAATCTAATGCAGGTGTTAGCAAAATGGCTCATGGGCCAAATCTGGCCAGCCACTTGTTTTGATACTGCTTATACTAACTGCTCTGTTGCTTGTGAGCTAATAATGCTTTTCATACATTTAAATGGTTGAAAAAATCAAAAGAATGCTATTTTATGGTATGTGATAATGACATGAAATTCACAATTCAGTGTCTATAAATTAAGTTTTATTGGAACAGCCACATCCATTCATTTATATGTTATCTGCTATTGTTTTTCAGGCACAGAGTTGAGGAGCTGCAACAGATATCATTTATGGAAAAGTAGGCTGGCCCTTCTAATCTATATGAGGTAAATCATCTCAATTGCTGAATGGAGTTCTGGATATCAAAGGTTTAGCAAGAAATTAAGTGACAAGCCATGTTCAACAGAGACACTGGAAGCCATACCTACAGAGGTAGAAATTAAAATTCAGGAAGACCTTGGTATATCAATTCAGATTTATATAGGGTCTTTTTTTAAAATCTGCAGTGATCTTAAGTGCTGTTTTCACAAATTTTGTTATTTCAGAAATGAAACCATAGCTTACAGTTGATCCTTATAGTGGGTCAAACGGTATCCCTGCAAAATTCACATCTACCCACAACTTCAGAATGTGACCTCACTTTGGAAATAGGGTCTTTGCAGATATAACCAAGGTAAAAAATCAAGATGAGATCATTTTGGATTAGGGTAGATCCAAAATCCAATGACAATATCCTTGCTAGAGACAGAAAAGGACATATAGAGACACAGGGAAGAAGCTATGTGAAGATAGAGTCAGAGATTGGAGATGCTGTCACAAGCCAAGGCAACAAGGAACAACCAGAAGCTTCCCTGACCCTTCCAGTTTCTGGATTTCAGATTTGTGGTTTCTAGACCCGTAGGAGAACAAATTCCAGTTTATGGCAATTTGTTAACGAAGTCCTAGCAAATGAAAGCAATCTCCTTCAAAGTTCCCCGTAACCTCTATCTCTGATATATCTTGAAGGTTAAAAACAAGAGTATTTTCTTCAAATCCTTTTAGAGACTTACAGTGCCTCCTCCAATGCTAATGTTGCTAAAAGAGTAATTAACCAATATTAACTCTGTTTTTCTTAAACAACTAGAAAGGTACAATAGTATTTTTCTAATTAAACTTTTTATTTGGGGAGATTTATAGATTTACATGAAGTTGTAACGAGTAATGCAGGAATCCTATAGACCTTTACTAGTCTTCTCAAAGTAACATCTTCCAAAAATACAGCACAACATTACAACCAGGACTCTGAAAATGATACAATACAGTGATCTGATTTGGGTGTTCCTATTTGACTTTAACTCACTGAGTTGTGTGTGTGTGTGTGTGTGTGTGTGTGTGTGTATGCATGTGCATGTGTGCATATTCAGTTGTATCTACCTTGGAGACACAATGATTCTATCATAATAAGGACAATAATGGTATTTTAATATCTGCAAAACATACTTTACCTGTTTTAATATCTATAAATATTAACATTATGGTGATTTCAAAGGTAAATCTAAAAAAAAGTGAGGAAATGTATTTATGTAATCATTAAAAGAGAAAGCCAACACTTCCTGGGCATTCCAATCAAGGCAACATGTGAGGAAACAATGGTTACCCAGAATAGTTTCAAGGGCAGGACACACCTCTCCTACCTTGTCCTTTTTATCTTGTCGGGCATATGGAAAACATGGGATCACTGCAGTCACCCTGGATGACGAGGCAATCTTGCAGGCATTGATCATGATGAGCAATTCCATCAGGTTGTCATTGATTTCTCCACAGCCACTCTGGATGATATAGACATCTTCCCCTCTCACACTTTCACCAATCTCAACACTAGGAAAAGAAAAATGCCATTGATTAATAGTAATGTATATCTGTATCTCTGAGACCACCTTCAAGTTTGATGATACACCAGGTCAAATCACAGGACTCAGTATACAGTCTCATTCATTCCCTACAATTTATTATAGGGAAAGGACACAGAACAAGATCAGCAAATGGGCAAAGTTCATGAAATGAAGTTGGGGGAAACTGAAGGTGACATTCCAAGTGTTCTTCCGGAGGGGAGTCACAGAAGGTGAGCTTATTAATGTATTTAGTAGCAAGTTGGTACAACATGTACAAAGTTGTCTAACAGCCTTAGAGACTCAAGGCCCAGGGATTACTGGGGGATGGTCATGAAGGCAACCATTGCCTAGTGCACACCAAAATGCCAAACTCACAGGCATTCAGCATCAGCTACATTGTTTGCAAGTTGTTATCAGCTTATCAACCAACAGTGGGAAGCCTTGCAAAATCCAAGTTCCCAGCTGCCAACCAAGGGCCAACCTTGCAAGCAGGCCTTTGTAAGTTTCCAGACCTGCTATGATAACACTTCTCTGCAAAATACTATATTTAGTTTTACGTTCTCTATTTTTATGAAAGTTATATATAAATACTACTTTCAAAATTTAAGTCATTATTTAAGACTGATAATGGATAAATAGCCTGGAAGCAATCAATTTCAACTCTAGGTATGGTTTTAACATATTTTCCAAGTCTCTGGCTAACATGTAAGTCTTGCTATGTCCTGACTTTTCTTTTGAGGCATTATGATTGACTTCTTGCTATGGAAGATGGGGATTTAATTCTAATTTTCTCTCTGTCCCATCACATGGGTACAACCCTTCCCAAAACGCCATCATCTCAATAAAGATCAATATTCAAACTAAAAACTGACCACTTCATTTGAACTGTATAAATGTTGTTCAGAGCTGAGACATGCAGTAAACTTAAATCAACATTCATATTCTCCTGCCACGTACAACTTCTGTTTTATTTTGTTTTCCATGTAGGTAATGATCTTATCTTTCTTGTACTAGTTTTTGTAAGTACTGAATTCAGATTTTATTCTGAACACTTCACTAACAATTTCAGTCTCCCAATGTCAAAGGTTTCAAGTCCTATCTGCATTTCATCATCCTGCAAATGTCTCTTCCAGAGCTGGATGACCTGACTTATCTTCCTGCCTGTGTCCTACAGTCAGCTAGGGATTCCCTTTGCCTCTGTTCTGCACTCGAATACCCACTTTCTGTATTCTCTTTTTTAGTGTACTTCCTTGTTTAGCTGATTGGTATCTACCCTCTACTAGCTTCTTTAGGAACAGTAAGTAGGAGCTCAATTTTTAAATTACATGTTGGAAAATTTCTGAAATTGCAGGTATAGAATTCTGGGTATCCAACATGACAGTCAGCCCATCCCTGGTCTGTGCCCTCTGTGGAAAGAAAGCAAAATAGCTTTGTATGCCTGGGCAGGTCACTCACAGAGCACTGTGTAAGAATCAAGAATATAGTTAACTCTGTCATTAGTGCTTGTTTTGAGCAGGCAAATTTGTTCCAATAATTGACATACTTGGAACAATTTGAGCATAATGTGAATTTTCTATTTGCCTACTATGCACAACCTCTTATCTTGAGATAGAATGTAGAAAACTGCACTAAGCCCAACTGAATGGAGCCACTGAGAAATCCTTTAAGCATATACAAGCACATAACTCACGAGGGCAATGAGCCACATTCATCCCCATCTGGTGTCCCAACTTGCCTCCTTCTACCATTTCCTAATAACTCAAAAGCTGCAACCCCTCTGAGACCCACTTCCACCAATAAAGGGAAGGTATTTTTCATCAGGAAGTGTCATGTTTCTCGTAGCATTCATGTGTATTTTTAAAATATGTAATACCTGTAAAAGTGGTTTATTGTTCACATTACATTACCATTTTTTCAAATGTCATCGAAGGAGTTTTTGAATGTTATGCCCATCCTCATTTTTTTTCTCATAAGTCCTGTGGCTTTTGATTGTATGATTCATAACATGGTAATTTTTAGGAATCCATATGTCACATTACAGCAGAACTGGTTATAAGCAAATTCATCCAAAAATCAAATACAATGAATTTATAAGTGATGTACATGATTATCCTTCTCCCTTCTCTTGCTATCAGAAGTCAATTGTATCCAATAAAATAATTTTATTAGAAGAGCCAATTACAATTAATGAAAATTTAAAAAGTAAATCAACATTTTGAGATACTATGTAGTCTATCCAAACCAACAGAAGCTTATATACAACTTCAAAGAGAATAATCAGAAGACAAAAATGAAGATGTTTAAGTTGATATTTCTGGAAATGAGTTTTGACAACATTTGATTTTGTTCTTGCATGCTCTCTGCTATGGCTATTATTGGTCCACTGTCAACCTCAGGATGAAAGAGGCAGAAATAAGCCAATGTGCATTTCCTTCTATTTTGAGTTCTAAAGGGTTAACATAACTTCTTTGTGAATATTACATCAACTGTAGGATGAACTGAATTTGGAAATCAAGTATTATATAGCTTGCGGTTCACAAAATATAGCATGCAGCCTATTTTTGTTTGGCCAATGAGCTATGAATGGTGTGATAGGCAGAACAATGACTGCCTCCCCCACTCCAAGAAATCTATGCCCTAATCCTCTGAATATGTTTGATTACCTGGCAAAGGGACTTGTATATTTGCAGATGGAATTAAGGATGCTAACCAGCTGATTTTAAAATAGGAAGATTATACTGGATTATTTACATGGGTTTAATGTAATCACAGGGTCCTTAAAAATAGAAGAGTAAGGCAAAAGAGGTCAGAGTCAGAGAAAGAGTTGTTATGCCTGAAACAAGGTCAGAGAGATTTGTTGCTGGCTTTGAAATTGGAGGAAGGGTTCAAGAGATAAGGAATATGGGCTGCATCTAAAAGGCAAGGGAATGAATTTCCCTCTAGAACTGCAGGAGAGGATGTAGTCTTGCTGACCCACCATGGACTTCAAACTTAACTGTAATATATAGCAGCAATAGAGATGACCAGCAATGCCTAAAATATTTAAAATTAGCCCTTTACAGAAAGTTTCCCAACTCCTGGTCTTATGACTATTGATCCCACAATATTAGACTTTTTGTCCTGTTTTTCTTTTCTCACATAGGAACCTCAATCCTCATATGACCAGAAGTCCAGGGAAAGACAGAGAGTGCCATGGCAACATTTTTTTAAAAAGATGGTCCTACTTCTACTCATAAAGATGATCACTCCTGATCCATATTCAAAATCTTTAAGAGATTGTGGATAGAAGGCAGCATCACTTGCCATTCAGCCAGAGGATCTTTCCCGACCCCAAATAAGAAGGCAGAAGAACATAACTGACTCAACAGTGAACAGGCATAGTAACTAAAAGATGGCCACAGATTCCTTAACACTTTTCATGTCAAGAAGCAGGGTCTATATCCTGTTCTCTCAAATCTGGGAGAGCTCTAAGCTTGACCAATAGAATGTGACAGAACTGATGATGCACCAACTTGCAAGCCCAGGCCTTAACAGATTGGTCCCATCCTTTGAAACATCTCCTCTTGTCTTCTAGCTTCCATGCTAAAGGGAGCTCAAGTGTTCCTGTGAAGATGTCTACAGGAAGAGGACCTTAGGTTCCTGTCTAAGCTTCCAGACAAAAACTAGTGTGAATTTATCAGCCATGTGAATGAGCCACCTTCGAAACGGCCCCCAGCCCTGGTATCACTCTAACTGCCACCATATGAAACAGAAACAAGATTTCCTTGCTGAGTCCTGCCCAAAGTACAGATTTATAAGCCAAATAAACAATTATTGGTTTAACTCCTTAATTTCTGGGGTGATTTGTTACATGGTAACCAGAACCTTGGGTCCCACAATATAGCTAAGTACCCTGCCAGCACATTAACTGACCAGGGTAAAAAGTTCAAGATGGAACTCTACACAGAACGATGAAGAAGTCATTGAGAGATTTCACGGTCTAGAGTGTGGTTGGAGTAGACCTCCCTGCACATCAGATTTCTCGTCCTTGCTTAGTGAGAGATGCGGGAAGAGCCTTCTTATGGGAACAAAATCAATTTTCCTTTTGCCCTTCTGTTTCTCATTGCTAGGCCACTGTGAAAACCAGATCACTAGTACAGTACCTGGCACTGAGAGGGCTGTTGGTAAAGATCAACCTCTGTACTTATACAGTTCATGGGAAAGAACAAACTCAGAAATTTATTTTTTACATTCTACATATTAAAAACATAAAATGTAGCTATATAAGCAACTCTCAGAGTCTTCCCGCTGAGTGGGTTTTGAGACTTTATGATTTCTAATTATCAAGCAGTGGTTTTATGGTACTCAAAACCAAATATAATTTGAGTCTGCTTTATAACAAATGCATGAACAATCATACTTGAATGTCTGAGTGAGTTTCCCCCAACAGTCCATTAAATATTTTTAGCAGAAATCCAACACTGACTTAGCAATGAACTGATACAGATTAACCATGCTCTTTAGCAAAGGATTGTGCTGTTCTGAGATAACACGGAAGGGCAACACAGTTGCTTTCAAAACCCACTTCATCCAGAAATTTCTCATTTATTTATGTGACAACACTCTGTGAACAAAAACTACTACTCTTTTGGTGTTCTCAGAACTACTGAACTGTGAACAGGACTGGCAAAATACTGCAATACTCAAATCTAGCTCTGTCCTCCACAGCCCTTGACCATCCTCCAGGTCATCTACATTAAACTCTGCAAAGTGGAATTCTTTAGCCAGAGTTCTCCAGGCAGTAATACCACAGGCCACTCCCTCATTACAAAGTCTCTCCACTTATATTATTGTCAGAGCCATGTAACTGGAATTCACCACCTGGAAAATGTAACATAGAGTTAACATATCCTAAAAACTGATTAAATAAAAGCATCTTGCCATCAATATTAATGTCACCCCTCACTAAGAAATTTTTGCTTAACCAAAAGTCATCAAGATTTTCTCCTGTGCTTTCTTCTAGAAATTTTAAAGTTTTAGATTTTCATTTAGGTCTATGATCCATTTCAAGTTAATTGAATAGTAGAAAGTATGAATGGAGGTGTATTATTTTTTTGCTTTTTCTTTTGTTTGTTTGGGTTTTTTTTTTTTGCATCTGACTGTCGAACTGTTTCAGCACCTTTTCTTTAAATTGTTGGTTGAATTGGAACTGGAACTCTGCCAAAGATATAAAAGTTATCTGTAACTTAGTACAGTTAACTAACTGTACTAGACATTTGAAGGGGGAGGGGGAAATGAGACCAACTTGAAATTAGTGAAAGCACTTTGTTGACTCAGGAAGAATGAAAAAAGGAGCCCCCCAGCCCAGTTTCTGAGGAGGGCCACCACCTGACCACAATGGGCAGAGGTGACCACTTGTGGACTTGAGAAATGGGTGGAATTTACACCAAACTAGAGCCTTGCTGCTTTACACAGCAGAGTTCCAGAACCACAAAGATGAAAGTCCATCATCTTTGAGGCAGCCAAGTTAGAGGAAGCCTAAGAGAGCTCAGCACGTGCGTCCTGGAGTTCTTACACTAAACTTCACCCTCTGGATAACCAACAAAGTACTAAGTACCCCGTCTGTTAGTAAGAGTTGCCTGGGGATTTGGAAGAACACTGATCCATGGTCTGCCCATTGGATTAAAACCTCTGGGGCAGGCCAGGGGAAATAGCGTTTGAAAGGTCCCCAGGTAAAACCAGTGTGCAGCCAGGGCACCGGACGTGCAGGGAACCTTTCGTATGACACACAGATCTGGAGTTCAGCCTTGCAGAGTCATGGAAACCTGGACAGGCAGACCCAGGGACATCTCTCCTCCGTGTCCTGCATGGATGCAGTTCCCACTGGCTGTGTCCACTCTCTCTCCGACGGTCTGTGACCACCGCGATGTCGCCCTTCCGGACTGGGGACATCAGACTGGGTAGCGTGACTGGGAGGCCCATAGAGTTTTGGGGTCGACGGGTGGCGGAGCCCGAGACCCGGCCGTTGGAAGGACGGCCCAGACATGCGCTGGGACGCCCGGGTGGCCGGTGGGTGCTCCTCCTAGACTTCTCCCCGGGCGCAGCCGCGGTGGCTCAGAGGCCGCGTTGCCGCCGTCCCGCCCCGGAAGGGGGAGCGCGGCGCCCGCGGAGGTGGCCAGGGCACGCGTCGGCCCCTGTCTCGGACCCGCAGCCGCGTGCCCAGCGCCCACCAGAGCACGTTCCCCACCTGGTCTCCTGGTTACTGAACTTCTTGGTGACCACCTTGCCCAGCTCCAGGCCCAGGCGGTCGGCCACGCGCTGGGACAGATCCTGGTGCGAGCTGCCGCTGAAGAGCACGATGTTGGGCATGGTGAGGTGCGGGTTCCGAGGGGCGCGCTGCAAGGGCGACGGCGACCAACGACAGCAACGCAGACGGCTGCTGCTGTGGGAGCGGGAAAGCGCGGCGGCTGGACCCGAGAGAGGGGCGGAGCCAAGGGGGCGGAGCTGGAGGAGGAGGCAGGGACGCGGGAGGGAGAGGAGGAGCGGGCGTGGCCGAGGAGCTGGAGGGTGCGGGGAAGCAGTGACTGCCCTCTGGGCCAGGCGGCAGGTTGTGAAGCCGTGGGTGGTCCTGAAGCACCTAGGCGTTCTGGCTTGGTGGGAGAGCTTCCATCCCACACTTGACCTCTCTGACCTGCCTCGCAGAGGAAGTCCGAAAAACCGGACTAACAGGGCACGGAGAAAATGCGCGAAGGGGCCACGGAGGTGCCTCGCAGCCAAGAGCAAACTCCCAGTCTGGTGCGTCCCAAACCCTGTGCAAAAGACTGGTGTTCCTCTCCTGCAGGAGTCTGCACACTATGGCCCGCGAGACGGGCCCACAGAGCTACCACCTGTGTTTGTACCAGAGAGCTAAGCACTTTTGCACTTTATGTGGTAGCATACACCACTTTTGAATCCCAATTTAAAAGAAATGTTTCCTCTTAGAAAGAATTCCTATCTCTCATTAGTAGATGTGCACTGCAAAAATGTACACAGATATTATTGCATTTTGGATTTTGTCAATAGAAATTGAAAATTGGTTTTCTGTCTCATAAAAGTACCTGTAAAATATCTTCCCTTTTGTCTTTGGTTCACAAAACTTTATATATTTACCGTGCTGTCCTTAATAGTTAAATGATGATCCTTAAACTACAGAGTTGTCCCATGTCCTCAAAAAGCCAGAAATGCCATCCACCATTTAAGCCCTGACCACAGGTGGAGGGGGAAGTGTTGTTCTGGATAGTGCACTGGATCAAAGCAGAGCCTCTCAGATTCCTCATTTTTATGTAGATGTGGGGGTCCTTGGGCCAGCTTCTGGATCTCCTGCCTGTTGGATTCTCAAGTGCCTGATCCCATCCAGATAGGCCCCCAGCCTCAGTCTCTGCACATCCCTGGAATTAGAACCTCCCTCACGTCTCTCTCCAGGCAGAAATCAGCCAAAAGGTCTTCTCAAGAAGCTAATGCAGGGTGCTGGGGTTGTGGTTCAATGGTAGACCACTTGCCTAGCATGCATGAAGCACTGGGCTCCTTCATCAGCACCACATTAAAAAAAACTAAATAAACAAAACAAAGGTATTGTGTCCATCTACAAGTAAGACTATTTTTTAAAAAAAGAAGCAAATGCAGTACCAGAGCCAACCTTTGGGCATAAACCAAGTGTAGGGGAAGGAATGTGCCCTGTGTTCATGGAGGGCTGGGCACTAGTGATGCTGGTGGCAGTTTTAATAATTTACTCAAAACATATTAAGCCTGACAGAGAAATGGCTAGGTTTTACAAACTTTGGCAAGAATTGGCTTTCTATCCATAGTGAAGGCCACCTGCAGTTGAGCTGTTGTCTAACTCAACTTCATGTTATTGGGATTTAGAAGATTATTGGGACTATCATATCACTTTGCAAAGTGGAATGTCTTGCACATCGAGTGATTCTGTCAAATGTCTGCATGTGCCTGCTTACCAAAAAGTTGTCCAAAGCACCATTTCCAGTAGTATTCCTGCCCCTTTTCATTTTGCTTAGAAAGGTGTATATGCCTTGTTATATTAAAAAAAACCAACAACCAAACAAAACCCCCCTACCTGCTGTGGTTTATCATCTATGCACAGTAAAGCACCACATAACCATGATTTAGTCAATGATGGATCATAAATACAAAGGAGTCACAAAAGATTATATTGCTTAGTGCTGCTGTAGCTGTGTTCACTCCTTTACACTCTATGATGCTCACACAAGGATGAAATTGCCTAATGATGTATTTCTAAGAGCATATCCCAGACGTTAAATGGCACATGACTATGTCTCCTAATAAATTATATTAAATTAAGTTCGCATACTAAATTATCATATCAATGAGATTTATACTCATACTCAACCATATGTCTAAAATGTTTATTGAATGACTCTATTAATGTAATTATATTTAAACTCTGCCAATAAAATTTACTACCAGCAATATTACTGTAATTTTTATGTTTTTAAAGTTTCACTTGTGAACAAAATTGATTAATAATGGAATTCTTCTAAATATATACGTGCTCTACTCAGAGGGAAAACAGCTTTCTGTTAGTATGGTAGGGACATGGTTCTTTGATGACAAGGCCAATGGATTTTAAATGAAAGCCCCTGGTCACTGGGCTGTTAAATGGATGGGGGTTTGGAAGCCAGGATTGAATTGTGACACACCATGACCTTGATAACACGAAGTTGAAGCAATATCTGGGATGGGGTAACTAAAAACGTAGTTTTCTTTTCAACAGTTTGATGAATTACTATGCTTAAGTTCTGAATGTAAGCAAGGGGAAATGCACCATTGCAATGGATGAGAATGCTATTGGGGATCATCAAAAATCATCATGAGTAACAGACTGCACAGAAAGCCATCACTGGGAAATGTACAGGTTCAAAAGAGTAGCTTTAGAAGATTTCACATGAACACTTTCTTTCCTAAGCCTCTTTTTCCTTGATCCACAAGAGCCAGGTTGTGCAGAAACCTTAATCTGGAGTGGGTTTCACAACCTCTGCGCAGCTGATAGGCTGGGTAATTCTTTGTTGTAGGGCTGTCCAGTACACTCCAGGAACTTTAGCAGCATCCTTGGTCTCTATGCACTAGATGCCAGTCGCACCTCCCTACCAATTGTGAGAACCCAAAGTATTCCCAAACATTGTCAAATATCCCCCAGAAGACAAAATTACTCCAGGCTAAGAATCACTTGTGTGAATGAACCCCTAGCTCTTTCCTTCTCCATGTGGACTTTCCCCAGGGACTGCTTGAGGTTCCTCAGAGCGTAGCTGCAGGGGTCCAAGAAGGAGAGTTCCAAAAAGATGATCTTCAGAGAACAAGTGCTTATCAACCTTCTGCTTATATCTTGTGTTAATATCCTACTGGCCAAATATATGAAAAAATGTTCAACATCTCCAGGAATCAGGGAAATACATACCAAAACTACACTGAAATTTCATCTCAGTCCAATTAGAGTAGCATTTATCAAGAACACAAACAATAATGAACACTGGCAAGGATTGTGAGGGAAAAGATATACATTGCTGGTGGGACTGTGCACTGGTACAAGTACTCAGGAAAGCAGCATGGAGATTCCTCAAAAAACTATGAATGGAACTATCACATGACCCAGCTATCCCACTCCTTGGTATTTATCCAAAAGATTTAATATCAGCATAATATAGTGATAAAGTCACCTCAATGCTTATCATAACACAATTCACAGTAGCCGATTATGGAATCAACCCAGGTGGTCATCAATAGATGAATACATTAAGAATTTGGAGTATATACACACAATGGAGTTTTACTCAGTCATAAAGAATGAAATTATGGGATTTGCTGGTAAATGGATGAAAATGGAGAACATCATGCTAAGTGAAATAAGCCAGTCTCAGAAAGTCAAGGGTCAAATATTTTCTCTCATATATGGAAGCTACAGCAAAATAAAGAAAGGATGGAGGGGAGGATCAGGTATCATAGAGATATAGAGATATCAGAGTAGAAGAAGGAGATCCAGAGGGAGAGAGGAGTGGTAAAGGGGAGGAAATGCAGAATGAATTTTTAAAAATCATGATATGTGCATATATAAATATACCACAGGAAAGTTCACCTTTATGTATAAGAAAAAAACAATCAAAAATAAAAGATGAGAGCTGGGGTTGTGGCTCAGTGGCAGAGTGCTCACCTAGCATGTGTGAAGCACTGGGTTCGATCCTCAGCACCAATATTGAAAAATAAAAGATGAGCTAAAGGAAGATCAGCAGAGTAGAGGAAGGAGAATGGGGGGGGGGATGGAGGAGGGAAGGGAAAAATGGGAGGAACTAGAACTGAAATAAAATTCCATGCATGTATGAATTTGTGAAGATGAACCCAACTACTATGTATAACTACAATGCTCTACTAAGAAAAACAATCACCTGCCAATTTGACTTTGAGCTTCCTAGGAGCTGGGGCAGGGGGTGGGAAGGACTCATAATGAATTATAAGATTCAAATCTGTCAAATTAAAAACAGACAAGCTCTCTTGAAAAAAAATCCTATTGGCCAAAGTAATTCATGTTGGCTAAGATCTGAGTCAATATGGTATGAGACAACGTAAGAGCACAAATACTAGGTTCACTAGAAGTCTGTCACAGTGCACTTATTTTTGAAGTAAATGTGGAGCTATGGGAACTCTGGGAAAACTGGAACTTATACTCCAAGACTCAAGACTCAGAGGAGAAAAAGAACATATACTCTTGAGTATATGGGATCTCTGGTTTTGAGCATATGATAAAAATATTCATTATTTTAGAAAAAATGTTTGTGGAAAAGAATAAAAATGAAACAATTTCCATTGTTGATGTCTGTCTTTACATATAGGGATGAAATGGGAAAACAATGATTTGAATTTGTGGACAGTTCCACATCTTGAATTTCTCATTTCATTTAGCTAAATTCTTTCCATGTAGTAAGAGCTCTAGTTATTTGCTGAATGAACTCACTCTTTTCTATATTAGGGCTGCAAAGTGGAAGAAAAGGCCCAAAGTCACATGGCTATTGAAAAGCAGCAAGGGAATTAGACTGCAGGTCTTCTAGCCTGGTGTTTTCCTCTCTAGAACAGTGCTATCCAAAAGGCATATAATGCAAGCAATGTTTGTAATTTATATTTTTAATAGCCACATTGCAGGTAATTTTAATAATATACATTATTTAATCCAAAACATCACTCCAATATGTAATTGGCATAAAATATTAAAGAATTAAAGAGATATTTTGCATTCTTTTTTTGGTACCAAATCTGATGTATATTTTACACATATAGCACATCGTACTTTGGCTTTGCCATATCTGAAGCTCTCAAGAGCCACATACAGCTAGTAGTTGCTATATTAGAGCTAGAAGCTCTAGAGCACTGGTTTCCAAAACTTATGACAAGACACCCCAACACATTCATTCTCTTGTATGATTTTACCAGGGATGTGGCAATGATTTCTAACTAATTATAAAATGCTAAAGTTTACGAACAATTCACTTTAAAAATAAGTTTAAGTAGATTCAACATTATTCTGTTATTAGTGACACTTTCACTCATAATCAAGCATTTTTTCCAATTTTTACTTATACATCTTACCTTTTTATCTTCCATTGCTTAAAGAAATTTCAAAAACAGGGAGGAGAGTATAATGAACACCCATATACCCATCACATAGATCTTGCAACCATCACAATTTTGCCAAAATTACTTCATTTACTTTTTGGAAATATTTTAAAGTAAATTGAAGATATCATATATCCACCTTTATACTCTTTAACCTGTATCTGTATAAGGACATCACGTTATGAACAAAAATTAATTTACAGTTGATCAAAGACCTCAATGTAAGAACTAAAACTATATAACTCTTGGAGAAAAACATAGGTATAAATCTTCATGACTTTTGATTATGCAATGCTTTTTAAAGAAATATGACATCAAAAGAAGAGACAGAAACAACATCAAAAATATATAAACTGGGCTAGGGTTGTGGCTCAGTGGTAGGGTGCTTGCTTGCACGTGTGAAGCACTGGGTTTGATCCTCAGCACCACATAAAAATAAAGATATTGTGTCCATCTACAACTAAAAACCATATTTAAAAATATATAAACTGGACATCAAAATAAAAAAAAACCCTTTGTGCTTCAAAGAATACCATCAAGAAAGTGAAAGACAACACAAAGAATGGGAGAAAATGTTTACAGATCATGTATCTCATGATGGACTTGTGTTACATTAAAAAATGACAATTAGATAATAAAAAATCAAATAATCCAATTTAAAAATTGGCAATGGAGCCTGCACATAGATGTTGATATCCCCTTTATTCATAACTGTCAAAACTTGGATGCAACCAAGATGTCCTTCAGTAGGTGACTGGGTAAGGAAACAGCAATACATTGAGACAAAGGAATACCATTCAGCACTAAAAATAAGTGAACTATTAACCCATGAAAAGACATGGAGGAAACTTAAAAACATATTAGTAAGTAAAAGAAGCAAACTTGAGAAGGCATCATTCGTATTGTATGATTCCAAGTATAAGATTCCAAAAAAGGCAAAAATACAGAGACAATAAAAATATCAGTGGTCGCACAGGGTTTGAGGGGAAGGAAGGATGAATCAGTGGAGCACAGAGGATTTTTGGTACAGTTAAACTGTTCTGCATGTCATTATTATTGGTGGATACACATTACACATTTATGAAAACCCATAGAATGCACAGCACAAAGAGTGAACCCATAATATAAACTTTGGGCATTGGGTGATAATGATATGTCATTGGAAATTCATTGTAGCCTATGCACCACTCTGGTGTGGAATATTGATAGTGGTGGAGCTGAGCATGTCTGAGATCAGGGGGCTTGTGGAAAGTCTGTACTTCTCACTTAGTTTTGACATGAAACTTCTCTAAAAAGTAAAAGTCTATTAAGTAACGATAAAAATGTGGGCAAAGAATCTGAATAGACATTTCTCTCAAAAGATACACAAATGTGCCAGGTGCCATAGCACATGTCTGTAATCTCAGTGGCTCAGGAGGCTAAAGCAGGAGAATCATGAGTTCAAAGCCAGCCTAGCAAAAGCAAGGCCCTAATCAACTCAGTGAGACTCTGTCTCTAAATAAAACAAAATAGGGCTGGGAATGGGGCTCAGTGGTCGAGTGCCCCTGAGGTCAATCCCTGGTACCCCCCCCCAAAAAAGATATGCAAATAGCTAATAAACACATGAAATGCTGGCAAACATTATTGGCTCTCTGGAAAACGCAAATCAAAACTACAATGGAATACCCCTACACATTCACCAGGATGTTAATAATCAAAAAGACAGATACTGCCAAATGGTAGTGAGAATGTGGAAAAGCTAGAGCCTGCTACGTTGGTGACAGGAAGGTAACATGGTGCAGCTGATTTGAAAAACAACCTGGCACTACCTCAAGCAGGTAACATGGAATGACCATATGAGCCAGAAGTTTCCCTCACAGGTATATACCCCAAAGAACTGAAAACTGGTGCTCAAATAGTTTACAAGAAGTTCTCAGCAGCATTATTCACAACAGAAAAAAGCTGAAAACAATTCAGATGTTCATCAACTGATGAATGAATAAACACAATAAGGTATATACATACAACAGAATATTATTCAGTAATAAAAAGAAATGGAGTTCAGATATATACTACTACATGGATGAACCCGGAAAACATTACATTGAGTAAAAAAAAAAAAAAAAAAAAAAACGACACAAAGGAACACATATTGCATGAGCTCATTTATATAAAATGTTTATAACAAGCAAATCTATAGAGTAAATTAGAGGGTGCCTATGGTCAGAGCATGGGAGGGTGGAGGAATGTTGGGGGGTGATGGTTAAGGAGTGTGCAACTTCTTTTATGGAGATCATGAAAATGTTCTAAAATTGTGGTGATGGTTGTGCAACTCTGTGAATATATTAACAGCCATAAAATTTGACACTTTAAATGGGGGAATTGCATGGTATGTGAATTAAACCTAAATTAAACTTCTATTTTTCTAAACATTGTTGCATTGGAGACCAAGACTTCAACACATGATCCTTGGGAGACATTCAGATAGGAACAGTAGCACTAACTCCAACAAGGAGAAAGCTCACAAGGATCCTTGGCTGATTTGGCTGATTCTAGATCTGGGGCAGGAGTGGATATAAAGGGAGCTAGGAAATTTTTCTTTATAACTCCAATATCATGATCATACCCAACATTAACATGTCAAATTATTCTGCTATTAGTGATATTGAGATTGATCACTGGTTTAAGATGGTGATTTTCTCCATTATAAGGCTGCTTTTTTACCTTTGAAAAATGGGAAACTTCTATCAATCCTTCCTGTCTAAAAATGTTAGCTGAAATTGTTCAGTAAAGTACTTCCCTTTAGCAGGCATGGTGGTACACACCTGTAATCCCAGCTACTCAGGAGGCTGAGGCAGGAGGATCACAAGTTTAAAGCCAGGCTCAACAACTTAGTGAGACCCTGTCTCAAAATTTAAAAATGTAAGAAAAGGAAAGTATATAGCTGAGTTGTAAAGCACCTCTAGGTTCAATCGCCAGTACCCAACACACACAAGAGGTAGAGCCTAGTAGATGGTCATTAGGTTATTGAGGATGTATAAGAGGGTTGTTATAAAAGAATGAGCCTGGCCACTCTCTATGTGCTTTGTCTTCCCACCTGGCAACGTGATCCCTCACATATGCTTCTATAATGATGTCATCTGCCATGAGTTAATGCAACCAGCAGAGACTTTGCCCAAACCAGTGCCACACTCTTTGGACTTTCAGACTCCAAAACTGGGAATTAAATAAACCTCTTTTCTTTACAAAGTCATCCAGACTCAGGTATTTCATTAGAGCAAATTAAAACCAGACTAATTCAGGGATAGGTGATTGGATTTTCAGGGAGGAGGAAGGGTAATATTCTGATGAGCTTAACTTCATTATGAACTGATCTGATAGAAAATCGGAGAGTCTAAATTAAGTAAGGACCAATATAAGCAAGTTTCAGCAAATCTTTTCTAGAATAAGGTAGCTTTTAAGAAAAGGAATGATAATTTTGCATGTGTATATAGTAATCACTATATGGAAAACCTTCAAAATAATCTTATGTGATCAGTTTCATTACTATTAACCTCATCTCACATGTGTAGAGAAATTGAGGAACAGAGAGATTGGGTAACTTGCCCAAGGTAACACAGCTATATAGTAGAGCCAGACAGGTTTTTTTATGGCTCTCTTGCTTCCTACTTCACCCCACCATGAAAGTGAATGCAGCTGAAAAAGTATTTCAATTTTAGATTAATGTGGTATATAAAGAGTACTTCTCCTTCCTTATGATAATGGTTTCTGCTTCTAAATAATTCCAGTAATGCAATTTTGATAAAGATTATCCCATCAAGCCAAGAAATTTTGGAATGCCTCCATTATGTCCCTGGGCTTGCTTTCTATTTATCTCTTCTCTCCCCTCCCTCCCTTCCTCCCTTCCCTCCCTCTCTTCTTCCCTTCCCTTCCCTCCTTTCCTCCCTCTCTCCCTCCCTCCCTTCCTTCCTTCCTTCCTTTTCTTTTTTTTCTTTCCAATGCTAGGGATGCAATCTAGGGACTCACACATACTAGGCAAGAAAGAGCTCTACCACTGAGCTACATCCCCACTCCCTGATCCTGGACGTTCTTTTCTTCACTCTTTTTACATGCCCTCCTTGATGTCACGAAGGTCCATGACTTCATCTTGAGCACTTACATGTTTATATCTGTAGCTTAGACTTCTACCATAAGAGTTAGAGTTGAATATGGAACCTACTCTAGGGATTGGCAAACTCTGGCCCAAGGGCTAACTCATGTCTACAACCTGTTTTTTTTAATCAATTTTTACATATTTATACACCCATTCATTTACATATTGTCTGTGTCTGCTCTTAGTGCCACCCAGAGTTGAAGGGTTGTGGTTGAGACACTGGCCTTTTGAACCCAAATAATTAGTATTTGGTCATTTAGAGGAAATGCTGAGCTTCTCCAGTGGGAAGCATGAATCAGTTCCATCTCCCAATAACCTGCTTTTTCCTGAATACATGGTGCCACCATCATCCAGCTGGGCAAGTCCAAAATGTGTGAATTATCCTTGACTCAGAATTTCCTCTTACCCTTCCCATTCCAAGGCTGTTGGTTTTGTTTGCCAAGTCTGCATCTCAAGTCTCCCTACCTCCTTCTATCTCCATGGCTACCAGTCAGCCCCTGCATGAGCCTCCTCAGGGCATTCTTCCCAGGATCTTTGCCTCCTTTCCATCTCTGTCTACAGAACAACTAGAATGTTTTTTTTTTTTTAAATCAAAGTGAGTGAATCACCATCCCTGCACTCTGACTTCATGTGACCTTTCTGACTGAACCTTCAGGTCCTCTCAATCCCTTTCTAAAATGCATAAAATCTCTCTAGTGATGGGACCTCTGCACCTGACCTTCCTCTCTTGAGAAGCTCTTTCCATGGCTCCTCCATCACAGCCTCGACTCTTTTGATCTTTGAGTCTGTTTATAAATGTCATTTCTTGAATCCCCTATATATAATAACTCCCTTTCCTCCCCATTCCCACTCCAGCTTTTCTCAATCACATCATTCTGTGTTTTGGTTGCCTTTATACCATTTATCTTATTTTATCTCTTTGTTGTCTTTTGTTTCATATTGACTGTCTTTCCCATTAGTGACTAGAATGTAAGCAACACTAGGCCAGGGATTGGGTCAGTCTTGATCACAGTTACATCCTGAGTCCATAAGCATGTTTGGCCAGAGAGCAAATATATTCAGCTTTTCAGGCCATAGAGTCTCTGTTCCAAAGATTCAACTTTGTAGCCTTAGCACAAATAAATGAATGGGTGTGGCCGTGTTACAGTAAAACCTTATTTATGGATACTGAAATTTAAATTTCATTTAATTTTAATGTGCTATGAAATATTCTGCTTCTCATTATTATTTTATTCTTATTTATTATTATTCTTTTGTGGTTTCTTTTTTTCAACCACTTAGAAATATAAAAACCATTCTTAGCTTGAAGGCTGTATAGAAATGGAGCAGGCAGGATTTGGCCAGCAGGCCATAAGCAGTTTGCCAATCCTTCATCTAGCACATTGTTTGGCAGATTCTCATACAAAAATCATAAAATATAAAGAAGGCATGCAGGCAAAAACTTTAAAAAATTAGAAGTGCTCTCCAACAAATGCTCCTTAAATTTTTTCTCAGAGAAGGCACAGCGCACAGTTAATTGAAAATGTGATTATTTTGCAATTGGTGTGATTAAGGTAGACAGCAACAACAGCAAAACACTGTTCAGCATTTGGCATCTTCCTGAAGACCCACGTCTCTCTTTTTTTTTTTTTTTGGTACCAAGGATTGAACTCAGGGGCACTCAACCACTGAGCCACATCCCCAGCCCTATTTTGTGTTTTATGTAGAGACAGGATCTCACTGAGTTGCTTAGCACCTTGCCATTGCTGAGGCTGGCTTTGAACTCGCGATCCTCCTGCCTCAGCCTCCCAAAGTGCTGGGATTATAGGCGTGCCCAGCACCACCGTGCCCAGCACCACGCTTCTTTATGCTATGCTCACATAACCATGCTTAGCAATAACGTAGCTATAAGATAGGAATTAGCATCCAGTGACCCCTAGAAACTTCTTAGAGCAATGAGAAGCAACTCCAAGAAGGCATGTCTTTCCTATCATTATATAATAACACACACACACACACACTCTCACACACATACACACACATACAATTACAACAAGCACCACCTTTCCAATTCTCCCATCAGTTTCTTGTCTTTCTAGATTCTGAATTGACTCATTCTTTTCTTCTCTCCCCTCAGAATATTGAAGCACCTTTCCTTGGAAGAATAGCACCCAATTTAACAGTGTATGCCTTTTTGTTGTTGTTTTATTTATGATGTAAATCTTTAGACCACCATTCTCTGCTGTCCCCCAATCAGGTCTTCAGGACTGTCATTCTGACATTATTTTTCCTTCTCCCCTGTTCAGTATCTTTTGCTCCTCAGGTATCAGGGGTGCCAGCTAAGAAGATGTAAATTATTTATCCTGCCTGAGTAGTTTAGCCATCGTCGTGGGAAATATTGAAATTAACGTTTCTTAATACAGCTCATTTAAACAAGTGCTTATTTAGAATAAGAGAAAATGAATAATTGTTGAAAATATTTTTTTCTTCCAAATCAGAGCTATAAAGGAGGTAAGAATTTGGTATGTATTCTCTGAAGACTTATCATATATAAGAATCTGATTTACAACCACAGTTTTTTAACAGAAATATTCCACAAATGCCAAATCATGATAACAACTATCTCCACATTGATTTTCAAAAGCGTGATGTGATTTTCTTGATCTTTTAAAAGAATAATAATGTGACTTTATTCAGGCTTGAAAAAGCCTCAGCTTAAGTGTCTTTGGGGAAAAAGCCATGCTTAGTAAATGATTAACTTTGTTGGCATGGCTTCAAGGTCACACTTTCATAGGTGAGAGAAGGACTGGCCAGCCACCATCAGGAGTTTTAGTTCATGTACACTTCTCTCTGCTACTTAGACTCTCAGTTCCAGATTGCTTTAAATGAAGTCAATATAATACATTTAACAAATACCAGTATTGTATGAAACCCAAATAACCATAAACATCAATTTAATATAGAGAAAGGTTGCTGTTGACTCATTCATTGATGGGACTCCAAGAAGGGATCATGACTCCCTTAGTATAGACTGAGCTCCTTCTCAGAGTGTCACATTAACTCTGACAATAACCCTATTGGGTATTATTGCTCCATTAGTCCAGATAAGGAAACTGAGTCTCATCGACAACACATTCAAGGTTACCTAGCAAGTATATGGGGGCAAGAATTCGAAGTCTTGTCTCCATTTTTTGTTTGTAAGTTGAATTTTTCTAAAAAAATATATTGAAACAGATGATAATCACTCACTCTTCAATGTTGGATAAGGCAAGCTCTTGTTAGGGAACCAGTGGGATTCTAAACATCTCCAGGTTTGACTTGGATTTTGCTCCTTATATTATGGGCTTTTTTCTTTTCCAGAGTCCAGTCCAGGATGTAGGCAATATTAGAGAGCAAAATCCATCAGAGAAGAGTTTTTGAAAGAATGGCATTTGTCTCAATGTATATTTCAGGGAAAACATACTCAAAGCCACAATTAGGAAACCAATGCCCAGCAGTTCTATTTTCTTTGGTCTGCATAGTGCTGTTGCTGTGTTGTAGCCTTTAATTTGAATGAGATTTTCACTTTCAAATGTGGAAACTTTTATACAAACACCAGATCTTTGACTTCTCTTTAAAAATCAGATGATCTGGTAACACCAATCCTGCTTTTCCTTGTAGCCACAGTTGTCTGTCTGATGTCTTTGCCTTGGAGAGCACTCCCTGTCTGCCATCTGCCCCAGCAATCTCTATTTTAGCCCCATGGAGGCCATACGTTAATTATACTCTTTTGTCACACCTGTGCTTGTGCTTGCCATCACAGTCACCCCTCTCGATGGATCCGTTGGCTCCTACGAGCCTCTGGTTTTGCTTGTGTGCTTCTAAGCCCTAGGACCTGTTTAAATTAGAAGGCAAATAGCTGCCTGTCTCCAATTATCCTGGGCCTGTAATGCAGCTCAGGACGTGCATGGGGCTGGAGAAATTTAATTATCTTGGAGAGAGAGTGTGCTTTCACTGTTGTAGGAAACACACACATACACACACACACACACACACATACTGTATATCAAATAGATCTGGAAAAATGTTGTCTTAACATGGAGGCTATTCTTAAGTTCTTGATTCTGAACTAGCCTCAGCAGAGCATTGCAGACAGGGAACAGAGATCTAAATTGTCAAAGGAGTTGTGCTCCTCCTCGTGGCAAAGCATATGCTGCCTTCCTTGGACATTTGGAGAATCAAAATTCAGTTTTAAAATAAATAATGCAACCTAAGAAAACAGGTAGTTTTGGAATTGTCAAAATTCAAATTTCTGTTTTAGATGCTGTTGGTTAGCAATATGAATTGTAAGCCAATGCAGCTTGAGATTTGCATAGCTTCTAAAAAATACTTATTTTAGAAATATATTTTCATTTTTTTCCAGAGAAAGGTTTTGTTGTATTATTATTGTTTTTGGTATAATTTTAATCTTTATTGTATTTTTGCTCTACAATTTGGAGAAATTAAAGTGTAGAAAGTATGTGGGATTCCTGGTGAAGCTATTGACTCAGTATTTTAACTCCACAAAAAAGAGAATCTTCCAGTGAACTTGTTTTTCTAAAAGTGAATGAAATTTAAGAATATATTACTTCTTGGTTATTTTATTCAATGTGTGCTGAGATCATGTATTTTTATTTTTGGAAACAAACCCCAAAGGAATGGTATTTTGTAGTCTTGAATCAAAGATTACTATATGCAAATGAAACATTCAGCTGTCTTAATTAGTATTTAAGAGCAGTTACATTTCAAAGATACACATATTATTTCAAAGGTATATTATTTCAAATATATATATATATGCATATTTAAATTTTCCCAGTTTAATGTATACATATAACTGGGAAAATTTTTGCAAAGGAAAATAAAGTTATTTCTAGAAATTTTTCTTCCTATTAGCCCCTGAACATTTCATAAAGAACAATTTGAATTGTGCCTGTTTTAGACTGGTGACTAACAATATACCCAGTCATATAAATGTTACTCAGGTTTCTCCTGGAAAAAAAGATTATTAAACTATATTCATTATATATGCCTATCACATATATTAAGCCCATGCTATACGTACTCCAAGCAATGTTTAAGTGTTTGCATTATTTCACTTAATTCTCACAAAAGCTGAAGAGGTATGAATTACTATCCCCATTTTACAGATTAATCAATTGAAGGGCAGTGAGAAAAAGTAACTTGATCAAGGGGTGGTAAGTGGCAGAGCTGTGATTTGAACTCAGGTGGGTCTGACCTCCCAAGCCTGTTAACTGAATTACTACACACACTGCCCCTGCTTATTGCTATGGATTTATGACCTATGATTCCTATGTATTAAAGAAAAGAGGAGAAAATTCATCCCTGTCTCTAACCACCACCCCCCTGCCATTATCATGAGCAGGAAGCAGTGTTCAGGGGTCTCCTGCCTTCTGACCAAATCTCAAAGGCTTGAAACTAAAACTGTGTATTTCCAATCTGTGTGCGTGTGTGTGTGTGTATGTGTGTGTGCATGTGTATGTTCACTTTGGTTTGTTTTTATGGTACTAAGCATTGGACCCAGGCTCTCACGTATGCTACGACGAGTGCTCTATGACTGAGCTACATCCACAACTCAATATATGCAGTTTAAAGGTTCTATTCATCTTCCTAGAGGAACTGGAGTCAGTCTCAAGATAAAAAACACCAAAATAAGCAAACTGAACATACTAATGCAAATTTAAAATGACCAGATGTATTTGGATGAATCACATTAGAAAGCCAAATTAGAAGAGAAAATTTAAGACTCCAAACCTCTCTGAGCTTCCAGGCAGCTAAGGGAGGCTAAGAAGGAAAAGTGGTCTCTATATTCCTGGTGGTGGTACGGAGAGGACTCTGCAGACTCAGGGATTCCAAAGATGGCTTTTGTATTGACTACAGATCTAGTTGTATGAAGAAACGAAAGGACCATGGACCATGATGAGTTTAGCCCCTCTGTTTTTAACACATTTATTTTTGTGAGTTCTGTATTGAGTAGGAGGACAAGCCTTCCAAGATCTGCCCCTCCCCTTCTAGAATCTGCTGGGGACCCTACGCTGCAAAAGCTTACCCTCAAAGACAAGCACATTGCAGAAACATATAGTTCATCCGACGCTTCAGAAGAGGTGAAAATTGTATTTGAATACAAGGGGAATCAGTGTTTGCTCAAAAGAGCAATGGCAAGTATGGCACTGAGGGTCAGTAAAGGGCCATGGTGTATGCTTGGCAGAGGGGACACTATGTTCTTTCTATTAACTGAGCTTTTCAGAGTTAGGGTACAAGGCATGAAGTTCTCTTGAATATGAATGAGCTGGGACAAATAATTTTTAAAAAGGTTCTCAGAGAAATTCTTTTAAAGACCAGAAAAGATGCTCTTTACATGACTGGGGAAATGACATAGGACCAACACGAAGCCACTCTAGAATAATCAGTACTGGATTTAGAGGGATAACCATTAGGTCTGGCTGTGGGGTCTTCCCAGACTGAGCTGGTGCATCGCCAGCATTCAGGTTAGAAACATACATCAAGGCAGGCACCTCTATTTCTTCTACAAAATGTAACATGATAGCAGCTGCATTTTATCACACAATTAAGAAGGTATGACTCACATCACTGTCCACATGATGTGCCCCCTCTGGGGTTCTGCAGTATACCACCTGCACACCCATAACATCAGCTTTGAAAAAGGGTCAGTTCTTTGGCTTTTGGAAAGTTTGTTTTTCTGTTGTATTGTATAGAGGATAGACATCTATGAAAATGAAGAATAAATGACTTGTACAAATATTTGGGCATGCTTAGCCTCAACCCAAAAACAATTACTGGAAAAGATGAATGTAGAATTGAATTTTTAAATTGAATTATTTAAAATATAGACAGGGAGTTGTTATCTTAAGAAATTCTGTGGCAATTATTTTTTCATAAAGAGAAGATGACAAAGTATTCACCTCATATAATCAGAACAATTTGGATTTTCCTAAGTCCAATTTGCTTCAAACGAAGACCACTACAGTGCATGGATCCCAGCTCTGTGTGCGAAAAGCACATATTTTCTCTAGTAGCCTCCCAAGAGTTCTCAGGAAACTTCAATCTAAGTCACAGGGTTGCCCCTGTTGGACACTTTTTTTGTATCTTTAAGGAAAAGACAACCTCCATCTCTTAAAAAGTGCAGATAATTAATCACTTAGGGGACACCATAAGGGGGAATCATCAGGCTGCCACATCCTTCATCAATTTTCTTACCCCAGTATCCCAAGAAATCACATAATATAGGAAAGAGGAGCAGGCTTGGTATACAAACTTAGCTTCCAGTTCACTCCTCAAGCTTTTGAGTCGCCAACTTGCCACCCCTATACAGAAATTTAGAGCCACCAAGGAGACCATTATATAATTGTATTATACTTATATAATTATATAATTATATTATATTATTATATTATACTTACTGCGCAGATTTAGCTGAGATAGTTCATGCCAAAATGCTCTTTTAAACTGTGAAGTGCCATGCTCATATAAGATATCACTGCATGATGTAAATGCTAAGTACTCAGAATCCAGTGGTCCCTATATGTGGCTGAGCATTAGAATCATCTGGGAGCTTCAAAATACTGATTTATGAGCCAGTCTCAGAGATTGTGATATCATGGGTCTGAAATGTGGTCTGGGATTTAGAATTTTTCAAAGACCCTCACGTGATTATAATATGCTGGTTGTGTAACCACCCTTATAGTTCATTTCTCCCTTTTTTCTCAAGGCAAGCCTATTGGTTCTTTTATCTGGGTAATGATGGTGATGATGTTGATGGTGATGGTGATGGTGATGATGAAGAATAATCCAGTGTTCTTGCTCTTCTATGATTTCTCTTAGGAGAGATCCATATTGGAATACAATACACTGACAAAAGAATTTAGCGATCAATACTGTCAGATGTGGTTACTTTTCATTTTTGGGGTGTCACATACCATATCTTGAAACTTTTAATTGAACTACATGTCACTTTCACATCAAATATTTTTGTACATCTGCTCTGCATTAAGCAGAGTTTTTAAAAACTCAAATTACAAGGGTAAGAAATTTGAGTAGGGCAAATACTGGCATGTTCAAAGGAGATGTTATTAATTTGGCCACTAGATGGCAGGAATTTGTAAATTAAAATGAAAATAAACCAAAGCCCATAATAAATCCAAACATTCTTACTACAAAAACAAACAAGTGGCTCCTAGGTGAGAGTGGGATGGGCTGAGGTCATATTTTAAGGGAGATGCAGTTGATTTTTGATGACTGTAGAGTTTATCTTCCCTCCACTTGCAAGGCTCTACTGCTGTTAGGACCACTAACTCCACTTTGGCACATGTGCTCTCTGTTCCTCTAGTTCCTCCATCTCTCCCAGCGACCAGGAAGGCTTGGAAGAAGAAATCAAATGACAGAATACATAGATTATGCCAATTCCAGATCAATTTATGCAAGGCAGGGCAGAGTGAGTTTGTACTTTTCCTCAATCCATAGTTTTTTCCAGGCAGCAATACAACTAGTAGAACCAAGAGGAAAAGCAGGGTATGCTTCTGGAGGATTTATGAGTCATGCCAACCTGATCAGAGAAGGAAGCCACAGGTCTGTGCCACCTTCATCCAGTAAGTGCCCTGCCTTGGGGTGTACAGACCACACTAGCTGGGATTAGAGTTGTCTCCAGGTTTAAACTATTAAAGAGATGTAAGCTAAAGTTATTTAGAATCATTTTTTACTATTACCTGTCTATTCTTGCAGGTTAATATGACTTCTTATGGTTACTTTCAAAATTAATTTTTCATTTTTAGCCTTGGGGCATGTAGACTCTCTCCATAAGCCCGAGTCCTTGGGGAGACCATGCACTTTCTGTCTCAACCATAATACCCTCACCCAACTTTTAGTCCATCAAGTTATTAATTGTAATTGCTCATCAACAGCAATGACTCAAAGTTTTTTGACACAGTTTAGTGGAACAAAAGACCCCCCCCCATTGCAAACCTATCTGTCTCATTTCTACTTTCTAATGGAGAGACAATCAGATTGAAGTGATAATAATGGAATGCTACTTTACAAGCATTTTTGGCCATAAACCTCTGTGGCAATAGGAATGGTGGGGATTACCAAAATCCATCTACTCCTTCCCAGGCCCGTGGCCACACATGGAAAGGTGTTTAGAAGTTGATGAAAGTTACTGAGCATGTTAACAGAAAATCTCCCAATTACCTTCACACTTAGTTAGGTGCCACTGTGTGTCTGAGTTCTAGTCAGTGCAACTTGAAGAAAAGTGGCATTAAACATCACATACTCCTCTATGGCCCTTCTACTTCCTGCCAGCTGGAATGATGATGACTGCAGTTTTCTTAGATGTCGAATGTTAAATATGATAGAACTACCTCCATCAGCCTGGGCCTCTGAATGATCACCAGGACCAGAGCCCCTCTCATCCTCCCCACCATCCTTGTACTCTCCCCCCACTTCTTTCCCCTCAAAGTGTTATGTGAATCAGAAACTCTGTGAGCCATTACATTTTTGGTTCTACTCATTATAGCAGTTTAGGTTATAACAGAGGACATGGATGATTCATATTCAAACTCAATCTCAGGTACCTTAAATCCTACCTTGGGAGAAATTATGGGCCCCTAATCAGCAAATATTACATACTAGTGTTGATGACTGATAACAAGCCAGAGTCACATTTTACAACTGAAAGCAATTGAAAATCACATTCAAGCTAGGCGGGTGGCGTACACCTGTAATCTCAGCACTTTGGGATGCTGAGACAGGAGAGTTGTGAGTTCAAAGTCAGCCTCAGCAACAGCAAGGCACTAAGCAACTCAGTGAGACCCTGTCTCTACATAAAACACAATATAGGGCTGGGGATATGGCTCAGTGGTCTAGTACCCCTGAGTTCAATCCCTGCTACCAAAAAATAATAATAACAACATTCAAGCCAACATTGTACTCAGAACAGACTCAAAATAGTGTTTTTGATAAGTTTGGGAATTCCAGATGCATATAGGTTTTATGGTTCATGGATTTCATTGTAGAATGCTTGATTATAACTCTCAGTGTACTCTAGTCACAAGTGAATTTTAATTCATGAATACCTTACTTTAGTAACTTTGTATGACTGCCTAAATGGAAAGTTATTTAAATACCATCATAGATTATCAAGACTATGGTGGTTGACATGGATCTGAGCCAGAATCAATGGACTGGGTTATACTGCTAGACTTCCCACTGTTCTTGGGTAGTGGATAAACTATATCATTTTCCTAAACCCAAGTTTTTTCACTTGTAAAACAACACAATTGGAGATGCTCTTTTCCAGTCTAACATTTTAATATTTTGTTTTTTTCAGTGCTGGGGATGGAACCCAGGGCCTTGCACATATTATTAGGCAAGCATTCTATCACTGAGCTACACCCCAAGCCTGCATTTTATGATTTTATTGTCATTCTTTTTTGGATTTTTTTTCTTTTTCAGAATATACTTTTTATTTCTATACATTAAACATTAATGGTTTAAAATAAGTTGGCAAACTTTTTCTCTAAAGGATCAGATAGTAAATATATGAGACTTTGTGGGCTATGCAGACTCTGTGGCAACTGCTTAACTCTGCCATTCCAGTGAGAAAGCAGCCATAGATAAGATAGATAAATAAATGGGGATAGCTAGGGCTGAGGATGTAACTCAGTGGTACAGTGCATGTTTAGCATGCATGAGGCTCTGGGTTCAATCCATAGCACCACAAAAAAAAGGGGAAACAAATAAATAAACAAACATAGGCAGCTGGCTTATTGGCTGTAATTTGATGATACCTCATATAAAGGGCCAAATATCTTTCTTCTAAAGAAATACTGTAGTTATTATCAATAGTTTCCTACACTGTACCTTCCTACCTCCACCCATTTCATCTCCAGTTTTTCTTCCCTGGATACAACCACTTTCAACTCTTTTTTCTTAATTAACCTTTGTATCTCCCAAGGATACAACAACTTATGTCTAGAAAACTTATTCTGGTTTAACAAGCCTTCCCAGTGATTCATTCAAGTTTGAGAAACATACTCCAGAGGATTTTCTCTGTTAGACTATTGCAAAAATATTTAAAAATATAAAGTATTATTTAAATATATGTTTGCTTTTCTCTCAACTCCAGTTTGTTTTTGTTACTAGCCCCAATTTTATCACCACTTCTGGAATTTTCTGCAACCATGTCTTCCTCTTTCTTTTAGACTCCCTTGTTTGTGGGAGGGGTAGGCAGATACCTAGTAGTTTCTGAAAAATGGTGCACAGGAAATACATTTTGAGGTTCTGCAAATCTGAAAATGTCTTCAGAGTACTTTAAAATTTGGTGGGTAGTAGAATTCTTGATTGGAGATTGTTTGCCTTCAAAAATATATACTTGTAGCTTCCATCGTTTCTATTCAAAAGAACAAAATTTCAAATCCTATGGGAGATTGGTTTTTCCCCAATTTTGCTCTGTGGGGTTGTCTGTGAGCCCCTCTTTTGTTGTGGCATGTGGTTCTATTTCCCTTCATTATATTAGTCACCCAAGGGTCATTACCAATTATGCTATTCAAAATTGTGCAAGGTTCTTGAATTACTTCTTTGATGATTTTTTTCCCTTCATTTTTTTTGTTTTCTCTTTCTGGAACTTCTCCCATCTAGTTTTTGGGCCTCCTGGAATGATATGTCTTATTTTTTTTTCCTGTGTTTCATTTATTTTTCTCTTTCTGGTACTCTCTGAGAAATCTCCACAAGTTTTTACTCTATTGAGTTCTTCAATTGTGTTCATATTAAATTGAACCAAATGAAGTTGCCAATATTTGATGGTTTTAAATCTTCAAAATTGGCAAAATTTCTTGTGCATCAGACTGATATTTTTAATTTGCAAAACCTGCTCATTTTTCTAGTCAACTTTTCATCACTGTGATCAAGGTACTTGACAAGAACAACTTACAGGAGGAAAAATGTATTTTAACTCATGGCTTCAGAGGTCTCAGTCCACGCTTGGTGGGCTCCATTGCTTTGGGCCTGAGGTGAAACAGAACATCATGGTGGAGGCCAAGGTGGAGGAAAGCTACTCAGCTTGAACGCCTTACCTGCCCAGTAATCCATTCAAATTATTAATCCATCAAATGAATTAATTTACTAATTAGGTTAAAGCTTTAATAATCTAATCATTTTGCCTCTGAACATCCCTGCATTGCATGTGAGCTTTTTGGGGTAACACCTGATATCCAAACAGTAACACTCATGTTTTTTGATTTTTTTCCAATTTTGATAGCATTTAGTTCTCACTTCATGGATGTAATATCTGATGTCTCTGAGAATTTATTAATGGTAGATGTTTTGTGCATTTTCATCTTCCTATGATGTCTTTCTTCTCAGTTGTGTTTTCCTACATAATTGTTTTGTTCTCTGCCTTTCATATTATAAGTTTTCCTCAGATGATGATAATATCAATAATAGCAAACGTTTTTGTAGTGCTTACTGTCTGGCAGAAAGCCTTTTAAGCGCTTTATGTGTACAAACTAATTTCATTTTAGTAACAATCCTGTGTTGTAGAGGCTGTTAGAAATATGAGGAAATGGAGGCTCAGATATCTAAGCTGTTTGCCAATATTTAAGATGCAGCACCAAAGACAGGAACAGTAACTGTGTGGCAGTAAGTAGGGCTTGTCAACTATGGGTTTCACTGAGAGTTATGGAGCCCTTTGGGTTGGTAGAATAATAGCCCCAAAGATTCTCACACTGTAATCTCTAAAACATGTGAATATGTTACTTCACATGGTAAAAGGGGACTTTGCACATGTGATTAGGAATTTGAGATGAGGAGAGTATTGTGGATCACTCAAGTGAACCCTATGTGATCAAATGGGCCCTTATAAGTGAAAGGGGCAGGAAGGAGAGTAAGAATCAGAGACAATGTGGTAATCGAAGCAGAGGTTGAGGTGATGTGGAACCATGAGCTGAGGAATGCAGGCAGTCTCTAGAATCTGGAAAAGACAAAAAAAAGGATTCTTCATATCTGTGTCAGTTTTGTACAGTTGTAAGAAAACATATAAAGCTGGGAGCTTTATAATGAAAAGAGATTATTTAGCTCATGGTCCTAGAGGTTCAAGAGCATGGCACTGGCATCTGTTCTGCTCCAGTGAGGGCCTCATAGTGAACAGCATAGCAAGGGCAGGACTGCATGTGGAAGAGATCACATGGCAAATCAGGAAGCAAGAGACTGGGGAAGGCCAAGCTTTCTCCAAAATAATTTGTTCTCAAGGGACTTTCTGTAAGAGCATGAAGATACTCCCATGAGAAAATCATTACTCCTACTTACAGAACTAATCACCACCTCCTTTGGCTGGGGATGTTGCTCAGTGGTAGAGGGCTTGCCTAGCATGCTCAAGGCTTTGGGTTCCTTCTCCAGTGCTGCAAATGAAGAAAAAAAGACCTAATTACCTCCTAACATGTCCCATCTCTTAAAAGTTCTACCATCTTTCAGTGTTGACACACTGGGGAGCAAGCTTCCTTCACATGAGCCTTTGGGGGACACACCATGATAAAAGAGGTCAGGATGCTTTTCTAGAGCCTCAAGAAGGAACACAGCCTCAATAACATCTTGATTTTAGCCCAGAAAGATCCATTTCAAACTCCTGACCTCTCAAACTGCAAAGCAATAAATTTGTGTCATTTGAAACCACTCAGTTTTTGGCAAATTTTTTTCTAGCAATAGGAAACTAATACATGACCAATTCTGTCACAAGAGCCCCAATATCATTTCACTTGGGTGGGTAGCATTTTCCAGGGAAGAATTCTCTAGTCTCCTGACTGCAGGTTTACATGGATTTAACTTAATGCTCCTGTTGTCATCACAGTCCCCTTACCCTTAACCATAGCTGCTTTCCCTAAGGGTAGGAACCTCTGTTTTATATGGTCAAGAGCACAGATCTGGTTTGTCTCCCAGGGAGGGAGAAAGGACATTTCCTGCCTCAGTAATTGAAGGAGAGGATCTGTAGCATCAATTGCTTCAACTACTTTTCCTGTTTTTAAAATTCCATCTTACATTAGTTTGCTAGAGCTGTTGTAATACAGTACCACAGACTTGGTGGCATACACAGTGGAAATTTATTTCCTCACTGTTCTGGAGGTTTCTAATCTGACATCAAGGTGCTGCTACGGTTGGTTCCTTCTGAGGGCCATGAGAGAATGAGCTCTGTTCTAAGCCTCTTTCTTTGGCTTCCTGATAACTACCTTCTTATGTCTTCTCATTGCCTTCCCCCTGTCTATGTCTGCCAAAATTTCCTCTTCCTAAAGGACACCAGTTTTATTAGATTAGGGCCCACCCTAATCAGCAATCCTAAATTAATTACCTCTCTAACACCCTATCTCAAAATACAGTCCCAATCTGAGGGTTTTTGATGTGTGAATTTTGGGAGGGAGGACAAAATTCAGCCTTTAACTCCACTTTTATCTCCACTTCTAGAGATAATTGGGGTGACCTATTCCTGAGCCTTTTGGGGGACGTGTAGGAAATAGGAAAATTATCATTGTTTCATGGTTTCTTCCCTACAGGATTAGAATTTGGCTGGCTCCAGTTACCAAGTCAGTTCCCACTTGTCTTCCTGCCTTCCCACCTCCAACACTGTGATATAACATTCTCTTCTCCTATTTCCTTTGTCTGTGGGTGTAGACCTTAAAAATACATCCAAATACTTTGCTTGAAGGGACTTTTGAATGAGAAGAAATAACTACTGGATGTTAATGGTCCATCTTTCACTGGAAGTCCTGGTTATTAAACTGGTGTTTGTGTGTTTTAACGAGACCAGAAAACTGATAATTTGAAAATCTGATTTTTCAAACTTACAAGGGATCCTTTGAAAGTGAGTCAAAATAGCTATAGTATTTGATTTTCTTTAAATATTTTAAGAAATATAACAGAAGATTTTTGAATTAGCACTAAATCACTGTATTTGAATGATTTTTATTGCAATCTATATAGAAAGTGATGAAAGGGACTCACAGTAATTATCTGGAGGACATGTGGCAAGAAAATGTTGGGTGTTTGAACCTCTATTTAAATGCTCAATTCATCCTAGCCTACGAGAAGTGCATTTTGAACTTAAATTCATTCTCACAAGTCCATCAAGATGATGTTCTTCATAAAGATAAAATATTCCCAGAGGCAACACTGAGGTTCTTTTATGGACTAAGCTATAAGAAGGAAACAGGTGTTTCAAATGATCTTTCAGCCCAAATACCATCTCTTCATATCATCACAATATCACATGCTATTTGACAGTAATTTTAGGGCCTTTTACATTTTTCAAAAAGATCCCAAATTCTTGGCTGAGAAAAATACTGCTCATACTATAACGGGCCTCACTATTTCTTACACTTTTCATGAAGTGCATTGGTATTTTGTCTAGCTGAAAATAAACCCAACTCTTATTCTTTCTCAGATGCATGTATATATTTTACCACTCTCCCTCCAAAAATCTCATACAAACCATGTAAAATACCTAAAGCCATCCTTTAGGAACCTTGCTTTTGCAGGCCACTCTTAGAGCAGTGATTCTCAAAGTCTGGTCCCTGGGCCAACAGCATCAGCACTACCAGGGAACTTGTTAGAAATGCAAATTCACCTAGAGAATCCGCAACTCTGAGGAAGGGTCTCAAAGTTTTAACAAGCCCTCCAGGGATTCATGTCACACACTCAAGTTGAACAAATTCTTTCTTAGAGGACTCAGGGATAGATTGACTATTTCAGAACCTGGTATAGTTATCTGACATATTGAAGACATGCAATAAATTTTTCAGAGAGGGAATGTAAGAAAGAGTCACTTAAGACATATAATATTGGAAGAGACAGGTGATTTGGCATAGTATAACTTTAATCTTTATAAGGGATCAGTAGAAGACTCCATCATGCTGATAGCTGATGACTCTTGCATAACTATGGTTAAAGGCATTGTGTCACTTTCACAAGCAAGTGTCCTTTATTCAGTGCCCTGTTGTGATAAATGAGCTTACTCTAAAGAAAAATGTGTCCCTGAAAAAGAATAAAAAAATATAACCCAAGATTTGCCCTTTTGGTTTCACTGTCAGGAAATTTAGATCTGTACAATAATTCTCTGCTTCCTTTGTCCTCTCCACATGAGTCTCTTTATTCTCTAATGACCTCATTGTGCATTTTGCTTGATCATGTGAGTGGCCTCAAAGCCCTTGGAAATAGGCAAGGTATAGATTTTAGATAAGAAAGTGCACCAAGGGTGGCAGTCAGCCTGGAGGGCAGGGCCAGCTAGCAGAAGCCATGACTGGAGCAGTGACCTTTGATCATTCATGTTTGCAGTAAACGCTGAGGATAATATAGTGTGCAGGGGCTGATATCAATGGATTGCACCTGAGAAGGGGTTGGCTTGGGCAAGACTCCAAAATATTTGGTGAGATGGGGGCTTAAGAGTAGGGGAAAAACAATCCTGAGGGAATGGCAGACCTGTGCTTCTGGAAAGATCTGATGTGTTCCTCTCTTTGATCAACCAGACAACCTGGAAGACTTGAAGCTTAGTGAAGCTTGTCTCTCCAGTTGGGCATGAGATAGGCCCCTTCTGTGAGCAGATCACTTGTGGGTTCTTTATTTCCTATAGCTACATTAAAGGAACTCATATCCTTGGTCTGGGACTGCTAGCACATCTCTGGCAATTATATCTCAGTCTTATTGTTCCAACCAACCAACAGGATAAAACGAGAGTTACCGAACACCAAGAAACTCTATGCCCAGGGGCCCATCAAGAGCCATTGAAGATGAACTTCTTCATCCCTGGCTTCTAATAAGAATGCAACAGGAGGTGATGCTTGGTGATTTATGAGGTTAATCATCAAAGGTGACCCAACTATCACCTGGCTCTCCTTGGATCACACATCTTTGGAAGCCATAAGAGGTTTGGCTACACTGAAGCAGTCATGAGGCAGAGACCATGTAGAAAGACCACAAAGAGAGAGAGAGGGATGTTTGGGGATGCGCATCTGGTCCAGACTCCATCAGTTTAGGCCTTCCAAGCTCAAACAGATATGAGAGTAATGATCTTTTAATCCAGCCACAGCCACATGAGAAACCTAAGTAAGGATCACCCAGCTGAGCCAGCCAGTGCCCAAGCCATGAGAGAGAGAAATATGAGTGCTGTTGTAAGGACCGAGCTTGGGGTGGTTGGTTATGCCCAATAGATAACAGCCATCTATCTTCTTCTCTTTCTATATCTTCATACTTTCATTGGCTCACAAAATTCCCATTACTCTCATGATCTCAATCAGAGCAAAGGATGGTGCAGATCCTGTTAGCCCACCAACAGCCATTGATGCTACTGATGAACACTGGCTTGTTCAGGTCACTGATAGCAGCCCTTGATCTCCAGGAGGGTGGGCTTTTGCCCCAGTGCCATGGCCTGAATCAGGATTAGTCAAAATCAACCATTAGCTAGGCTCAGTGGCACATGCCTGTAATCCCAGCAGTTTAGGAGACTAAGGCAAGAGGATTACAAGTTCAAAGCCAGCCTCAGCAACTCAGTGAGAACCTGTCTCTAAATAAAAATACAACAAACAGGGAGTGAGGATGTGGCTCAGTGGTTAAGTGCCCCTGGGTTCAATCCCCAGTACCAAAAAAAAATCTAACCATTAATTACTTTGGGGTGTGCATTTCTTCTAGTTCTGGCTAATGAGATGAAAGAAGTTTGCTTAGGAGTTTATTTTCTCATATAGAGGTTTAAAATTTTTCAAAAGCTGTCAGGGAACACTTTTAGACTGTCACCCTTTCCCACTTGTTCCTGCTTGAAATATGGATGTTATACCTGGAGGTTGCTCAACATCTCAACCCATAAGGCAAAGAGCCAGCTTGCTAAGGATGCAGGAGCTGCAAGATAATGAAGAGCTTTGTTTCTTAAGAGCATTATCATTCTCCTTATCTAATTCTTCCAACTGCTTCCTTCTATTTTTTTTTTGCTGTGGGAGAAAAATAAATCCCATATGGCCACCACAACATTCTGTCCAAATTTCCTTGAATATACTTTATGGGTACTGAGGGCTACTTCTCCAGTTTCTTTTCTTTTCTTTTGGTGGTGGTAGGGGACAGGGCATTGAACCCAAGGAGCACTTAACCACTGAGCCACATCCCCACCCCCATTCATTTATTAAATTTTGAGACAGGGTCTCACTAGGTTGCTTACAGCATCACCAAGTTGCTGAGGCTGGTTTTGAAAATACAATCCTCTTGCCTCAGCCTCCCAAACTGATGGGATTACAGGTTTGTACACATCTGCCAACTTCTCCAGTTTGGATGCACGTTGCCTCTTACTATTCACATCTGTGGTCTTCCTTTGAGGTCTGCTGAAAGGCCACTGAAATCACAGTAGCCAGACAGCAAGATCCATCACAGCATACATCTTCTTTGGGAAACTGCAGCTATGGAATGATTGATGGAGGCAGGAGAAGAAATGCATAGACTCCTTTCCCTCAAAGTGAAACAAACTTGAAAGTGAAATAAACACCTCAGAGATCCCCAAGAGTAGTTTTTTACTACACAACTAGAATGAGAATTGGAACCTAGGCAGGTGGTCTCCAAAGTTGAAACTCTGTTCTTTTTGCATTCTTTAATTGCAGACAATATATTGAAATAACAGAAATCTAAGAATAAATTTGCTTGCAGACATCAGGATCAAATTCACACTTCCATATGTTCAATCACCTTTGAGTTCTTGTCAATAACACATTCAATTTATATATATTTGCAATAAAATATTTCTTTTGCAGTGCTGGGGATTGAACCCTGGGCTTTGCATAGGCTAGGGAAGCACTGTACCACTGGGCTACATCCCCAACCCCACTAAAAAATATTTTATGTTTGCTGTTTCTTGTGTACAATACACGATGTATTTTCTTCCATCTCTTTTTATTCTTCCCCTAATCCTCCCTGTTCTCCAAACCATCCTTCTGATCTATCCCCACCTCTCATAAAGGCAAAAATTCTAGGAACAGCAGAATGGTGTACGACTGTAAATGCCAGAATTTGTATTTTGGCTCTGCTTCTTCTGAACTGTGTGATTACTTAAATTCTTAAGGAATTTAATTTCTGTGCTACAGTTTCCTGATCTGTAATATTAGGATCATAAAAAAAGTATTGACCTAGTGTGATTGTTGTGAGGCTGTAGGTTTTATTTATGTGCCCATAGCAGAATACATGGAACACAGTAAGTGCTCAATATGTTCACTTTGAAAATTATATTTTACCCTGATAGGTCAATGCCATCTTGGCTGGATATCAGAGTTTTCATCTGCAATTCTTTGTTCTTAGTAGTTTATGGATGTTATTTCATTTCCTTATACCCTTTAGTGTTTATTATTGTTTATGAAAATTGTGATTTTTTTGCCTTTGTAAAATATTATTTCATTCTCAATAATGCTTGAAAGAGTCTCTCTGTGCCCCTAGAGCTCAGGAATATAATCAAAATGCTGGTAGGCAAGTGCCTTTGATTTTTCTTAATCCCATCTAGACCAGGTCCTTTCAATCTGAAGAATTTTCTTCAGCCCAGGAAGATCATCCTTCCATTATTTCTTAAATTATTTACTTCACTATCATCCTTTTCTCCTATTACTTAGGAGTAAACTAAGTAAGTTACATTTGAGGCCTTCCCAATCTTTCTTCATGCATCTTGTTTCTCATAAATTATTTTGACATCTTTTTTTCCAGAACATTTTCATCTTGCCAAACTGAAACTCTGTATCTATTAGACAATTCACCCTTTCCCCGACTCCTTGGAAACCACCCTCCTACTCTACCCTCCTATTTTCTGTCTCTATGAATTTGAGTACTCTAAATTACTCATAAAAGTGGAATTATACAAAATGTAAACTTTTGTGTCAGGCTTATTTCATTTAGAATAATGTGTTCAGGTTTCATCCATGTAGTAGCATGTGTTAGAATCTCATTTGTTTTTCAGGCTAAATAACATTCCATTGTATGTATATTCCATATCATATTTACCCTTTGGTCTGCCAATGGACATTTGTTATTTCTACCTTTTGCTTATTGTAAAGAATGCTGTTATGATTTCAAGAATCAAATAGAATAATACACAATAATACTAGGTAACTTTAACATGCCTCTGTGACCACTGGAGAGATCCTCCAAACAAAATTAAATAAAGCCATAGAAGGAAAAAAATGATTGATAATTTAGACTTAACATATATAGAATATTCATCCATCAATGACTGAATACACTTTCTTCTCAGCAGCACATGGATCCTTCTTTAATATAGACCATGTTATGTAAGCTATCATATATATTGGCATACAATTATAATATTTCCTTAATATATTTTCTACATCTGTAGGGTTATTTTGATAACTTCATTTCCATTGATATTTTTATATTCTTTTTCCTTGATTAGACTTGATTTTTGTCAAATTTTAGCTGTACTATTTCTTCTATTTCCTATATTTCTGCTCCCACTCTTTTTTCCTTCATACTACATGATTCAATCATAGTTTGTTAGTCTAATTTCTTTTTGATACAAGTACTTTAAGTTATAAATATTCATCTGAGTACTGTTTCATACCAGAGATCCTAATATTTTATGCTTTTATTATTACTTAGTTCAAAACACTTTTTATTTACTTTTCTTGTGCTTTTTTCCTTGACCTCTGAGATATTAATAAATGTGGCAATTAATGTTGAAATAGTTGATGTGGGGGTGAGGTTCTATATGTCTTAAGGTGATTGATTTCTAATGTAATAGATCATGCAGGAAACAATCTGCATGATTTCAAATTTTAAAAAGTAATGGGAATGTTTTTATATTGATTTTATCAGTTACATATATGCCAAAACTGATCAAATTGCATATTTTAAAATTCATTCCTTTTTTGATGCTGGGGATTGAACTTAGGAGTACTTAACCACTGAGCCACATCCCCAGCCCTATTTTGTATTTAATTTAGAGACATGATCTCACTAAGTTGCTTAGGGCCTCGTTAAGTGGCTGAGGCTGGCTTTGAACTCTTGATCCTCTGGCTTCAGCCTCCCAAGCCACTGGAATTACAGATGTGTGCCACTGTGCCTGGCTCAAATATATGCATTTTATTGTACTTCAATTTTTCCTCAATAAATCTATGAAAAAGACTGCTGTTATGAACATTGGTATAATATGTTCAAATCTCTGACTTCAATTTTGGGGGGCATATACTCAGAAGTGGATTTGCTGAATGACAAGTTAATTCTATGTTTAATTTTTTTAGGAACTTTCATACTGTTTTCCATATTGGCTGCAGGATTTTTGGTTTCCATCAGCAATACACAAGGATTCCAGTTTATCCACATTCTTGCCAACACTTGTTATTTTCTGGGATTTTCTTTTTTTTTTTGCTATTTGTCCTGTGTTTTGAAGTGGTTATCTTATTGTGGTTTTGATTTGTGTTTCCTTCATTGCTTGACACTGTTAGTGTACTTACTTTGAAGTTATTAATTCTGTTCTTATTGGCTCTCATTACCTCTTCTACTTTATGCATTGAATTTTATTTATTTAATAATTGAATATATACTCACTATGTGTAATGAACATAGTAGGAATGAAAACACTCAATCCTCTTTTAAAACTTGGAAATCATTTGTTTTGTAATTTTAGCTTCATAAAGTCTTTCTCTAATGCTAAGATTGAATTTGGTGAGTCTTTTATTTTCTTTTTTGTTTAGTGGTAATATTTGAAATTATAAGAAATCATAAAAAATAATAAATATATCATCCATTATTATTCACTAAAAGTGACCTGTTCTAAGGTTTCCATTTGAGATTTTGGACTTGCTAACCTCCCTGGACGCTGGGCTCCATTTGCTAAGAGATCACCTAATTGCAGTGTTCCTCCAGTGTTCCTTATTCTCTGACCCTCAGGTAGGCTGAGAGGTGAGAAAGTCTTTCTACTCACAGCTCTTCCCAGTTGCCACTGTTTACAGCCTTTTTGTTTATTGTTTATTTGTTTTCCTCATCTCAGGGATAGGAGTAACTTGGCCCACTTGAGCACCCATTGGTCTTTTGTGAGCAGAAAGAGCGAGTGGCCTCCTAGGTTAATACATGCACAGGCAGATAACACACTTCCCAGGAGGGATTCATGCATCAGCAACTCCAGAAGATTTAGTTGCTTTCGTTACTTCTACACTCCTTATTAGAATATATTGTGTGCATTCTGTTCCTGATAAAGAAAATGTGTATGAAATGTTTGCAAAGCTTTCTCTAAAACTGAAACCTTTTGGTGATTTGAAAATTTAACTCGTTTTATATGTACAAGTTCCAGTCTCATTTTTCAGGGTTGGGGGAGATGATATTTGAACCATAGCCATTTGTGGGGTAGAAAAGGGATAGAAAAAGTAATGTTAGAAGTGATTAAAAATAGCTATCACACAAGTTTTAATTTGGCAACTGGAAATGGAATTGGTGTAACTAGAAGTGGCATAATCAGAGGAGCCTCCACTGGAAGGATTTAGTGTATACTTACAGCATCCTATGATGGTTAATTTTGTATGTCAATGACACTTGGCCACAGGGTGCCCAGATATTTGGCCAAACATTACTTTGTGTATGTATGTGATACTGTTTTTGTATAAGGTAGACATTTAAATGGGTAGACTGAGTAAGTCAGAATACCCTCCATAATGTGGGTGGGCCACATTCAATTAATTGAATACCTGAATAGAACAAAAAGGCTGACCCTCCCTCAGAAGGTAATTCTACCACCTGACAGACTTCATATTGTATATCAACTCTTTTGTGTTCTATAGCACCCTAATGGCTTTTGTATTCAAACTGGTATATTGACTGCAGATTTTGGACTTGCCAACCTCCATAATCATATGAGCCAATTCCTCATAATAAACCTCTTTGTATATATTTCCATATCCTACTGGTTCTGATGCTCTACAAAACTAACACAATTCTCTCCAGAGAAACCTGAAATTCTGTTTTTTGGCCAGGCAGCTTTATCTTCTATTTCTTGGTTCACTGAGAAAACATTATTTCCTCTAGAACAGCAGATTCTCTCTCCCTTTTAAAAACAGGTTGCGCATCACTCTGAAATGAAAGGATGAATTTGCTTATAAATTATATACTTGTACCACTCTACTAATATATCAAATATATTACATATATTTACGTGCAAATTGTATAAATGGACCACTTCATCAATACAGCAACTGGGTTATAAAAAGATGGAAAAAAAATCAAAACATCGTTTTCTTCTTTCACTCCAGTAAATTGTCTTGCCTGACCCCTGGGGAGCTTGCACCCTACTTTGCAGACCATTAGCTTAGAGGTCCCTGCCCAAACCGACACCTTGGGTGCTCCCAGGCTCTGTCAGCATGCCAGATAGCTCCAGAGAGGAAATTGAATGGGAAATGAGAGAACAAGGTACTCAGGGTCTCTAGTTGATGCCATCATCTTATTTCTTCATATTCCACTTGTTAGTTTAGCTCAAAGGATTCCAAACCTTGTTGAAGTCACAAATTTGGGCCTGTGTCTGTGGGCCTGCCTTCTTTCCTTCCTTCCTGCTTAAAATAACTTTCTTGGTGATTATGGTGTTTAGCTGTTTTGGGAAACCGATGGACAAGACTAAGTTGTTTTTGTTGACTTTTGCAAATAGTCCCAACTTAATAGGAATGAAAACCAAGCTGCATTTTTTTTCATGGAAGTTAAAAATAAAACAAGAAACAAATGTTGGTCTGTGTCCAAAAACATCTGAGAAGAAATAATTTTATGACAGGTATAGGGTATGTTTCTTCTTTGTTGATTTTGCTTTTTCTTCCTTCTGGTTTTCACACTACAAATCTCAAAATTTTACTGAGATTAAGCTTTTTACACTTTCTCAGCTGCTCAGGAAAATCATGAACAGGAATTACATTATACTGTCACTCTTGACTATGGCAGTGTGTATGTATTTATATATTTTCCAACTTTGAATATCTAGGCATTGCCACAAAAAGCAAACAACATTTCTATCTATAATTTAGGCAGATGTAATTCATTTGTGTATTTATTATAACAATTACCTAGAAGACAACAGTAAATTGGCCTAAAATAATTTATGATATTTCAGCAATTTTTCAACACATTAAGCAATGTATCTTGAGGAAGACACAGCTTTATCTGCTTTTCACAGAGGTGTCATTTGGACTAATGGTAGTCTAGTAGTGACAGGGTTATTTAAGTGGTTATGCTCTGGCTACTTCTGCTATCAACTTCTAAGCTCTTGTTCCTGGAATACCCTCCAAATGCAACATTCCCTCTAAGGAGTGTTATGAGAAGTCCTATTAATTTACTTGACAGATATTTATTGAGGTTCTCTGAGGTGCTTGCCCACTGTTCTATTGGGTTATCACTACTTGATGTGGAAGGCAAAACTGTACATGCTTCTGCAAGACTCCATTAAAAGCCCTCTAATCTCACCTAGAGCTGAGCTGAGAACCCTGCCAGATTTATTCCTTCTTTTCCTCCTTTTCAATCATTCAGTTTCTAGAAAGTAAAAGTCACAAGGTACCAGGTGTGATGTGCAGCTTTTACATGATTCCCATTTTTTCATCATATCAATTCAGTCATGTATTCTCAATTTACATCATGAAGACGAAAGCACATGGTAATTTGATCTCCATTTTAAACTTAAGGAATCTAGGGCTCAGAGTTGTTAAGTAGTTTCTTGAAAATAGCATATGTGGGATTTGATCCCAGGTCTCTAAATTTCCCAAGAACACAATGTTGGGGCTCATTGGTCCCTGACAAGGAACAACTCTCTAACCACTCTTCCAGCTGAAGTTGTAGGGTTCTTGTCATACCAGAATTGTTTTACCATTAACCAACTTTCATATACAGTCTATAAAAACATTTAGTACTTCAGGGAAATCACTGGCTCTCAAATGCAAAATAAAACTGCCACATCAAACTTATGTGTTCAATTATATCATATGACAGTTTTTTCTAACCCATCCCACCTTATATTGGTGAGAAGGGAAGCTGAGTCTTATATCAAACAGCTTTAATCTTAAGCCACTCTAACTGGCAGTTCAGAGACCAACACACAAATCTGAAGGGTTTAACAACCCTCATGCCTTGCTCTATCAACACATAACACAAGAAGAATGGAAAGACAGACTGTTGTACATAGACAGTGACTACCCAGTCTGGTCAACTATTTTGACCACCACTGTAGAGATGGTTACTTCATTCTTCATTAAATTGGGGGGAGGCTAATTTTAAATTTTTATATTCTTTCCGTGTGTGTATGTATGTGCATGTAAGAAAGCGCATGTGTGAATTTGAGCTGTGCTGATTTAGAGACATATATACATACATTTATTTGTTTCTTTTTCTCTAATATTTTAGCAATTTTTAAAAATACAATTAATTTTTTGCTAGTATTATCTTTTGGTGGTTTGGGATTTTTGGATTGTATATTTTGGTTTGCTTTGATATTATTTTCATTTCTTTTTTTTTTTTTTTTTTTTTTTTATTATTTTATTTTTTTCCCAAAAGTTGCATTTTAATACATGTTGGCAAACATAACAGAAAAAAAACAAATTATCAGAAGCTGTACACACTATTCACTGAAAACATTTGTTGAGGCAAATAGAAAAAAATTGTTACAATCATAATTTTTCTAACTTTGCACAAAATTATAAGC
>CM053417.1:114512913-114530010 GCA_028644305.1 Xerus rutilus
CTCACGCTTGTAATCCCAGCACTTAGGGAGGCTGAGACAGGAGAATCACGAGTTCAAAGCCAGCCTCAGCAATGGCGAGGCACTAAACAACTCAGTGAGACCTTGTCTCTACATAAAACACAAAATAGGGCTGGGGATGTGGCTCAGTGGTCGAGTACCCCTGAGTTCAATCCCCGGTACCAAAAAAAAAAAAAAAAAAGAACTCACTGGAAGGCATAAATAACAGATTAGAAAGTGTAGAAAAGAGAACCTCAGCCCTTGAACACAGAACTTCAGGCCTCAAAGACAGGCTATATAATATTGAGTACACAGAAAGAAAAAAAAGAAAGAAAATTATACAATATGACCAGAACATACAAGAACTTCAGTACAACAATAAAAGACCAAACCCAAGTATCATTGGGAGAGAAGAAAGCATAGAGATAAAAACTAAAGGCATAAAGAACATTTTTAATGAGATAACTACAGAAAACTTTTCCCATATCAGAAACAAGATAGGCATTCATATACAGAAAGGCTATAGGATCCAAAATAGACTTAATCAAATGAGAAGCTTGCTGAGACATATTATAATCAAAATGCCTAATAAATGTAAGAATTTTTATTTTATTTTTATTTATTTATTCTAATTAGGTTTACATGACAGAAGAATGCATTTTGATTCATTGTACACAAATGGAGCACAACTTTTCACTTCTCTGGTTGTACACAATATAGAGTTACACCATATGTGCAGTCATACGTGAACCTATGGCATTATTGTCCACCACATTCCATGATCTAAGAAAAGAATATTAAAATGTGCAAGAGAGAAACATCAGGTCACATTTAGAGGCAAACCAGTAAGGCTCACTTCTGACTTCTCAGTTCAGATCCTAAAAATCAAGGAGAGCCTAGAGTGACATATTCCAAGCCCTAAAAGTAAACAACTGTCAGCAAAGGGTACTAAACCCAGCAAAGCTCAGTTTCAAATTTGAGGGGGAAATAAAAACTGTCCACGACAAGAATAAACTAAAAGAATTCATGAGCACCAAGCCAGCACTTCAAAGAATACTAAAGATAAACTGCACACAGAACTAAAAAAACCAATTTCCAAAGGCTCTCAAACAGAGGATGTTCAATAGAAGAATAATCCACTAAACAAGAATCAAGACAAGACAAAGTATAGCAAAAAATAATGGTAGGAAACCACAAACACATATTCATAGTAACATAGTAACACTGAATATTTTTTGGTACTGGGCATTGAACTCAGGGGTACTTGACCACTGAGCCACATCCCCAGCCCTATTTTGTGTTTTATTTAGAGACAGGGTCTCATTGATTTGCTTAGTGCCTTGCCTTTGCTGAGGCTGGCTTTGAACTAATGATTCTCCTGTCTCAGCCTCCCAAAGTGCTGGGATTACAGGCATGCACCACTGCACCCGGCAACACTGAATATTAATGGTCTCAACTCCTCAATTAAAAGACAAAGATTAGCAGGATGGGTTAAAAAAAAAACAAGATTCAACTACATCCTGATTAGAAGAGACTCATCTAAGATGTAAAGATATCCACAGGCTGGAAAATATTCCATGAATATAGACCAATAAAATAAGCAAGAGTAGCTATTCTCATAGTTAACAAAGTGGATTTTGAACAAAAAATAATCAGAAGAGACAAAGGCAGCCACTAAATCCTAGTGAAGGGAATAATCCAACAAGAAGATAGAATGATAGTAAACATTTATGCTCCACATATCCACGAACTCAATTAAATGGAAAAAATACTCCATGACATTAAAGCCCACATAAATCTCAACACAGTAATACTGGGTGACTTCAATACACTCTTTTTTGTGGTGCTAGGGATTGAACTCAGGACCTTGGCATGCAAGGCAAGCAGTCTATCAACTGAGCTATATTCCCAACCTTTAAATATACTCTTATCATCAATAGAGATCATCAAAATATAAAAACAATAAAGATATCTCCAACCTAAACAACACTATAAATCAAATGGACCTAATGGACACCTACAGAATACTTCACTTCCAAACAGCTGTCTTACCTTCTTCTCAGATGCATATGGAACTTTTTCCAAAATAGATCATATTTTAGGCCACAAAGAAAATATTAGCAAATGCACAAAAAATCAATGCAATCTAATATATCCTATCAGATCATAAAAGAATGAAGTTAGAAATCAACAGCAAGAAAGATAATAGAAAACTCAAACACACAGTGAGGTCGAACAATACTCTCTTAAATGAAGAATGTATCAAAGAATAAATAAGGATAGAAATCAAGAAATTCTCAGAAATTTATGGGAACAGAGATACAACATATCAAAATCTCAGAGACAGTATGAAAGCAGTTCTAAAAGGAAAATTTATAGCACTGAGTGCGTACATTAAACAGTTAGAGAGATCCAAAGTAAATAAGCTTGCAGTCCACCTCAAGGCCTTAGAAAAAGAAGAACAAACTAACCCTCAAACAAGAAGAAAGGAAATAATTATAATTAGAACCAAAATCAATAAAATCAAGAATAAGAAAACAATATACAAGATTAATGCAATGAAGAGTTGGCTCTTTAAAAAGATAAATAAAATTGACAAACTCTTAGCCAACTTAACCAAAAGAAAAAGTGAGAAGTTGCATATCAACAAGATCAGATGAAAAAGGAGATTGACCACATCCCCTTCTGAAATCCCAAGGATTACCATAACCTATTTTGAAAATTTATACTCCAATGAAGTGGAAAATCTGGAAGACATTAATAAATTTCTAGACACATATGACCTGCCCAAATTGAATCGAGAAGATATAGAAAACTTAAGAGACCAATATCAAGTAATGAAATTCAAACAGCAATTTAAAGCCTTCCAAAAAAGAAAAATGCAGGACTGGATGGATTCTTAGCTAAGTTCTACCAGAACTTTACAGAAGAACTAACACCAGTCTTTCTCAAATTATTTCATGAAACAAATGGAGGGAACACTCCCAAGTATATTTTATGAAGCCAGTTATAACACTGGTACCAAAACCAGACAAAGATGTATCAAGAAAACTATAGACCAATATTCCTGATGAATATAGATGCAAAATCCTTTAAAAATATTAGAAAAATGCAATCAAAAACACATCAAAAAGATAATACAGCATGATCAAGTGGGTTTCATTCCAGGGATGTAAAGTTGGTTCAACATACACAAATCAATAAATGTCATTCACCACTTAAACAGAATTAAGGACAAAAATCACAAGATCATTTCAATAGATGTACAAAGGCCTTTGATAAAATCCAACACTCATTAATGTTAAAAATGCTGGAGAAGCTAAGGATCAAAGGAACTTACCTAAACATTGAAAAGGTCATTTATGACAAACCCAAAGCCCACATAATACTAAATGAAGAAAAACTAAAATCATTTCCTCTAAAATCAGGAACAAGACAAGGCTATCCATTTCCACCACTCCTCTTCAATTTAGTCCTTGAAACATTAAGCCAGAGTAATCCATCAAGAAAAAGAAATCAAATGGATACAAATAAGAAATGAAGAAATCAAACTACCTCTCTTTGCCAGTGATATGATCCTATATCTAGAAGACTCAAAACACTCTACCAGAAGACTTCTAGAGCTGATAAATGAGTTTAGCAAAGTAGCAGGATATAAGATCAACACCCATAAATCAAAAGTTTTTCTATACTCCAACAGTGATTCAACTGAGGAAGAAACCAGGAATCCATCCGATTCACAATAACCTAAAGTAATCCTTGGGAAACAATCGAACCAAGGAGATAAAAGAGCTCTACTATGAAAATTATAGAACACTGAAGAAATAAATTGAAGAAGACCATAGAAGTTGAAAAGACATCCAATATTCTTCCTATATTCTTGTATAGGCAGAATTAATGTTGTCAACATGGCCATACTATTAAAAGCAATATATAGATTCAATGCAAGCCCCATAAAAATACCAATGACATTCTTCACAGAATTAGAAAAAACAATTCTTAAATTCATTTGGAAGAATAAGAGACCCAGAATAGCCAAAGCAATACTAAGAAAGAAAATCAAAGAAGGAGATTTCTAAATATTTGATGTGAAATTATAATACTAAGCTGTAGTAACAAAAATATCATGGTATTGGCATCAAAACATACATAAAGACCAATGGAACAGAATAGAAGAGACAAATCCATCAACCTATAGCCATCTGATATTTGACAAAGTTGTCAAAAATATATCTTGGAGAAAAGACATCCTTTTAAATAAATGTTGCTAGAAAAACTGGATAGCTATATGTAGAAAAATGGAACTGATCCCTCTCTCTCACCCTGTGCAAAACCCAAACAGAAATAGATCAAAGATATAGGAATTACACCAGAAACTTTTCAACTACTAGAAGAAAACATAGGGTCAACACTCCATCATGTAGGTGCTGGCACCAAATTCCTTAGCAAGACCTCCAAAGTATAAGATAAAACCAAGAATCAATAAGTGGGATGCCATCAAACTAAAAAGCTTCTTCACAGCAACAAAAATGATTAAGAGCACGAAGAGAGCCTACAAAATTGGAGAAAATCTTGGCCAGATTTTGATAAGAGATTAATATCCAGAATATGCAAAGAATTCAAAAACTTAACATCAAAACCAAAAACAAAAACAAATAACCCAATAAATAAATGAGAAAAAAACTAAGCAGAAACTTCTCAAAAGAAGAAACACATATGGCCAAAAATATATGAAAAATGTTCCAAATCTCTAGCAATCAGGGAAATGTAAACTACACTAAAATTTCATCTCACTCCAATTAGGATGGCAGTGATCAAGAATATGAATAGCCATAAATGATGGTTAGGTTGTGTGGAAAACAGATACACTTGCACATTGTTCATTGGACTGCAGACTAGTACAATCACTCCAGAAAGCAGTATGGAGATTCCTCAAAACTCTTGGGATGGAACCACCATATGACCCAGCTATCCCACTCCTTGGTATTTTCCCAAAAGATCTAAAATCAGTATACTACAGCAATACAGCTACCTCAATGTTTATAGCAGCACAATTCACAATAGCTAAATTATGGAATTAACCCAGATACCCATGAATAGGTGAACAGATTAAGAAATTGTGATTATATATATTCAGCCATAAAAAATAAAATTATGGCATTTGCCAGTAAATGGATGGCAATGGAGAATATAATGCTAAGTGAAATTAGTCAAACTCAAACTCAAAGGTCATAAGTTCTCTCTTATATATGGAAGCTAGAGTAAAATAAAGGAAAGGGGAGGGAAGTATAAGATAAAGAACCAATTAAATATAGATTAATATATGAGCAAACAGAAGTCTAGTAGAGGAAGGAGAATAGGAGAGGGCAGAGAGGACAGAAGGGAAAAGGGGGAGGGAGGTTATGAACTGAAATATATTTCCATGCATATATGAGTTTATTGACATGACAAACTACATAATATGTATACTACATAGAACTAGTATGTATACTTATAAAAGTCTAGTAAAAACCTATATGTGCAATTAAATGGCCACAAGATTTAGCATGCCAGCTTCATGCATTGCTAAATTTGTTAAACATACATTTGGCATTCCAAAATTCATAAATTGTGTAGAAATTCTGTGTATTTGACTACAATTTATAATTTTGTTCATCATGAAATTCCTAAGTGTTCATGAGAATAGCCAAGAAATTATAGCCAACTAGTTTTAAAATGAAATTATAGCCAGGCACAGTGGCGCATGCCTGTAATCCCAGGCAGGAGGATTGCCAGTTCAAAGTCAGACTCAGTAATTTAGCAAAGCTCTAAGCAACTTAGCAAGACCCTGTCTCAAAATAAAAAAAAATAATAATAAAAAAGGGCTGGGGATGTGGCTCAGTAATTAAGTACCTCTGGTTTAGATCCCTAGTATCCCTCCCAAAATACACACACACACACACACACACACACACACACACACACACACACACATACATGAGAGAGACACATTTAACTTTAAAACATGAAGCACCAATTTAAAAAATAAATAAATAAATAGAAGTAAGACCAGAAGATTAGAAGAAAGGGAACAGTGGGAGGGAGGACTGGAATGAAAGCAGCAGTACTGAGGACTGAAGTGGAGTAAATTATATTTAATGCATGTAGATTATGCCAAAATGAACCCCAATATTATAACTATAATGCACTAACAACATTTAAATAATAAAATAAAATATAAATGTATGTTTAATGTGAGATATATTTTTAAAAACTTACTTTTCAACATTTTACAAACTATCAAAAAGTTTGAACATATAGACAGGTTGAAAGAAGGGTATCATGATTCCTGTGTTAGTAGCTTTTGGTAGATATGGCCAAAATACCTGACAAGAACAACTTAGAAGAACAGTTTATTTTTAGCTCATGGTTTCAGAGGTTCAGTCCATGAATGGGTGGGTACATTACTCTGGGCCTGAGAGGCAGAAGATCATGGTAGAAAGCCATGGCAGAAGAAAGCTTCTCAATCCATGGTGGCCAGGAAACAGGGTTGGGGTTCACAGAGAGATATAGTCCAGATCATGCCCCCAGTGAGTTACTTCCTCCAGGCATGCCCCACCTGCCTACAGTTATCACCAATTAGTTAATTAAAATCATTAGCCCATGAAGTGAATTAATCCACTGATGAGTTTAGAGCTCTCAAAATCTAATCATTTCATCTGTGAACATAACTGCTTTAACACAGGAGCTTTTCAGGGCCCATTAAAGGTCCATACCATTCAAACATCACCATTATTGAAAAATTAATTCCATTTTGTCAGATTTACTTTATCTGTCAAGCCATCTATCAATACTTATTTTATTTGGCCAAAACTCTTGAAAGTTGTAGACATTATATCACTCCTCATCTCTTAATAATAAGGACATATTTTATATAATCACAATAACATTATCACACTGTAGAAAATTAATAATGTCCAGATATCATATTATAGTCCATATTTGAAGCACAATAATTGTTCCCTGTATCAGTTGTCTTTTGCTGTGTAAAAAACATCCTAAAAATTTAGCACCTCCATACAACAATCACGTACTTATATGAAGATTATTTAGATCAGCAGTACAATCTGAGCTTGATTAGTCTGTCCTAATTTCCATAGGATTCCTTTATTTAGCTGCGGCTAGCTGCAGGTCAGTTTAGCCACTATGAGCTAATCTGTTAAAGGCAAATGGGCCAAGTCTCATCTCTCCTGGCAGGTTGGTCTGAGACTTCATGTTTCCTAATTGTGGAGTTCGAGGGCCAACCTTCTCCATGGTGACATGTCTCTCCTGGGCCTCTAGCCCTATTTTTTCATCAGCTTCATTACTTCATTACCTCAGTCATCCACATGAAAATCCCACAAATCTGAAAAACAGACCTGACTTGCCAGTACCACATCTTTAGCCAACCTATGGTTCTCTTCTGGCCTTAGGCAATGTATCAACAAGGAGGCAGTGTTCATAACAGACACCAACTCCACCTATGCAGACTGAGTAGTGAAACCCCACCATACAAATGATCAAGGCCACCTACTTCCTCTTAGTTCCTGGGGTTCAGTCGGATCATTAGGGTAATTGGAAGTACCCTCATTAATCCCACTTTTCCATCTGTCCAGCTTGGTCTCCAGACTTTCCTCTCATTTCTTACCCCCTGCATTTTCCCATTCTAGAGACAGCTCTAAAGATACCTTGTGGCCTCCCTACTATGTGGTGAGCAAGCAAGAGAGCAGAGGAAGTTTTGGTGGATTCTAGTGAGGGATATTAGTCAACACTTAAATTCTTCTGGTGGAAAATGATGAATTTCTGTCATTCATACATCCATGACTTGCAAAGTATCCTTGGGTCAAAGACCAGAGCTATGTTTCTGTGTCGACTGCTTCCCTTTTCATGGGCTTTTGAGCAGGTTCATTATTCTCTCTGACCTGTAGAATCATGTCTTCAGATGTGAAGTGGGGCTATCTATAAAATTCTCCAGAGAACTTAAGGAAGACATTGAAATGAAAACACTGTGTAAACTTGAAAATCTTTATTAAGACTGGTAGATTTAAAGGAAACAACAAGAACTAGAGAAGTATATTCGCTCTGAAGCCAAGAACAAAAAGAATGACTTAGGGAGCCTTTTTTTCTAAGTGTTCATGAGAACCACCCCAACAAGTCTTTTGCCTGGCTCATGAGCTGGGTAAGAGCAAACTTTCCTTTGGTGATAGAATGCCACAGCTTCTGCAAATGTATTCATTTTACTAACTCTAAAAATAACAACTTCTTTTTGTTTATTAGGGCTTATATATCAGACCTTCTTTGAAACACATCTATTAATTAATATGTATCATGAAAACAATAAAGTAGGAATTGTCATATCCCTAGATTTCAGATAAGCAAAATTGAGGCACCTAAACCTGAAGTCACAGCTGTGACACAGTAGAACTGGAAAAAGGACAAATAGAGATTTATTATCCTACTAACCAGCAAAGTGATTCTAACTAAAAATAACTTAAAATCTAAAAAACAAACACCTAAGTACAAAAGGTTTCATTTATTAATGAAAACTTGCAATAATAAAAGGCCTGCCTTATTTATAAAAGCAAGGCTCTGTTAAGAACACTGTACTTAATAAAACTTGTGCTAAAGAGCAGTAGTAAAAATATTTACCTGCAAAATTAATTCTGCATATCATTAAATCTGAAAATTAAAAAAATCATCTATAGCTCAGCAACCTAACCATGTATTGCTCTCTGGAGAGTCATATTAAGAACTGAATTATGCATCCTTCATTCTCAGCACTACTTGGTTGGGCATCCTATTCTAATGTTGTTTCAAAGCAGCTAAAATGACCAAATTAGCATAAATTCAGGTCCTAAATAGCTATTGGAGCCCAGATATTACTTTTATTCATTTAACAGTAAACATTTAATAAGTACCTGCCATATGCTTACTTAGTAGGGATATCTCTTGTTGTTTCAGAATAAACATAATTAAGACTCATCCCTGCCCTCAAGGAGCACTGCTTCCATAAATACAGATGTACCACTGTATCACTCAAGAGTAAAGGTCCTATAAGGTAGGAGCTCAGAATTGCCTGGGGCCTGGTGATGATCTCTGGTGGGTCCACGGAGCAGGGCCTCCTTTGGCTGAATTTTGAAGTACAGATATTTTGTAGATGGAGAAATTGAGGTCAGGGAGGTTCATTATCTTTCCACTGTGTGTGAATCACAAGTTCAAGATGCAGGATTAGAAGTCAGATCTTTGTGCTTCTGATCCAGGGCCCTTTTCTCCTTATAGTGTTGGGAAGATTCATAACATAACAGGCCACCAACTCACTTTCTGATGTGCTCATGTGCAAATGTTTGGGCTCTGATAATTTTGGGTAAATTGGTCATTGGTTATGGTGGTTTCAGTGTGACATGTACAGTGTGGGTTCCCAATGTGTGGTGTTGGGTAGCAGCAGCAGCAGCCTCACCTGGGAACTTGCAGAAATACAGAATCCCCAGCTCCACCCTGGAACACTTGGCAAAGATACTACCAACTGTGCTTCAAGACAGCTCTTCAGGTAGTTCTGGTGGAGGTCAATTTTGAGAACTGCTGTCTTAGAGAAGTTGAGAAAATGTAACTTTCACATTTGCTTGCTTGTTGTGCAGATGCTCAGATGTTGTAGGTATAATTCACTCATTTGGCAGGGGGGACTAGGCTCTTGCTACTCTACATGTGGTTGATGGACTAAAAGCACCACATTACTTGGGAGCTTCAGAGAAATGCATGGTCTCAGGTTTGCCCCTGACCTTCTGGATCAGAATCTGAATTTTAACACACACATACGCACATGAGTTATATGCACATTAAAATTAGAGATGCACTAGATTAGATAATATCTAATTCCAAAGTTCAAGTTCTATATTCCTGTCAGTTTTAATGGGGTCACAGATATAATTAATATTAAATTTTAATTATATATTAAATTTTTTTTAAATACAATCCCCCCACAATGGCTGTTTTCATCACTATGTCAATACATAAAGTTATTGGGCCAGGCACAGTGGTGCATTCCTGCAATCACAGTCACTGGGGAGGTTGAGGCAGGAAGATAGCAAGTTTGAGGCCAGCATGGGCAACTTAATGAGACTCTGTCTCAAAATTTAAAAAAAGGACTAGCGATGTATTTCAGGTGTAAAGTGCCCTGGGTTCAATCCCAGTACCAAAAAGAAAACAAACAATGAAAATAAAAAATAAGTGTTCAGCATTTCAAGTCCAATTTTTTAAAAAGGACAGTTTAGTGCTTGCTGTATGCCAGTTATTATCCTAAGCTTCAGGAATACAAACATAAATTAGATGCAGATGCTCTAAGCAGAACAGATAAAGAGCAAAACCACCACTAACAAAAACTCTAAATTAAGACTATAACAGAAGCATTAACAAGACACAGCTCAGAGGTGGAAGTGTTGCTTTTGAATGGGGTTGGAGACCATAACCATGGTCCATCCATACAATGGAATATTATTCAGTCATGAAATGGAGGAAACTTCTGATTCATGCTAGGACAAAGATGACCCTTGATTTAGTCAGCTCTTTCATTGCTATAACCAAAGGACCCAGAAAGGACAATTTTAGAAGGTAAAACATTTATTTGCCACTTACAGTTTCAGAAGTCTCAGTCCAGAGATGGCTGACTCCATTGCTCTGGGTTAGAGGTAAAGCAGAAAATCATGGTGGAGGGTGTGAAAGAGGAAAGCAGCTCAGGACATGACATTCAGGAAGCAGAGAGAGATTGCTGTACTCACCAAGGACAAAAAAACAAAACAAAACAAAAAACCAAGGGCACACCCCCAATGATTCACCTCCTCCAGACACATAGTACCTGCCTATAGTTACCACCTAGTTAATCCCTATCAGTGAATTAATGTATCAGTTAGATAAAGGCTTTCATAACCCAGTCATTTCACCTCTAACACATGAGCTGTTGGGGGAGACCTCAGATCTAAAACTTAACAGCCCTAGAAAATATGATGCTAAGTGAAAGAAGCGAGTCACAAAAGGCCACATATTGTATTACTCCTTTTATATGAACTGACTAGAACAGGGAAATCTATAGAGACAGAAAGTAGATTAGTGGTTGCCTAGGGGTGGATATGATGGGGAATGGGGGAGGGCTACCTGGGGAGGTGACTTATGAGGGGTGATTTCAAAAATGAATAGGACTTCATTAGTTGAACAAAGGAAGGAAGGGCATACCAGACAGAGGAGCTCCTTTGATGAAAGGCACTGAGACAGGAAACTTTGGAGTGTTCCAGGGGAACTGAAGAAGAGTTTTAAGCAAGGGGAAGTGTAGTCAAATCTGCATTTCAGAAAGATCACTTTGATGTAGTGGCATCACCTGCAAAATCTGGGCTCCTGGCACAGCAGAAAGAAGCTCTTGCTTCTACCACAAAGGGTACCTACTTTCTTTCTGACAAGCAGGTGATGGGAGCCTGGAAGGAGGTAGGAAGGAAAAGAGAATTATTTTATTTTTGATTTTTTAAAAACTTATGCTTTCACAAAAACCTGTAAGTGGATTACAAATCTTTTTTGAGACATAATTCACATTCCATACAATTCATTCAGTTAAAGTATAAAATTAGATCATTTTTAGTATATTTATAGAGTTGTGCATCTACCACTACATCTATTTTAGGATGTTTCACTAACTCCAGAATGAAACCCCACATTCCTTTACTTTTTTTTTTTTCCACTTTCCCCAAGAAGGATCTGCCCATAAGCTTTAGGCAAGCTCCCTGGACACAAGAAGTTGACTGGATTTATTATCTCCCCAGGGCAAACAAGATCAGCAATGGACATCCAACCATAACTATTACCTCATTTACAGCACATTTATGGGAAAGTCTCCATCTACTTCCTAATTGCATCATTAAAACAGCAAGCAGGAGCAATTTCTAGAGAGATTTCTCACAGAATATGTGATGCTTACAGAATATGTATGTCTATATAAATTGCAAAATATGTATAATTTTATAAATTGTCTTATAGAAAAGATGCATACAGATCTTGGCAGCACTTAAGTTCATTAGAAAGTCTGTTTGCTAATCTCATTTGTATTTGTGAAAAAGGCAAATTAACTATGTGTTGTTTGTTAAGGATGCTGCAGGTCTAAAAAGAATTTGGCCACTGGGTTTCTCAACCTCAGTGGTACTGATATTTTGGGCTAGATAATTTTTGGTTGGTGTGTGAGTGGGCGCCTTCTGAATTTTAAGATTCTTAGCAGTATTCCTGGCCTCTACTCACTAGATGCCAGTGGCATCTCCTCAGTTCATGGCAATAAAAATATCTCTAGATATTGCCAAAGTTGCTTCTGGTGGGCAAAACTGTCTCTAGTTGACAGAATGACTTGGCTAAGGATTTCTAAGTGACAATCTTTTTCATGTCTTTCTAACTAACCCAGAGGGGTGGACTGCCTCTGGGATGGGTAGAGTCTGGTTGATAAAAATCTGTAAGAGTGGACTGAAGATCTGAGGAAAGCAGAAGACAGGCATGATGGGTTTGATAGAACCAAGTGAATCAGGGGCCCAAGTCAGCCTTCATATTTGTCTATCTCATTCAACTGAATATTAAATATAAGCCATATACTAAAGGATTCAATGATAATATAGTATATAACACTGCATATAACATCTTTATTTCTCCTTCCTCTTAGCAGATTACATACAAGTGCCCCAATTCTGGCCTTTTGTGCCCAAATCCTTGAACAGAATCCCTTCTTTAATGCTCAGGTGGCTGGCTGTGTGTATATTGCTACATGTAAGAAAGTTGACATAGGGGTGTGTGTCTAGGTATGGGTGTTGAAGAATCTTGTATGGAAGCCTTCAGGACCAGTGGAACTTCTGGCTAACTCACAGAAGTGATTTGCAGAGAGGTTAAGCAATGCCCAAAGTCACACAGTCACATAGCTAATAAGCTGCAGAAAGGGTTCAGACCCAGGCAGTATTTTTTCAGAGGCCAAGATCTTAACTGCCAGACTGTACTGCATACCTTGAATGCTTGCTCACAAGTATTCACAGAAATATACTAGTAGGACCATTTTTTTTTTTTTTTTTTTTTTTTTTTTTTGGTACTGGAGATTGAACCCAGGGGCACTCGACCACTGAGCCACATCCTCAGCCCTATTTTGTGTTTTATGTAGAGACAGGGTCTCACTGAGTTGCTTAGCACCTCGCCATTGCTGAGGCTGGCTTTGAACTCGCGCTTCTCCTGTCTCAGTCTCCCTAAGTGCTAGGATTACAGAGGCCTATCATTTTATCATTTTGTGACATGATTCAACTCTTTTTTTTTTTTTTGCTAATTGCACCATTTGACCATCCTGGAAATCTCATTCCTAAGTGTAATGTTGTCAGGTGATGGCCTCCCAACACTGTGATTTTTCCACTCTCCTCACTTTGATACACTCAGATTGCCCATAAGGAACTCTTGGTGGTCATTGTGAAATATTTCATAAACCATTCTCCTTCAGGTGTGTGCTGAAGAAGAGTCTTCCAAGAATCAGAATCCTGGAGAGTCTGAACGTTTAACTTGTGGACTACCTAATTCCCAGTCCAGCTTCCCTTGTTGGCTCACTCATAAGATAATTAACTTCATAAGAATTTATTTTAGATAAAATTACCTGCAATAATAATATCAAACAAAAGAGAGCTCAAAACTTTGTGATTCACTAGTTCAAGATCATTCACTAGTTCAAGATCATTCAGCCTTCATATTTGTCTATCTCATTCAATTGAATATTAAATATAAGCCATATACCAAAGGATTCAATGATAATATAGTATATAACACTGCATATAACATCTTTATTTCTCCTTCCTCTTAGCAGATTACATACAAGTGCCCCATTTCTGGCCTTTTGTGCCCAAATCCTTGAACAGAATCCCTTCTTTAATGCTCAGGTGGCTGGCTATGTGTATATTGCTTCCAAGCAATATACAATATACAATATACTCAGCTTCCAAGATGACTTTCCATGATCCTTGCCTCCTAAAAGTCATGCCTTTATGTATATCTCAAATCACACTATATCAAGGTTGGCAAAAGAACACAATTGAATTGATGATATACAGCTTCTAATACTATGTATTTTCATCTGTTTTCTATTGCTGTAACAGAATACTTGAGATTGGGTCATTTATAATGAGAAAAATATTTACTTCTCATGTTCTGGAGGCCTGAAGGGGTCAACATTTGGTGAGGACCTACTTGCTGTATTGCATGACAGAAGGCAACAGGACAAGAAAGGAAAAAGAGGGGACAGAACCCCTCCTTTTATTTTAATTAATTAATTTATTTGTTCTAATTAGTTATACATGATAGCATCTCACTCCAGTCAGAATGGCAATTATCAAGAATATAAGCAATAATAAATGTTGATGAGGATGTGAGGAAAAAGGTACACTCATACATTGCTGGTGGGACTGCAAATTGGTGCAATTAATCTTTTTTTTTTTTTAAAGCAGTATGGAGATTCCTTAGGAAACTTGGAATGGAACCACCATTTGACCCAGCTATCCCACTCCTTGGTTTATGCCTAAAGGACTTAAAAACAGCATACTACAGTGACACAGCCACATCAATGTTTATAGCGGCACAATCCACAATAGCTAAACTGTGGAACCAAACTAGATGCCCTTCAATAGATGAATGGATAAAGAAACCGTGGTATATATACACAATGGAATATTACTCAGCATTGAAAGAGAATAAAATTATGGCATTTGCAGGTAAATGGATGGAGTTGGAGAATATCATGCTAAGTGAAGTAAGCCAATTCCCAAAAGCCAAAGGCCACATGTTCTCTCAGATAAGTGGATGCTGATCCACAATGGGGGGGCATGGGATGAATGGAGGAACTTTGAAAAGGGCAAAAGAGAGGGAGGGGAGGGAGTATGGGGGTAGGAAAGATGGTGGAATGAGACGAACATCATTACCCTAGGTACATATAGGATTGCACAAATGGTCTGACTCTACTTTATGTACAACCAGAGAAGTGAAAAATTGTGCTCCATTTGTATACTATGAATCAAAGTGCATTCTGCTGTCATATATAACTAATTAGAACAAATAAATTAATTTAGAAAAGAACCCTTCCTTTTATTAAAAACCCATTCCTAATATAATGACTCTGAAGAAGAATTGAGCTCTTGTCTTGGTTGACTCCATTTTGCTCCTCTGACCTGTTCTCTTTGTCTCTGCCTTTTTCTCTGAGTCACTTTCTCCTTCTCAGTTTATCTCAAATTTCAGGAACAGTGATCCCTGAAAATTTATGCCCTGTGACTAAATGGAAGCTTCTTCCCAAGTAGGAGCCATCATCTCCTGAGGAAAACCAAATTGCCCACTCAAGCAAAAACAAATTCCCAATGCCAGCAGAACATGCCAGAAGCAGACCTAAGATACTAATTAAAGTAAGCACAGTTTGACCAAGACTGCTTTACTACACAGATCTTCTGACCTCTGCCCTAATTCTTCCCCTATAGAACCCTAGAATTCTTGTCAGTGTCCTGAAAACAAGGCTTAGTGTGTTACTCTCACTGCTTCGCAGTGGGACTACACTAAATAAATTCATTTCTTACATTCACTCCCACTTGTCTATTTCAATAATTGTTGTGAGTGGCTGAATCTGGTCTGTTGAGTGAGGCTCAGAGTGAGGCTCCAGGCCTGGGAATCTAGTAACAAATTCATCCTCAATAATAAAGTTTAATTCATTCATGAGGGCAGAAATCTCATGACCTAAACACCTCTTAAAATCCTACCTCCAAACAACTCAGGATTGGAGATCAAGTTTCCAAAATGCCAGCTCTATAGAACACATTCAAACCAAAGCACTAGGACAGAGATGACATTACCTTTTCCTTTGTGAAGTTAAGCTTATGCTTCAGAAACCATTGGTTCCATAGGTCTCTTCCTAAGCCCTTGTAAAGAGTCTTAGTAATGTGTTTGAATGGTCATGGATTTTTATTTTAAAAAGTTGCAAGAAGAATACATTTCAACTGGATTTAGCTAAAATAGCTGTCTGTTTCCACTCTGACATTCCTTCTGTTACAATTCCCCTCTTTGGCAACTATAAACATTTTTGAGAAATGGTTAAGTGAAAGTTAAATGAGGAATATACTTAGTCTAGACAGTGGGATATATTTACATGATTCATAATTGCTTCTGTGTGCAGTTCAGTTAGTACTTTCCACCTTGGTGTGGGAAGAGCTCCTAGGGCTATCTCTGTTATCAGGGATGGGAACTTTTGACCCATGATAACAGAAATGAAAGCAAGCCAAAGAGTATGAACACACAGACAAAGCTTTAATTGAGGATTTTACCTCTAGGAGTGGAAAGAGAGCACTGAGGATGACAAAATTCAGGGTAATCCCCCAACAAAGAAAGGGTTCCTTTTAATGAGCAGCTAGGGTATGGAAGGGCCTAATATTTTTATAGTAATTTTTAAAGGAATTTCTCATGCCATCCTGTACCTGGTATTTATGGTTGATCTGATTAAGAACAGAAGGGTGGAGAAAGGCACCTTACCAGCATTAAAAGAGTGAGGAAGTAGGAAAAGACTTTTGGAGAGTAAAGATAATGAATTAAGTCCCAATAGTTAATGATATATCCTGGAATCACCCTACACCTGGGGTTTATGGTTGATCAATTAAGAATAGGAGAGTAGAAAAGACATATTCCATACATCGTAAAAGTGGAGGAGTGGAAAATATATTTAGTAACAGATTATGAATTAAGGTCCCAGAGTTTATTCACCATTTTGTCCCGTTATGGTCCATTATTGTTTTACTTCTATCATGCATTGAGTTGGCTTGACATGTGGTGTGACAAGAAATTGTAGGGCCATAAGTTTTATCTCAATATAGATATACTGTTCATTGAAAGTGCATATAAAGATGTTTAATATGAAGAACGTAATCTGCTTATAATTTTGTGCAAAGTTAGAAAAATTATGATTGTAACAATTTTTTTCTATTTGCCTCAACAAATGTTTTCAGTGAATAGTGTGTACAGCTTCTGATAATTTTGTTTTTTTCTGTTATGTTTGCCAGCATGTATTAAAAT
>CM053417.1:114530110-114648904 GCA_028644305.1 Xerus rutilus
TAGATATGTCCTATTGTAACCGAAATCCAAAGTATATGAATAGTAAAGGAGAAATAAAGCTTTAAATACCAGCTTGAAATAGCCAGAAGCTAGTCCAGAAAAATTCTTCCAATTATTCTAATGTGTAAAAATTTAAGCAGGAGAATTGGTTATCATTTTTAACTACTCAAAATAGAAATTCTCTCCTGTCACAAATAAATTCTATACTTTACAGTTTTATTTCTCAGTGATTTGACTTGAAATATTGACATAGAAACAATAAAATTCATAATACGCTACCACAATGAAGACATTAACAACTAACCAGTTAATGAATATTGTCAATACAAAATATTTAATATTAGTCACTGTACAATAATTCTTGAAATACCCTCAAATTTTAATTTATATCTGAAAAACATTGATAGACATTTTCCCAAAGTTGACAATTCTAAAAATTCACATGACCATAGTAGTGATGTGTTGCATGTCTGAAAGAAGTTTTTCTAAACTATGGAGAGGCAATTAAAGAATATAAAACCAAAAGATGGTGGACAAATAAGTCATTATTACTGATTAATCCAGCAATTATTTAACACAAACAACCTAACACTTTATGTATTTTTATGTTTATCATACTGCCAACTTCTTAACTGGTTTTTCTTGAAATTTATTTCTCATTATACATAATATAAATAATGCACATTTGCTTCTCTCTCAGTACTGAGGATTGAATGCAGGGGTGCTCTATCACCGATCTACATCTGCAGCCCTTTTAATTTTATTTTGAAACAAGTTCTTGCTAATTGCCACTCAAGTATTTGGGGTTACAGACATGCACCACTGCACCCAGCTACTTTTGTTTTTTCCATTTTCATAAGGAGGACCCATCAACTGTTTAAGTTTCAGGCTCCATAAAACTGGATCTGCCATCATGAACAGACTCAGGCAGCTTTTCCCAGATCAACAGAGAAGACTATCAGTGGTGGGTTTCCTTAGCTCTAGCCTGGCGAAGATCATACTCTTAAGGGAATGTGGTACTTGTCAAAGTGTCAAGATCTGTGCTGGAGCTTTCTCAGCATGTCGGCTGCCTTTATCTCACTTTTCCTCTCAGCTCATCTTACCTTCCAGCCCTCCACCACCTGCCATTTCATGGTAGATAAATATTGACACCTTTCAACAAAATGATTAAAGCAGTTTACCAGTCTGATTGGGATACTCCATTGGAAGTACTAAGAAAGATATTTGGAAGGCCACTTGAGGCCATGGACATCTTTTGAGTTCATTATGCAGAGAAACTAAAGACCTAGGCAGACAAGGCAATGGCTCTGCAAAGCTGTTCTTTTGTAAAAAGAAATCTTCATCTATCTACGTAAGTACAGTAAATAGCAAATGAAGATAGAGGCTCTTCTTTTCTGTCCTCTCTACCTCCCTTCAGCCTGGGTGTGATTCTTTGACAGGAAGAAGAGATTGGGGGTCTGACAGCTGACCCAGACAGAGATAACCACAGGTAGGTGTTGTAGGAGACACTTCTTCTGCATAAGATAGCCCTTACTTTACTGGGCACATTTGCCCCAATGCATCTGTAGACTGTGCCTCCTCCCTTCAGCCCAGAAGCTCAACTTCAATCCCTTTAACCTTTATGTAAAGGTCAACTGTTTTGTCCTTATTGAGTCTGATCTTTTCATGCCTTAGGCATGTAATAAAACTTGCGTGTTCTTGGGCTGGGGTTGGGGCTCAGCAGTAGAGTGCTTGCCTCGCATGTGGAAGGCACTGGGTTCGATCCTCCACACCACATATAAATAAATGAATAAATAAAGGTCAACCGATAACTAAAAAAATTTTTTAAAAACTTGTCTTTTTACGGTTTTCTGTCTATCTTCAGTTGATTTCATGTTAAAAATTTAGAGGGTAAAGAATAACCTTAAAACTTTCCTATATCTGAAATTAATAGAGTCATTCTTTCATGGGAGAAGAGGTTTCTCCAAAGAAGGATCTGAGGAGTTCCCAGAGAGAAGAGAAAACTTGAGTCAGTACCAGTGGGGTCCTTGGCCTAAGTGATGGAAAAGAATTTCAGCATATTCCAGTCAGAGGCAAAGACAGAGGCTTATTTAGGAAAGAGTACATATTCAAGGGAATATACAGGCAATCTTGAGATTGAGAGATGCTGTTTGGCCATACTTGGCTCTTCATTTAAAGGAAACTTGGTGAGGGGTAGGTATGAAAAGGTACAGAGGTGTTTTAGTCAGCTTTTTCATTACTGTGACCCAATTACCCAATGAATAGGCTCACTGTTTTAGAGGTTTCAGTTCATAGATGTCTGACTCCATTGCTCCAGGTCTAAGGTGAGGCAACACAATGTAGGAGAAAGGCCCAGCAGAAGAAAGCTGCTCAGCCCTTTGTGGGGTTGCAGTGGCACCCCCTCCTCCACAGAAAATATTAAGCTTCTCCAGAAATCTGTACCATAATTGATCTTAGGACTATCAGCAAGAGAGTCTCTACAAAAGAGTTGAATGTAGTTAAACTTCCTATTTCCTGTTTGTAAGGACAGATTGTAGGTAAAGACCATGACTACTAGCTGAGGGGGGATAAGCGCGTCTTTATTGGGGTCCGTTCTTGGGCGAGGTTTGCCAGTTGGTCTGCCAGTGAGGGCCAGGGAATTGCACCCGAGATGGGGAGAGGCTGCTTTTATGGGTAGGTTGAGGGAGGGGGGATTCTCATGAAGAGGAGTTTCTTCTTGGTTGGCTGAGGCCCAGTGACAGGTACGGGTCGATTTCAGAGGTCAGCGTGTTTATTGATGATTGGTTGACCTCAGAGCAATGAGCAGTTGACCATTTGGTGCACAAGGGAAGTCTTGGCATGCGAGTAACTTCAGATGCCCAGCCCCTCTTTGCCTAGCCGCCATCCTTCCACCCAATGCTGTTGCTCTATCTTACTTGGCCACTGGCCTGGAAGAGATCAGCACTCCAGGTGCTGAATGTCCCCTTACCAGTTTTTTCATAAACATTTATGGACTATCTAGTATAGTAACAATATAATGTTTTATAAAAGCGTGTTTGCAAATGCAAAGTGTAACAAGGAGGACAGATCCTTTAACAAGGCCTCTGGCCTTGGGCCTGAGCTTCACAGAGATGTTTACATTTCAGAGATAAGAGAAGATGTTACTCTTTGGGCTCCATGGTAATAGGTGGCAGGGGGAGGAAAGGAAGGGGAGAAGCAGCTCTCCCCTTCTCAGGTGCTGTCCTTGGAGTGTTAACTTGCCCAGAACAGTAAAGGAAAAATCTGTTTTTGTGTGAACTTCTGCAGACTGTGAATTTCTGAGCTCCTCCCCTTCCATGCTGGGTATAAAGTTCTGAAGCTGTCTGAACTCAGGGTTCAGGGGGATTAATTGATTACAGCAAAAGCTGTATCCTCTGAACCGAATTCAGTCAAATAAACTTGCTTCCTGTTTCCTATCCAGTGTCTTGCCCTGTCTGTCTTTACAACAGGGTCAGGAAACAGGGAAAAGGGGAAGGAGCCACAGGGGAGATGCACACTTCCAGGGGATGTCCTCAGTGACCCACCTCCTGCAGCCATGCCCTACGTGCCTACGGTTACCACCCAGTTCGCCCATTCAAACTAGGATGGACTGATCGAGTTACAGCTCTCAAAATACAATCATTTCACCAATGAGTATCCCTGCATTAACAGAAAGTTTTGTGGACACAAAACTTTATAAACTTTAAACACATATCCAAACTATAGGATTCCATCCCTGGTCCCCAAAGCTCATGCTCATCTCACAATGCAAAACACATTTAGTTCATCTCCAAGAGTCCTATGGTCTTAACAGTTTTAGCATTGCTGAGTCCCAATTCTACTCTGAGACTCAAGGCATACTACTGATGGTGAGCCTGTCAGAGTAAAAAACAAGTATGTGTGTGTGTGTGTGTATGTGCATATATACACACATATATATATATACACACACACATACATATAATCTCCATATATATCTTCAATAAAGAGTGGTACAGAGTAAACAATTCCATTCCAAAAGGGAGGAATAGGCATATAGAAAGAAGGGATGGGGCCAAAACAAGACCAAAACCTGGCCAGGCAAACAGGTCTCCTAACTCCATGTGTAGCATCTAGGACACATGGCTGTAAGATGTGCTCTCCAGAGGGCTTGGGAAACCCTGTTCCTTTAGCCTGGCCAGTTGCAGTGCACATGGACTTATTTTTTTTGCATGGCTTTCTCTGCAGCCAGTAGCTTTTCTTGGCAGACAGTACAAATTAATGGCATCTCATTTCCTGGGATCTCCATTCCAGTTTTGCCTTCACCATGAGTTTCACCCATTTCCTTCTCAGGGGAAGCTCACAGGGACTACAAACCTGCTATACTTTGCCTGCCCTTCCAGACTTTCCTTTGAAATCTTGGTGGAAGCCTCCATAACCCCCTAACTCCTGCATCCTGCATTCCTGCAGAATTAACACCATGTGGATGATGCTAAGGTCTACCACTATCTTGAGCAATATCCAAGTCTCCTGGGACCATGGCTGTAGCAGCCTCTGAGTGCTTGGGTAGCTGAGGACAATGAAAAAACTTGTTATTCTTCCTCATGGTCTCTTCTTAAAGGAATTGGTACTTTTATACCTTGCAGCCTGGAATGAACATGTGCTTGCAATTCCTGACATGCTTTCAAGCCATCTTTCCCTTTATTTTGTGTAAAATACTTAGCATCTCTTGAGTAGCTATTATCACTTCAACAACCACAGCTTCCTTGGCTCCAGATTTTTGTACTTTTCTGGCCAAATTTCAAGTTTTTCAAATCTATCTGTTCTGATTTCTGCTCCTGATTGTCACAGTAAACATGGCTAAAAGCTGCCAGCAATATCCATGACATTGCCTGAATTCAGCACTGCCTTAAAATTTCCTCTGCCAGATTGATTAGTCCATCACCCTTAAATAAAGCTTCACAGAAAGTTAAGCTGTGCCTCCACCATTCTAATACTTTTCCAGCTTACATATCTAAACTTTTCAAAATTCCTCCTAAAATTCAGTTCTGAAGGCTTCTGAACCAAATGTTCAGGTTAGTCACAGCATCAACCCCATTTCTTGGTACACATTTTTGTTGTAGTCTCCTTTTTTTGTTGCTGTGACCAAAATAACTGACAGGAGCAACTTAAAGGAGGAAAAGTTTGAGGTTCTTGGTATTAGAAGTCTCAGTCCATGGATGCCTGACTCCATTACTCAGGGTCCAAGGTGTGGCAGCACATCATAGGTGAAGGGCCCAGCAGAGGAAAGCTGCCAAGCTCATGGTGGGGTCAGGAAGCATAGAGAAAGAGAATGGAGGGGAAGGGGCCAAAGAACATTGCACCCTTAGAGCATACTCTCTATGACCCATCTACTCCAGCCATGCCCTACCTGCCTACAGTTATCGTCTAGCTAGTCCATTTAAACTAGGATGGACTAATTAGGTTCCAACTCTTCTTATACAATAATTTAACCTCTGAATATTCCCACATTAACAGGAGCATTGGCAGGATACATCAATATTCAAAGTATAATAGTAGGAAAGATATTAGTCAGGTGATCTCAAGATGGGTTCTGCTGGTCTGCTCAGTCTCATTCTCAGGACCCTCAGACTGACAAAATCTTTATTATCTGATCAATAGATGATGCTGGAAAGTCTCCTAAATTACAGGTTCCTCAAGATAGCATATCTCTCTTTGCTTAATCAATTTATTGGGGGGTTAATTAATAGGGCATAGGTATACTTAAAAATTTTCCAGGAATTTGAGGAGTAACAGGTCTGCAACATAGATAGGCTTGGGAAGTGACAGGCCTGAGATAGTATGCAAAATTTCTGAATTAAAAGTTTTTTCATCTTCCTATATGTCTCCTCTCTACCATTTGTTATTCCTTCTACTTCATTTCTATCCAAAATCCTGTAATTGACCACACACAGATATGAAATATTTCAGTGTCAGTACTTCTGTTATGCCAAATTATTCATAATAGTTATTACCTAGAGTGATAGTGAGGAAAGAAGGAATAGGCAGAACAGGATAAAGGGAATAGTCACAAATCTAAAACCCCCTGATTAGACTTATTTTCCCCAAGACCTGTTTTTTCCTCCAGGCCTGTTACTCTAAACTTTTGGAGAAATCTAGAAGTCTTATAGTTACTATAAATCCACTCATCTGTGAAAATTATCTCAGTTTGATTAAAGCTTAAGTGCACTGATAGCCCACACAATGTATTTTCTCATTAGATGAAGCAAAGGGAGATGTATTTGAAGAAACCTACTCCATGTATGCATGATATGTCAAAACATTCTGCTGTCATGTATAACTAAAAAGAATTTAAAAAATTTTTTAAAAGTAAACCTATAATATAGGCACATTGTAAACATCATGTATATGAAGAGACAATGTTAACCTGAAGATCCTGGAAGAAAACCATACCACCATAAAGGTCTGAGTTTACCAGCTCAAAGAATTGAGTTCAGCAGGCTGATTCCGTTCCCACACACATTCCCATGCCCAACCCTTCAAAGTTTATTTTAAAAGAAGAGCCTGTGAAACCAAAAGTGCTTCTCACTCTTGAGATAGCCTGTATTCCACTGTGAGAATGCATGCATCTTCTCCTTTTACTTACTAATAAAGCTCTTCCTCTTTGCTGACACATCCTTAAATTCTTTCCTGTGACATATCAAGAACATGTAGGGTCTGAGTGGAGGTCTCATGTGCTTCTATAAAGACATTTTGACCCTTCTTATGATGCCATTAGGCTTACATGTTAGCATCTACATCATTTTTTTAACTTTCTGGATTGTTTGTGATAAATCTATATTCAGTTTTATAAGATTCTTAAAGTAATTTTGACTAAGAGTATTATGGAGACTTGTCTCATTAACGTGATTGCTTGAATGTTCTCTAATAGTTGTTATATTTGGCCAACTGGATTAATTAATGAAATGACTCAAGGAATTATAAAATCATCAGCTATAATTGTATATATAGCTACATCAAATTAAATCTGAAAATTAACTTTTGTGAGAATGAACTCTGATGTGTTTTGAACTGAATGCATTCTGCATACAATGAATGATATAAGAAACTTTGAGAAATTTACAAATTTTCCTGGAAAAAGTCATTTAAAATTGTAATTACAAATTCAAGATGCATTGATCGAAATTCAATTATGATACTTTTAATTTGTGCTGATTCATGTGTTGCCACAGGCACTTATAAACTCTATTCTGCCTTCTGTGCTATATTTTCAAAGACAGATAAAAATGCTTTTCTGGGTTCAGTTATTCTTTCCCTTATGCTGTTTTATTTAAGATACTTTCAAGTGTGATTTAGTAATAGTTTCACATGTTTAACTGTATAATTATAACATCGTGTTTCATATCCATTTGCTTTAATAGCATGAATATTAACTAATAGAAAAATAATTGTATAGAGTAATCCTTCACTCATAACAACATGAATAGGTGACATTTACAGGCTTGGTTTCTCTTTTTGAATTGCAATTTAGTCCCAGAATTGTAATTCTTATGTAAAGAATCTGAAAATAAAATGGTAGCTTCACATCATCACACATTAGAGAATACAATGGACATATATTGTTCTATTTCCCTTGACCCTCATCAGTTCTGGTTATAGAAGTATCAACTTAACAGTAATTAACCATGATTTGGCTGTACATGTGCCCAACTAGTAATGTAGGAATTTTATTTTTTTAAATTAATTAATTTATTCTAATTAGGTATATATGACAGCAAAATGCATTTTGATTCATTGTACACAAATGCAGCACAACTTTTCATTTCTCTGGTTGTACTGTTGTAGGGACTGACAAAGCAAGACACCAAATAGGAAACAGGAAGCAGTTTTATTTGACCACAGTTGGTTCAGAGGATACAGCTTTCACTGTAATTAATCAATCCCCCTGAACCCTGAGTTCAGGCATCTTCAGAACTTTATACCCAGCATGGAAGGGGAGGGGCTCAGAAGTTCACAATCTGCAGAAGTTCATACAAAAGTAGATTTTTCCTTCACTATTTTGGGCAAGTTAACCTTTCAAGGACAGCACCTGAGAAGGGAAGAGCTGCTTCTTCCTTTTCTTCCCTCCCCCTGCCAGCTGTTACCATGGGGCCCAATTAGTAACATCTCTTATCTCTGAAATATAAACATCTCTGTGAAGCTCAGGCTCAAGGCCAGAGGTCTTGTTATGGGCCTGTATTTCCTACCACATTTTGTATTTGAAAACACACTTCTATAATCTATTATATTGTTACTACACTAGATAGTCCATAAATGTTTGTGGAAAACTAGTAAAGGGGGCATTCAGCACCTGGAATGCTGAATTCTTTCAGGCTGGTGGTCAAGTAAGATAAAGCAACGGGAAATAGGAAGTTTATCTACATTGAACTCTTTTGTAGAGACTCTTTTGCTGATAGTCCTAAGATCAATTATGGTACAGCTTTCTGGAGTAGCTTAATTAAGATTTTCTGTGGAGGAGGGGTGACATTTCAGTAATAGGTCTTTTCTTTTTCATTAAGGTCTCGAGTTTTCCAGGGATTTCTTAATAGTGTCTCACATGAGTTCACCAACAGTTTGCCTAGAAGATGTGACACCCACCGTGTGTTCTTCTGCCTTAGTTCATCCTGTTGTGATCTCTATCTTATGAGGTGGCAGAGAGCACCTCTGCCTTTCATAATGTCCAAATCATCACATTGGAATCTGTGTCATGACCAGAGGCATGCTCTCTAGAACCCTAAGTAGGCCAGAGACAAAATGTATATAACGAAGTGTAGTGGCATCCCCTCCTTCACAGAAAATCTTAAGCTTCTCCAGGAATCTGCACCATAAATAATCTTAAGACTATCAGCAAAAGAGTCTCTACCAAAGAATTCAATGTAGTTAAAGTTCCTGTTTCTTGTTGCTCTATCTTGTTTGGCCACCAGCTGAAAGAGATCAGCACTCCAGGTGCTGAATACTCCCTTACTAGTTTTTCAAAAGAAACATTTATGGACTATCTAGTATAGTAACAATATAATATTTATAAAAGCGTGTTTGCAAATGCAAAGTGTAAGAAGGACAGATCCTTTAACAAGGCCTCTGGCCTTGGGCCTGAGCTTCACAGAGATGTTTATATTTCAGAGATAAGAGAAGATGTTACTGGGGCTGGGGCTGTAGCTCAGTGGTAGATGTTACTGGGGCTGTAGCTCAGTGGTAGCTTGCCTAGCATGCGTGAGGCCCTGGGTTCGATCCTCAGCACCACATATAAATAATAAATGAATAAAATAAAGATCTATCAACAACTAAAAAATATTTAAAAAAAAAAGAGAAGATGTTACTAATTGGGCTCCATGGTAACAGCTGGCAGGGGGAGGGAAGAAATGGGAGCAGCAGCTCTCCCCTTCTCAGGTGCTGTCCTTGAAGGATTCACTTGCCCAGAACAGTAAAAGAAAAAGCTGCTTTTGTGTGAACTTCTGCAGACTGTGAATTTCTGAGCCCCTCCCCTTCCACGCTGGGTATAAAGTTCTGAAGATGCCTGAACTCGGGGTTCAGGGGAATTAATTGATTACAGCAAATGCTATACCCTCTGAACTGACTGCAGTCAAATAAACCTGCTTCCTGTTTCCTATTCGGTGTCTTGCCTCCTCTGTCCCTACAACAGTAGAAGTGATGCAAATCACCAACCCCAGTCTGTGTCACCCTTTACCATCTAAGCCTCAACATGTGCTATTTGTCCCATAGGATCTGCCAGGAGATTTGATGTTAAAGAAATTGTCAACACCTATGGACATAAATAAGAGTGAATTGTACCTGAATAAAGACCTACGTACGAATGGTGAAACTCTAAAGTAAATAAAAGAGATGTGAGAGAATATATTTCTTGTGAAGAACTGAAAATGACTTTTAAACAAAAATCATATGAAAATCAATGTACCAGTCTTTAACCCTATGGCTTACTATTTTTATTTTCATACTAACACTTTCTATTTTATAAAGAAAATTTTAGACAAAGTTTACAAATGACGGATTGGGAGAAGATATTTGTAATATCCCATACTAGTGAGTGCCACACATCTAAATGCACAAAAGCTTACAAATCGACATAGAAAAATAGAAAATTCAATTGAAAATTTGGAAAAAGACATAAAAAAAGAATTAGAAGAATGATCCAAATCGTCAATGACCATACAAAAATAGGCCCTGTTTGGCAAAAAAGAAAACAAATGAAAATTAAAATGATAAAGAAATATAAATCCATCAAAAGGCAAAGTCAGAAATTCGTATGATGTGGATTTTTTGTAAGCTACATCAATTAATGACCTGCAGAAGTGCAGACAAGGTATACACATACCTTGTGATTCAGTATCCATGAGTGAATGAGTGAGTGTATGTGTGTGTTTGTATGTATGTTTTATAGGAGTGTGTATGAGGATGTTCACTTTAGCTTCATTGTAGGAAGCTGAAGATCATCTAGGTGTTCAAATCTTGAGAAACAGATGAATAAAGGCAGGGATACATGCTATAGAGCTTTATAAAGTCATTGGTAACCAAGATCTGATCATAGAGTCCACAGAGCAATATGGAACATATTTTTCACTAATAACAATTTGAAGATGAATATAACAATTAGAACAGGATTTATAGTATGGTATCATGCATATTAAGTTATGTTCTATGCACATAAAAATGTAATACACTTTTCTTCAAAGTTGTATTATTTAGATGATGAATCCTGAGTTGATAACCTAATTTCTTCCCTTCCATTCCCTTTCCTTCCTTTCTTGCATCTCTGTCTGTTTGAATTTCCAGGTTGTGTGTTAGTATAAACCCACTATAAACATGTCTTTACACTGTAGTCATATTGTCATGAAGAGGAACAAAATGACTTCTTTAAAAAATGTAACATAATCCTAAGTACTTGCAAATACTTCTGGGTTCTTCAGTTTGAGTTAGCATTGGAGAGTGCCATATATAATTTTTTTCAGAGAGCAATCAATCATTATATTCTTCTGCATCTCTATCTCTACATCTCTTGACTTCTTTCTCTATAAGATTAGCCTACTTGCTTCAGTAGCCTGTTTGGAAGGACACCTGAGATACAAGAAACGGACTACCAGAGGAAGATGATTCAGAGCAACGTAGGCAACCTGCTTGGATTGCTTTCATTGCTTTTGTAATCACTGTAAAAGGTTGGGTCTGACCAGTTGAGGGGAATGATGTCTAGCAAAGTTCAAAAAGAGGTATCTATTCTATTTTTCAAATTCCAAACTTAGGCATACAGCCTAAAGGCATACACTCTAAAGGCATTCACATACATATACAAAAGGCCAGGTACAAGAACATTCACCGCAACATTAAAAGCAGCAAAACATTGTAAACAGCTTAAATGTCTATTAATAGCAGAAGGTAAATTTAATATGCAATACACTATTGTCAATCAATGAAAATAAATGAATGTGAGCTATACCTATCAAAAGGTAAAAATCTTGAAAAACTAATATTGAATAATAAAATCTAAGTGTAGAAGGATATGTACAGTATGATATCATTTAGATAAGGCATTAAAACTTGCCTAACAATATTACACATTGTAAGGAACATATAATTATGTAGTATATATGTGTAGAACAGCTTGGAACTACAAAAAAACAAGAAACAACAACAAAAGCAAAAACAAAACTAAACAACAAAAACAGGTTGATGATTTCTGAGGAGGGAAAGAGAAATGTTGCAGTGGGGAGGGTTACTCAGGCTATTCCAACTCTGATGTTCATTTCTGAAAAATCAGGATCCAAGGCAATATGATTAGTTGCTAGGATCTGACAAAGCTGGGTAGTATGTACACAATAATTGATTTCAGAATATTGTAGAGAATAATTATGCTTCAACTGTGCCATATTAAAATCACAATATCAACAGAATAGTAGCTAGAGATAGGAAGAAAGTTACCGGTTTATGCACATTTACACCATGACCAGGATACTTGCATGAATTCCATTGATCACATCATAACTAAAAATATAAAAATATCAAACCACAGTTCTGCGTGTGCTAAAGAGGATTTTTATGAAACATAGCTAATATATCTGAACCACTATCTGTGAATATCTGCCTAATTGTTTGCTGTGTAAAGTGAATACTAGATAATGGCTACAGAGAAAACTAAGAGAGAAAAAGAAATAAAAGAAAAGCAATCTAGAATTGAAGAAAGACATGAACTTCAGAAGGAAACAATCCATTAAATTCCAGGCAGAAAGTATGAAAGAAAATTCCAGAATTAGACACAACTTTGTGAAATTGAGATTATGCACAAACAGAAGTGCATCTTTTTGAGGAGGAGGGGTGGGCTCTAAAGAAACAAAAAAAAAATCTTAGCAAATTGCTACTAATATATTCTGGGGTAATGACATCCAGGTTCTCAAGGCATGTGATTTTGAATCTGGAATCCCATATGCAGCCAAATTATCAATTAAGCATATGGGTAAAGTAACTTTCAAACATGCAAGAACTCAGAAATGTTACATTATACATAATCTTTATGAGAAAATTCCTCTATACAGTACTAGGTACAGGAAACTATGAAGTCTATTCTGAGAAAGCTGGGAAGGGAAATCCTAGGATGGTATTTATATACAGACAAAAACAGATTCATACTGGAAGAGGAAGTCAAAAGGCTTTGGCAGGGACGACTGTCTCCAGGAAGAGCTGATTTCTTTTTTTTCCCCTGGGAATAATAATTTATTATGCAAAAGTTAGTATACAGGAAAAATGTTTTGTCTACTTATTTGATTAGTGAAGGGCTTTAACTGTTCAATTTACCCACATTCTAAAGCAGCACCTTTTCCCAATGTTGGTGGCCAAGTGAAACTCATACACTTACATGACTTTTGTCTTCATTTAAAGAGCTGATTTCTTAAAGTTTATAAAACAACTGTGATGCTGGATCATATTGAGGCTTTGGGGGAAGTACATGTGACCCATTAAAGATGGCTAGAGGTTTTTTTCTCACCCATGTAACTGAGAAATGGAGAGTGGTTCTCCTTTTTCTTGGAATTTAAAAATTTTGTTTTAAATCTAATTTTAATTAAATTAATTTGCATTTAATAATACGAAATTAATTATAATTATTAATAATAATATGCCCTGTTCCCCTTTCTCTCTTCTATTGATCTCCTTTTGATTTTCATGAGATTTCCCCCCACTTTTCTTCCCTTTTACCTCTCTAGGTTCCATGTATGAGACAAATTATACAACACTTAACCTTCTGAATTTTGCTTAACATAATGTTCACAAGTTCCATCCTTTTTCCTGCAAATGACATAATTTCAGGTTCTTTTAAAAAAGCACCTTACACTATACATAGTAGTTGGGTTCATCCTGACCACATATATGCATGGAAATTGATTTCAGTTCATGACCCCCCCTTTCTCCCTCCCCTTTTTGCCTTCCATCCTACTTCCCATCCTTACTCCCTTCTCCTGTTCACCTTCCTCTACTCTACTAGACCTCCTTTTGCTCATCTATTAATTTATATTGAATTGGTTCTTTACGTTATCCTGTCCTTCTCTCCTCCTTTATTTTATTGTAGGTTCCATATATGAGAGAAAACATTCGATCTTTGAGTTTCTGAGTTTGTATTACTTCACTTATTCTCCATTTCCATCCATTTACTGGCAACTACCATAATTTCATTCTTTTTTTGTGTGTGTATGTACCAGGAATTGAACTCAGGGCTACTCGACCACTGAGCCACATCCACAGTCTATTATTTCATCCTTTTTGTGGTTCAGTAGAACTCTATTGTGTGTGTGTGTGTGTGTGTGTGCAACAATTTCTTAATCCATTTATATTTTGATGGGCATCTGGGTTGATTCTATAATTTAGCTGTTGTGAATTGTGCTGCTATAAACACTGAGGTGGCTGTATCACTATACTATGCCAATTTTAGATTTTGGGGGAAAATACCAAGGAGTGGTATAGCTGGGCCATATGGTGGTGCAATCCCTAGATTTTTGAGGAATCTACACACTACTTTCCAGAGTGGTGGTAGTAGTCTTTTAGTTCACTGAATACTTTAACAATCAGTTTTTTAAAATAATCTTTCTTTGGGCTTTTATCCACCTCACTATAAGCAGGATCCTTTCTTGGTGGATTGTGAATTTTGGGGAGAGATTTGTCTACCTGTTTTATCATGTTTTTTATCATGTTTTTTCAGAGGTCTTAGACTTGCACATCAATTGAGGTGGCTTCCTCAACCTCTTTATTTTACACTTGTCCTTTTTGTGTATAATTATCTTATTTGTTCTGGGACTTTTCTCTGTTTTTGATGTATGAGTAGATGCCAAGAGGTGGGACCTCTGTTCCCTCTCTGTTTGTTCCTCCTCGAGTCCTTGTTGTTGGCTTGGGGTTTTTGTCACCTCACTTTTTTGAGTTGGAGTACTGTCAGGGAATATTTAGTTCATCAGCAGAGTCTCTAACCTGTGACTTTTAGTGTCCCTGTAGGTTCCCAGCACCTCACAGAATGGGGCAAATTAACCAATAGCAACAACTATTGCAAACAACAAACAATACAAAGTGTTAAAAACCCAGTTCTTAGAGAAATGGTGGGATCAGCAATTGTCAACAGTAAAACAATAATCATGAACCAGATCTTGATTTAAAGCAAACAGGAGTTGTTGCTCAGCAGTAGAACACTCGCCTCACATGTATGAAGATCTGGGTTTGATTCTCAGCACCACATAAAAACAAATAAATAAAATAGAGGTATTGTGTCCACCTACAACTAAAAACATTTAAAAAAAATAAAGCAAACAGCAGGTGTTAACTATATCATGCACAGCAATAATGACTGTATTACCATGAATGGTAGGGGCAAGAGTTGTATAAACCAATTAGTTCTGAAAGATGGCAGCATTTTTGCTGCCGTGACTTAAGGACCCACCCAGAACAATTGTAGAGGAGGAAAAGTTTATTTGAGGACTCACAGTTTCAGAGGTCTTAGTTCATAGAAGGCCTGCTCTATTCCTCAGGTGAGGCAGAACATGATGGTGGCAGAGGGAAGCAACTCACACAGTGATCCGAGAACAGGGAGAGAGGTCTCCACTTGCCAGATACAAATATATACTCCAAAGCCACACCCCCAATTCCCACCTCCTCCAGCCACACCACACCTGCCTTCAGTTACCACTCAGTTAGTTAATCCCTATCAGGGAATTAATTCACTGATTGGGTTAAGACTCTCAGAACCCAATCATTTCTCCTCTGAACCTTCTTGCATTGTCTCACATGTGAGCTTTTGTGGGACATTATATCTATACCATAGTAGATGGTAAAAATATAGTTAATTAGGGGGAACGAACCATGTTAGGGAGTTAGAAAAGACTTTAAAGTTTTGAAACATGATCAGAGACAATGCAGAATATATGTAGAAAGTAATGTTTCTATGGAGAGATGGGAAAACTGAAGAAGCAAGGTATTGGAACAGAGGGAGAGAGGGCAATAGAATTTGGTCATTAGCAGAAGAGAGAATGAGAAAGATGAAAAATAAACAAATGAAAATAATACCAAACTAAACCAAAATATGCCATCTAAAAACCTGAACTTTCAAAAGACAATGCTAGGAAAAAATAATTACATTAAAAATGCTAAAAATGAGAGAAAAAGAAATAAGTGTGTGTATGTATATGTATATGTATGTATGTCCTTGAACCAATCAGCACAGCAAGAATTCACACACATGCATACATACTCCATCCCACATACTTACACAAACAGAAAGAATAAAAAATACAAAAAAATAAAAATACTAAAAACATCCAAAATCTTAGTGAAGAATGAAGGAATTTTCTCCACTGAGGTGGTCAGAATAGTTGACCAGATTGGGTGGTCACTTTCTATGTTCAACAGTCTTTCTTTCCAATTCTTGAGTTAGGTACTAATAGAAAGATCAAAATGTGGGGGTTGTTAACCACTTCTTGTTTGTGTGTTGCTCTCTGAGCTGCCAGTTGGAGTAGCCTGATTGAAGCTGTTTAATGTAAGACACAGCTTCCCTTCTCACTAATATGAGGTGGGATGGGTTAGGACATACTCTCAGTAGGCATATTGTCCAGTAGGATCAGTTCAGTGCACTCCCAGGATACCACTCTGCAGTGTTCTGTGAGGGGACTTCCAGCTGGCAGGAATAAGGTCTAATTAGGCCACAAGTCTAATCAGGCTTTGTTGGTTTTGGCTTTCTCTGGAGAAACTATTTTACCACGTCTGGGGGTAGATAGTAGCTAATCTCTTCTACAGGTCTGTTTCTCAGGAGCCTCCCAGGAAAGTTAATCATTGGGCAGTGGGTCTTGTCTTCCATTCACTGCTGCCCAGGAGCACAGCCTTCCTGGGCTTGGTACCTGAGTATAATCACCTAGTGTGCTCAGACTCTCTGCCTGCTTAATCTGGTCAGCATGTGAACTACTAGACACAAGGAAAAGTGAGTTGGGCTCCCCTTTGCCCTTCAAAATGAAATTCCCCTGGATACAGTCCACTATGATCCTGTTTCACTCATGTTCCACCAGGCACAGCCCAGTTCTGGCAGTCACTGCAGTGGTGCACCTGCCCCAGGATGGCTCTTGCCTCAGCTCTCTGTGGCCAGTTGAGATACAGAACATGTTTTTCAAGCACCAGCATTCAGTGCAGCCTCTGGATCAGCTATGATTGGGCAGTGGTTTTGAACTCAGCTTTCTCTGTACCACAAATGAGTTCCCCTCCTCTCTGTCTGTGGTGAATCTACATAAGTGGTGCCTGTGGGGCCTCTAGTTTGGCTCTAATATCTTTGCTCTTTTTTATTGTACCCAAATTTCTGAGTCTCTAAGTGGCATTGAGTGTCAAATATTAAATTTTACTGAAGTCCCTTTTTCACCCACCTCACTCAGAAGCTGTACACCAGCTGCTTTGGTCCCATGCAACAGTGCAGCTTGGAATGCAGCTTTTCTCTACTGCTCCATCTTCTGTGTCCTCTCTCCTCTTCTTGAATTGGGTCTGCCCTGGTGACACAGGTGACAAGTGGAGAGTCACTGAATGCCTTTCCAGACTAAGTTAGAAGAAGCCTTGCAGTTTTTGCCTGGTTCCCTTGGAATGCTCATGTTTAGAAGCCAGTCAACATGTAAGAAGTACTGCTATCTCCAGAAAACTATGCTGGGAGAAGCACAAGCCTCATGGAGGTCACCTCTAAGACTAGGCATGTCAGCCTCAGCTAGGTTTCTTTCCCTGATAATTGCAACCCATGTGAGAAGCTTGAAACCAAGTCAACCTTTCAGTGGACTCTGGCTCAGTCATCCCTTGATCATAACTGTGTAAGGGACTGCAAGTGAGAACCACCCAGCTGAGCCCATTCCTGAACCCAGGAGAGATGATATCAAATGATTCTTTAAGCTTCCATTTTGGGGCAGTCTTTATGTATTGTTGTTTTTGTGGTTCTAGGGATCAAATACAGGCCCTTGAGCATGCTGGGCAAATGCTGTACAACTGAGCTATACCCCCAGCCCCTTGGGGTCATTTTTAATACAGCAGTACATATGTATCTTTGAATTTTTTCAATAAAAAGAAAGAAAAACCTATAGAAATTCCAGGAAAAAATTTTAAAAAAACCTAAAAGGTATTTCTCCAGAGTAGATGCAATTCAATTTGTGTTCCCTCTACTTCCTTTTGTCTTATGAAACTTCTTCCTTTGATGTCTTATGATAATGAAGTTCCAATCTGGTAGAAGCTGTCTTAAATATGCATGGAGCCTGTAGTCGTTTCTTTTAGAAATATTAATCATAGCCCGTCCGGGTGGATTTAGATTTTTATAGCATGTTTTAACTAATTTCAGTTATAAGACAATATTTAATGCAAGAAAGTCATGGTGCTTAAATTGTACTCATTGTTAATCATTCAACACAGCAGTACTCAAACTCGAGTGTGCATTAGAACCACCTGTATGATTTTTAAACCACAGGTTTCTGGCCTCCACTCCAGAGTGCCTGATTGAGTAGGTCTGGGTAAAACCCAGGAAGTTGCCTTTCTACCAAATTCCTAAGAGTTGCTGATGTTCTCGGTTCAGGGGCCACATTTTGAGAATCACGAACTTAAGATATACTGAATTCACAGTAAACTTTATCTTCTTTCCTTCCATGTGTAGGGTTTTTGTTTCACCCTCTAGAAGAGCTCTGGATAACTTCCTCCAGAGCTTTGAGAAAGCAGTTGACATGCTATGTCTCCAGGCTGTGGTGGTTTACAAAGTTTTGATCCTTAAACACCATGGAAAACTTGCTTTTAATAACACTATTAATGATGTAAATGGGAAGATGCTGATGGCCTAAGATAGAGGGAGGAAGTAAGTGGTGGGGTGGAGGGAAAGAAAAGCTGGGGGCACAAAGAGCTTCATTTCTCATAGGTGGGGAACCAAGAAGACTGTCTAAAGATGATTGAACCAGAAATAGGAGTGTAATTATAATATTTAAAGGTAAATAAATACCAAGAATAGAACTTAATAATATCCCTATCAAACATTGGATTAGGAAGGTAAAGGAAATGTGATGAGTAACATATGTAAACGAATTCCTTATTTTCAAGTGGTAGTTCATAAAAACCATTCCAAAGTTAGCAAGTCAAGATATTGGATTAATCATAACTATGGACAAAACCACTAGAAAACTAAAACCAAAAACCAGGGCTGGGGTTGTGGCTTGTTGGTAGTGTACATACTTGGCATGCAGGAGAGGAGGCCCTGAGTTTGATCCCCAGCATCACCAAAATAACAACAAACTTAATGAAACAGGTTATCTTTTGGAACAGGAGTTAAGGGTGGGAAGTTTGGGGTGGGAGATGGTAACTTTTTAAGTTCTTTTGGTGGAATTTAATTTTTAAAAAAATATGATAGTATTCCTTTGATTAAAAGCAGTGAAGCCAGCTACTTGACTAAAAGCTACTGAATAAATTGCAATTCATGAGTTTCAACTCATGAGTTCAAATCTTCAGTTTGACTAGCATCCATAATTTTGGGCAAGTTATTTGGAGTCTCTGTAAAGAGCTGTCTGTGGGCTGTGTGTGGACCACCATGCAAGAGTCCCACACAGCACTAGAGATAGGGCTGACCGGCTGTAGCTGCGGCCTCTCTGAGATGGATGTGACCTGCCAAGATGTCAATCAACCTGCTGACTGCAAGTCTCTGCCTTCTTCCTACCTTGGGAAAGAAGGTTCCATGGAAGGTGTTTGATGTCCCTTGATACAAATAAAGCACATGCAGGGGCCACTTTGCCTCTTGACCATTTGCCTTTTTGCCATCTGCCTGATCACCTGGCTGTGGGCCTGTCCTACCCCCATGCTTTAAAACTATTTTCTGTGTTCTGTGCTTTTCTCATTGTCTTACTTCTTTCAGTCTTTTACAGGTCAGGGAATCTCATCTTTGTCATCCACGTAGGACGTGGAATTGACAAGTCTCTAACCTCAATTTCCTTTCTTAAAAATTGTGAAGATAATATTAGTTTCTGATCGATACTTCTATGAAATATGTGCAGTAATAATGCATGAAGATCATTTAGCACAGTACCTGGCACATTGTGTCTGAATAAATGATGACAATGATGACTACTACTACTGCTACTACTACTACTATTACTGCTATTATAACCACGCTGATAACAGATTGGAGATTGAATTCACAAGAATGGGAGTCATAGTCAGAATGGGGGCAGGAAAACAAATGTGATCCCTACATGTATTTCTATGTGATATGATATACTCTATTTGTTTACATCTTGTACTGTGTGTATGGGGGCTGTGTTTGCCTTTTGCCCCTTTCTCAGAAATTCTAAAGGAGGGGTACTTCAGCAAATCTGATTTGATGATACAGTTTTTATAGCTTTGGAAAATAAAGGGAGAGAATAAGGGGGCATGAAATCTATAAAGAAATGATTACTATTCCATACACATCTTTGCTGAATGCTGTGGGAAGGCAACAGCATCCTTTTAAGGTAGTATGGCCAGGATTTCCAAGTGGGGCCTGTTCGGGAATTGAACTCAAATGCACATGCTCTTTTGACAGATGAATAACTTAGGAGCAAGTGACCTGAGCTATCCTCATCCTCCTGCCCATAAATACTAAGGAAAGGCAAGGAGAAGAAAAGGTGATGAGTAACACTGGGTAAAGTTCAGCATCTCTAGCAATTAATCTGCCAGTTGTATTATTCAATTTAACCGGATCCTGAAGTTATAACTTAACTCTAAAATGAGTACAATGAAAAAAGTCACCTTACCACAAAAAGCTTACCAATGGATTTGGCACTAATAAAATTCTGACTTACACAGATCAGTACATCATAATTATTGGCATTTCCATTCCCAGAGCAACATGGCATGTTAACAGAGAAATATATCTAGAGAATGGGCTTGGACCAGGACAGATGAAGGCTTCCCATGTGGCCTTTAATGACTCACATTAGGGCTATATTTCTATACAGAAGCAATGTCACCACAATTTCTTCTCTCCAGAGGAATATATGATCTGTTGAATTTGTAGTTGAGGGAAGGGTCTTGGTGGGCATGGCAAACAGACCCCAAAGTGGTCTCCATGATTTTTTCCCTCTGGTATTTATGCCTTATACAATTTTTTCCCCTTGAGGGTAGGCAGGACTTGTAAAGTGTCTCTAAATAATAGCAGTATGACAAAGGAGAAGAAATTTTGAAGATACATTTAAGGACTCAAATCTGTTAATTTTTAGGTAATCAAAAGGGAGTTTATCCCAAGTGGGCCTGACCTGATCAAATGAAAACTCTTAAAAGGAGAGACCCTCTTTGGGATCAGATTATCCTTCTGGGCTTGACAAAATAAGCAGCCATAGTGGAGATGCCCTAGAGAACTGTGGGCAGCCTCTATGACCTGATGGCAACCTCTAGTCTCCAACAAGCAAAATGCCATGACCTCAGGCATACAGTTGTGAGGAAATAAATTCTTTCAGAAATCTGAATGAACTTGGAAGCAGATTCATCCTAACCCAAGACTTCAGATGGAAATGCAGCCAAACCAAAACATTAATTGCTACCTTATAAGGTCCCGATCTCCCTTATCCCACACACACACACACACACACACACACACACACACACACACACACACTAGGCAGAATGTATTGGTACACACCTGAATGAACTTGGAAGTAGTTTTGAAATCCAACCAAAAAGAAGTTGGGTCCAAGAACAAGTAGGAAGAGAAAGACAGAGCAAAGGAAAGCTCAGTCCCTGAATTGGGGCCTGGTGTGGATTCAGACTGTGTTAGGAAGGAAGTATTTTAGGAAACAGTCTGCTCTGTTCGTTGTTAGTCCACTTTTTGCCACAAGGCTTCCTATTCCCCAATACCTTTGCCAGTAATTTCAATTTAATATGTAGAAAAATTTTATAGCAGATGTTCAAATCTTGAGGAAGGAATAGCTGTCTGCATAAATCACACCTCATCATATAAGGTATCAATGAAAACAAGTGTGTTTGAGTCTGTGTGTGTGTGTGTTTGCATTTTTGAGAAGGTGATTAATTGTCTTTTGATCTAGAACTTACTTATATATAGTCTCTTCCTCTGAAGCCTATCAATTTCCTCCTTAGAAGTTACAATTTATAATTGTTGTTTTTCTCTAGTTTTAAAAATCTGTTTGTGCACTAAAACTGTATTGTACAATATGACAGCCAATAGATACATGTGGGTGTTTAAACTAAATTATATAAAGTTAAACACTCAATTCCTTAGTCATACTGGCCACATTGAAAATACTCTGTTGCCACATATGACTATTTGCTATTATACTGAGCATTACAGATTTTGAAATTTCCCAGTTACAGAAAATTCTATTGGACAGTGCTGAATATTATTTTTCACTGGTTTTCTTTATTTAATTATTTGTGTGTGTGTGTGTGTGTGTGTGTGTGTGTGTGTGTGTGAGGGGTTCTGGTCTCAAATTTTACACACACTAGGCAAATGCTCTATCACTGAATCTCAGCCCCAGGCCATGGTTTTAGAGTCTCCAAACATCTGTGTAAAAGCAGTCCTTATTATTCATGGTTCTGATATGCATGGTTTTCAATTACTATGATTTAACTAATCACCACTCCCCAACAAAATGGTCTAAATTTCAGTTACTGTGATATGTTAACTGATTAATTTTGTAAAATACAGTTTTCTGTTAGTTCTTCAGTCCAAAAACCACCATATAAATAAAAGATGTGTATGATGGTGAGCAACCAATCATGTCACTTCTTTCAAAGGCTGCCAGCCATTGATCACTGAGCATCTATTGTTCAGCTCATGCACAGACAGCAGAGCAGATAGTTGTGCTATCAATACTAGTATATGTAGAGAACAGGATTGAAAAATAATGCCTCGAGTCGTAGACAATGACTGATGGTTTGGTTATAGAGGACTTTCACTTCCTCTATCATTTTTTTTCCTGTACTGTTTATTTAATAATATTAAGGAATTCTTAACTTTTCAAATGCAAAAATGGCATTATGGTTGTACAAAAGCTTTTATCTATAGGGGATTCTTACTAAAATGTTCATGGATTAAAAATGCTATGATATCTGAACTTTGGTCCTAAATCATACAGTATGGAAAGAGGTGAGTAGAATAGAGAAAGTAAGACTGGATAGATGTTGATGTCTGATGAATCCATATTAATTCCTTAAATGATAGTGTCTATTTTTGTATATCTTTGAAAGTTTGACAATAAGAGATTAATAAAAATGGTAGGTGATACACTTGGAAAATAGGCTGGAGAGTAAATGTAAAGGACTCCAGTGCAAGGAGTCCTCCTGTTTAGTGCTTCACAAACCTTAGTTAATGCAGCCCTTCCTGTGACAATATTTTTGCATGCATGCACCAGGCATATGCTTAGTTATTTATTCATTCATTTATTTATTTAAAATTATGTACATGTACCACTGTACTATTATGCCATTATAAAACATACATAAACATAAAAAAGCTAGATAAAAATAAACACAAGTATTCGTTCTAATATGTTCTTTCTATACTCTAGTGGACCTGGACCCCAGTTAGGAGCCCCATGCTTAATGAAGGGGTGGGGGGCCCTTGAGGTTTTCCAAGTAGTAAAGAGTTTGTTTATAAGAAACAGAAACTTACTGGAGCAGCCATAGATAATGGGAGATTGATTAGAAAGACCCAGAGCTATTTCCCTGAGGCTTTGCAAAGAACTGGAATTGACTAGGCAGTTGTTCTAACTACAAATGCGATTTGAACAAGGGTCATCATTTCCTTGTACACTTCTTTTATATATATGCAATTCACATAATGTGTTCTGCACACAGGATACAATATGCATATAAAACAAACATTCCCCCACATATTATCTTGGGCAATATATTTAACACAATAATTATGCTGATTATAATATCTAACATTGAGTACTTATTCTCTGCCAGATATTGTGGTAAGAACTTTACATACATAATTTTACTTAAAACTGTGACAACCCTATGGAATAGATATTATTGATTTCCATGTTACTAAGAGGAAATTGAGACTTAGAAAAAATAGCTTTCCAAAGATGAAAGGGCTAAAAAATGGCAGAACCAAAATTTAAATAAAGATGTTTCTGACCCCAAGCCCCATGTGCTTAACTACTAAACCAGAAAGAATTAATGATAGTATCCAAACCATAAGATTGTTCTGAAGATTAAATGTGATAATATATATGATAACGTATAGCACATTGTCTGACATAGAACACACATCCTATTAATGTTAGTATTTTAGTACACAAAATATTTACTAGGATTTTCCACAGTAAACACCACTAATATCTCTCAATATCAAAACACCAATATTTATAATTATAATGAAATAATGTTTTATTATTTAATTAAACATTATTTATAATAACACAGGCCTAAATTCCTTTCATTTGCTGTCATCTATTAACGTGTGGTGTGGCTTTTGTTGTTGAGTCTCTGTGGAATGGCTCAGTAGAGAGAGAGAGCAATTGTGGATTGTGTTATGACTCCTCCCCAGTAGGCTACAAAATGGAAATATTTGTACTGGGTATTCTGTCATATTCCAAGGAGCCACTTACATAAATAAGAGTATGTATAGTTTGAAGACTGAGAGACTCAGGAAATACATATGTACAAAATCAATTTTAGTTTATGAATTGCAGAGTTTGCATCCATTTGTTTTGACCTAAAGATGTATTTTTAGAGAGATGGCAGTTCTGAAAATGTCTTTACAGTCCTTTGGTTTCACCTAAAATTGTCAAATTTATCACTCGTGGAGTTTTACTTGTTTGTTTTCAGAATTCTTATTTCTGTCAGCCAATCCAGGTTAAATACATTTTTGTTTTCCTTATTTTGAACCCAGGGCCTTATGCATGTTAGACAAGTACCAGAGTAAGTACTTATTTAATAAATACTTTATTATTTATTTAATCATGGCTTGTATTATTAAAGTAGCCATCTCTCCTTGGTTTTCTGAAACATTCCAGATTTGAAATTTTGTCCTGGTATTATTAGGCTGATTGGCAACCTTGGCCCCTGTAGAGGAGGTGCTGTGCACAGCCCTGCTGAGAGCTGAAATGTGTCTCACAGGTGCTGCTGCGTGGTCTGTTTACATTACTGGGTCTGTGCTTACTTTTCATGATCATTCAATGTTCCTTTTTTGTAATTTTGCAAATACTTTACTAAATGACCTGACTCTAAAGAAAAATTTGAGTTTCATGGCTGAATTGGGGTGAGGGGAAGATAGTCTTTGGTTTATGTATTTTGACATTTAGTCAAAGCAGAACTTGTTTTTCACTAAAAAAATTTGATTTTGGCATTATTGATTCCATTCATTTCATGTAATTAGATAATCTATAACTCTACCTAGGAACCTGACCATTTTCTCTGTTCTTCTATTTGGGAATATTTTTCTTTTAATTCTAGAAGCACTGTGAAGAGCATTTGTATTGACACAGCAGAATCCACCCCCACCATCTGCAGCCCAAATAGCATAAACCAAAATTAAATATGTGGAATTGTTGGAAGAAAGCATCCAATAACCAAACACTATGAGCAAAAAATTAATTTATTATATATATTCTCTAGTAATTTATAATAGCTTCTTGAATTTTAAATGTCTTTTTGCTATTTCCAATGCTTAAAAATCATAATTTTAAAACATAAGTATTGTTTATATACATTGTGATTTCTTTTCTATTTTTTTCTTTTGGTTTTTACTTCTAAATATGAATGATATGGTCTCCAAGTATCTGCTTGGAAGGAGAGGGGATAGGATTCTTGTTTTGTTCTAACATGGTAGAATTTAAAATTTCACATCATATATCTGGAGTTTTGGCTATATGAAAAATAGCCAAATGTCATCACTTTTCTTGTATATTTCTTTTACATGTGTATATATATATGTATAATATAAACAGAATACATTTGATAAGGACATTTCAACAATTCATCAATGTAACTTTTATCTCCTATTTTATATAAAATAACAAAATATACAGAGAGAAGAAAGGAGACATCTGTTCATCGTACACATAAAGTAAATAAAAGTTCATGTATGGCTTTGCAAAGGTAGATTATGATGTGACTTTCATATTTATTTATTTATTTATTTATTTAAAAGCATCTTGAGAGAACGTGTTAGTGTGCTTACTAGAGCGGCCATGGTGGTTGAATGTCGTGTTGAAAGTCCAATATTAGGATCCCCAGTGGTCTTTCCAGTGGCTGCCTCTGCAGCTTTCAGGAGACATATGTAGTTTATGACCACTTCATCGATCTTTGCTACGATTTCCTGCCGCTGTGTTTCTGAGTTCACGACTTTAACTAATCGCATGCAAGCTTCTGTTAGGCAACAGAGCACTTGAAAGCTGGAAGTCATAGCTAGAAGCATCTCCTCTGGACTTTTCTCGGCCATCGCCATTTTCCTACAGGCACTTCCCAACTGTCTGGACTCGATGGATAACAGTTGCTTGTACTGAGAAAGTGTAAGGTCATATGTTTCAGGGCGTGACTCCTCTTTCTTCCCCTTCGTTGCCCTGACAAGGCAAAGCAGCTCATTGGCATCATTTTGGGCTGCAAGGAACCCATCAGGCATTGTGTATGTGCTCTCCTTTAGTGCACTTATTCTGGCAATCCGGGCATCAAAAGCCAGATTGCTGAAGTCCAAGTCATCTGGGCCATTCAGGTCTTCTGACCAGACTTTCAGCACTGGCCCTCTGGATAGCTCCCCTCCTTGCTTCCAAATCCCAACAGCCAGGGATGGGCTGGTTGGTTCTGGCATGGCATAAGTCATCTGTGGTGGATAGAGGCAAGAGACCTGAAGGGTGGCCTCTCCCTCCTCATCTTCTTCATCTCCATCTTCATCCTGTCCTCGGTTAAGGAAACAGTAGCTAAAAGGTCCTCGGCATCTCCAACTGCTGCCCTCTAGCTTCCGCAAGGGTAATGTCCTATACTGCTTTGAGTCTTTATGAGCCACTGGGGACCTTTTGTGAAACTTCCCTTCGGGGCTAAAGTGCATTGAGCTTTGGGAAAAACTCTTGGTGAGCTTCTTCCCCAGAGGGAGTTCTGCTCGCCTTTCTGAACCAGCCTCCTGTGCTTCTGTGATACCCGGATACTTCAAGCTGACTGCACCCTTGGTTCTCTCTTGGTAGGTCTCCAACCCTACGGATCCTGAGAGGATACTGCTGCTATGTCTGAGAGCCCTCTGGCTGGGGGGTGTCCTGAGGCTCCCCCCTCTCAGATCCGGTGACCACCAGCTCACAGACTCTCCATATGCCTGATTTGCTTGGGAAAAATCATTAGGGTTTTGATTTGGAATTGGCACCTTTGATTCCGAGTGAATGTTTGATGGTAGCAGGATGGGATCAACTTCAGGATGTTGAGACCAAGCTGAAGGCATGCCTCCTCGTCTCTCCTTCCCAGGCTCTGTCAAAGCTACACTAGGGGTAGTAGAAAAACAGAGAGATTCATTAAGCATCTCCTGGGTAGCCATTTTCCCAACATCTCTACATGATGTCTGTCATTTCCCAAGGATGCATTATAGAAGGTCTGCCATATGTCAGGGCCACCCTGTTTTCCAAAGGCTGATTCCTGATAACTCATAACAGATTTCAATTTGAATGAAGAACAAGCAATACTGGAATCTGTTATTTCTGTAACTACTGATTCATTGGAAATTGTCTGGAAATCCCGAACGTTTTCCAGGAGACAATGGTATTTCATGAACCTCCTTGTTTCCAATATTTACCTATTGAAGTTTAGAAACACCAAAGTTATAAATTTTGTTTATAGATTATTGAAACATATAAAATATTTAAGTTTCACTTCAAGGGAGTTGGGTTAATTCTGGAATTGGCATCAGTTACTTTTTTTTAAAGAAGTAATTAACTAATGCAATTTAATTCATCTAATCTTTCTAAGAAGACAGCATGAGGTAGAGGTTTGCCTGGTATAGTGTCTGAAGTCAAGACACTGGGCAAGTTGCTCAGGTTTTCTTAAGAAAAGCTGTCATGTGAAGAAGAGCAAGACGTAAATTAGTTAAAAGCTCTTCATAGACCATGAAGGATTAAACAGTGTGTTTCAATTAATTTAGAGGTAAATATGCAGTTGGGTAGCTGGGCATTGTAGTATACGTTTGTAATTCCAGCAGCTCTGGACGCTGAGGTAAGAGGGTAGCATGTTCAAGGCCTGCCTCAGCAATTCAGCGAGGCCCTAAACAACTTAGTGAGACCCCATCTAAAAATTAAAAAGGAGTAGGGGATGGAGATGTAGCTCTATATTAAGAACCTCTGGGTTTAATCCTGGTTTTAAAAAACACGCAGTTGAGTGATGACAATTAGGTATTATTTACAGGTGACTTTACACAGGTAAGCATAGCCAGTGGTGGATTTTGTAAAAATAGAAAATTTGCAAGATTTGAAAAGGTGTTTTGAGATCAGGAATATAAACTAACCCATATAAGACCTCACTAATATCTATTGACCAGTATGGAAAAGACACTACTGATATAACTTGAAACAAGAAGGTATGAAGGAGCATCTGCTTTTGCTGGCTGATGGCCAGCCACGTGGATCGATGAGAGGCACATGTGTCCACTGTGTGGAAAGTAGAAGAGTGAGAGTGAAGGTAGGTACAGAACATGGCTGGGTTCATGGTTCTACCTGTGTCTAGATTTTACTATTTGGGGGAAAATAAAGCAACTTATTATGCATCCCCCCAAAATCTTCCTAACTGTGGTATGCCAGCCACTTCAGAATATTCTTTTAGGGGGGTTGTCCAGAGAAGAGGGGAATCTGTCAATTTGCTGGAAGGCAAATAATTTCTCAGAACTCCTCCAGTCTAATATTATTCTCTATTATCCTTATTTGTCTCTCAGTAACAACATGGAAAAACTGGAAATGAGATATCTTGAGAAGGAAATCAAATTGTTATATGACTCAAATCAATACTATCCTGTAACCAAAAGTTAGACTGGGCCCTGCTAAAAGTCAGCATTTAGAATTTAGAAAACAAATAATGCCCCATCAAATTCTTAAAGGATGAACAGAACAAAATTATAAAGAGCAAATTACATTTCAGTCTTGTTTCAGACCTAGAAACTTTACAATTTATTCACTACCAGGGGGTCAAGGATTGCGATTTAACATTTCTATGGCCATTTTCGGCTACCTTTGACATTCTGGATATTGTATTTTTAGGTTTATTGTACATATGGTTTACATGGTCCTGGTGTGTATTGCAAAGCACTAAATCCATCATTGCTGTACCTGTGGTTTCCTTAATTTTGGGGAGCCGATGGCATCCATCTCTCAAAGTGCCAAACAGGGGATCGGCATTAATGGCTGTGTGCAGAGCAGGCACTGTCATCCGCGGACACATCCCTTCTGCCTGTGGGTGCAGTTCCTTAAAGTTAGCTCCATGGTTGGGAAGGCCAGGGGCTCTTTCCTCTGAAGGAATGTAACTCACGCCTTTCCCAGAAGCATCTGGAATCAAGTGCTTTCCCATGGAGGGGCAGAGGGGCGATTCCACAGGAGTGGCACAGGCACTGCTGCTGCTGCCTGGACCACAGCCTGTGTCGACTGAAGAGCCTTGAGAGCTCTGTAGAGAAAAATGGCCCTCACTCTGCAGCGATGACATCCGTTTGGCCAAGTGGTAATCACAAAGGCGGGCTACACCCTCTTCCGCCTCTGGAAGCTTGGAGGCATGGTCACAGGTGGGTGAGTTAGCATCCTCTGGGTTATCTAAGTCTTTGGCTGAAGACACACAGGCCACATCTGTTAAGAAGCGGTCCCCTTGGCCAAGTCCTGGAACATTCACTTCTCCATCAAGAGCCCCTTCCTCTTTCCCTTCGGCCTCCCTTGCCCCAAGACCAGAAGCTCTGGGAAAGGCTTGCCCAGCTGCTGCTTCCAGTCCACTTTTCTCTGCCACCCCACCTTCAGTGGCCACATACCATCTTTGGCTGTCCTTGCGAAAGGCAGTTCTCTCTAGATTAAAAGTGCTGAGGTGTTGACTATCCCTCGAAGATACAGTACCAAACTTGCCTTTGGTGTCCTCCTCCATCTCTGTTGTTTTGGTTCCCTGCTGTTTTTTGCCTGGTATGTTCCCACTTGTGGGGACTTTCCCCTCCCCCTCGGCCAGCTTGCTTTTCCTTTTGCTGGTGCATGAATACGCCACCGACCCCATGTGCAGTTTACTAAAATAGTCAGTGACCGACTTGGTCTCCATGGTTTCAGGCTCCATCTCCATGTGGTCTGAGTGAAGTATCTGCTTGGAAGGCACAACTTTGGGAGGAAGGTCAGTCACTGGTCGAGCAGCCAGGCTATGGGAGGACTTTGGGGGCAAGGCCCCTGTGGGAGCTTTGGAGGTGGGGAACTCTGTTTGCTCTTCTGCGAGGGGATGGTAGCCTTCATGAGTGGCCAAGAACATGCGGGAGAGGCTCTCTGACTGCTTTTGTGCTGCGGCCAGTTCAGAACTCTCAGTCATTTCAGAAGAATTAGTTTCATTGCCCGAGTCTGATGAAGACTCAGGACTATAAGCCCGCAAGATGGCTACACCTGCATGCCATAAAAAACAAGAAGCGATTAATGGAAGTATCAGAGGAACTTGGAGACATGTAAGATAATAGGACTCACTATTATTTAGAAAACAAAAACAAAAACAAGTTTTTCCCTTTTTGGTAAGGACTCTGAGTTTATTGCACAGTTGTTCCAGAAATGGGGGTGAGGGATGTGCCATATGGTTTAAAAAATAACAAAAGAAATCACATACACACACACACACACAAAAACATGATGGTAGTTCAGCATATTTATGAAATGGGACAATGCATGAAATGGAGAATACCAAATAACAGGACTCCAAAGACAAATAGCTCAAAAAGATGGAATGACACAGTTATTAATGAATAAATGTAACAATCGTGAAAGAACCTGAATTGTCACTGGTCTGCTGTTCTTCTGAAACAGATAGAGCTTCTAGAGCTTCCAGTGTGGAAACGACAGCATTATCCAGTCCCTTCTCGCATTTTCCCTCAGCACTGGTGGGCACAGCATCGATGAGAGACACGGGGATCTCTTCATTTTGCAGGCTGCTGCCTTGCTCCTTGTCCTCACGGAAGGAAGTTGCCTGGCTCTGAGTGTCCTCTTCATCAGAACTGTCTCTAAAGCCAGGTGGGGGTGCAGCAATTGCCATGTTCAAGGAACGTAACAGGAAGTCATCCTCATTGTCATCGCCTTCCGGAGGAGGCAAGGATGTGAGGTCAATGATGTCATCACTTGACCCAGACATGTTGAGGATGGCTGGCTGGTTCATCTCGCCCACCACGAGGTCCTCCTCACAGCTTACCTCATCTTCATCCTCTGCATCATCAGTGTTTTCTGCATAACAGATGTCATGCAAGAGGGGCTCCTCTATTCCCTCAGGGGCCTCAAAATTTTTCACATCGCCTATGTTTGCATAAACAGAATTTGCCACAAACTGGATACTCTCAGTGTCTGGAGCGAGATCCAGGTTCTTCATATCATTGGCACTGCTGATGTAGAGATTCTTCTGCTTCTCCAGCATTTCTGGACTCTCATCTAACAGTCTCTCATAGCCAAGAGTTGGGGGACTCATACCATCATCCAAGGCAAGATCTCCAAAAATAAAGGACACTTTAGCTCCTCTCGGAGACTCTTGTGCTTTCTTTAAAGTTTCTGGTCCTGAGAGGGTCATCAGGGACCGCTGGGCTAGACTTCTGTAGTCTGCCTCACAGGGAGCATCACCAGGTTGGGTCAACTGCTGGTTAAGTTCATCTGAATTATAGGTGTTGTCTATATACAAGTGCTGGTGGTCCTTTGGACACATGGTGCTGTCTGTAATCTCAACTGTCTTCTGTTTTGAATCTATATATGTTATCTGAGCTTCTTGTTCCCCTTCACCAATGAAGGTGGTCATTTGAGGCATACAGTTCCAATCTGGGCCAAGGAGGTTAGGTTTTCCTTTATTTTCAGCTCCTACAGAGAAAGAATCATACAAAGACACATTATTGTGATATTTATTTATCTGTGTTTCTTAATTTAATGGCTTATAGCATCACTTTCCAAATACAATTATTTCACTTTCCAAATACAGTACTGCTCAATGCAAGCTCCGGGTGAAAGGATTCCTTGGTTAGGAGAATTACCATTAACAAAACTGATATACATAAAATGTAATTGCTATATTATTATTAGAAGACCTAATTTATATCTATGAATATAAATATACAACATGGCTTTTACAAAGCTGAAAGTGATATTTCAATAGGTTGTTATTCTTGAAAATAAATTGTCCTTTTCTCTGTAAAGTGAGACTTACAGTCTCCACTTTGCAGTGGAAGATATTGGACTTCTTTCTCATTGAGTTAATAGAAGGTCAAGGATCTTCAAACTTCCATCACATTTCCTAGGAAACTAAAATAAATATTGTACCTCTACCTTCAGCCTATTTATATCCTACTGGATATAATATATTCAGGGTATAAATGTTAGCATGAATAGCTGTATGTATGTGTGTATATAAAGTGTATATAATGTTTAAGGTGGAGCATTCACAAGTAATGTACTTCTCTCTGCTGTTTATTTATTTATTTTTGTGGTGCTAGGGATTGAAACCAGGGCCTTGTGCATGTGATGCAAGCATTCTACCAACTGAGCTATATCCTCAGCCCTCTCTCTGCTATTTATAAGTGTAGTTAATATTTAGAGTAATTTCAATTTTTGTTTGTCATGGGAACCCATGAAGATTTGTTTGATGTTCCTCATGAATTGAAATCGCAAAACCCTAATTTAAATATTATTGTTTTGTTTGCTCTTCACGGGTCTTTACATATGGAATTTTCATGTGAAGATTTGCTCTGATATTTAACAAGACAGGGAATTTGGGTCATTCTGTGATCATCGTTTTGTAAATTCCCAAGGCAACATTTTGACAAAAATTTAGGACCCTACCATTTTTCCATCTGTTCTCTCAAATTGCCACTTGGCCCTATTCAGGTAATACTATCATCATATGTACAAGACATAAGGAAAAGAAAACTGGTTTTACTAAAGTAGTTTTTGCTCCCTCAAAATTATACAATAGACTTCATGCTGAACACTGTTCAGAGTCATTTTACAAAATATATACATTTTCATAAATAGCAAGTAAAAGATATAAATTTGAAGACATTTAGTTATATACTAGCCACACTTATATCTTACCTTATAATCAATATACTGCATGGGAGTTCAACAACATTTTACCAACTATGAGAATTTAGGTTATGATGGGTTCTGTGGGTGTATCCATTTGTGTATATGTGTTTGTAAGGGTGAGGTGTGGAGGAAGAATGGTTTAGCAAAGTTGTAACAGCTAGGTTTAGAACAGGTGTTTGCAATATTTTCTGTAAATAGAAGGCCAGAGAGTAAATATTTTAGTTTTTGCAGGCCAACTGTTTCAGAACAGCAACAACCAAATTTTGCTGTTTTAACATAAAAGTAGCCATAGGTGATACATAAACAAATGGGAGTATGGGCTGAGTGGGTAGCCCCCAAAAGATGTGTCCACACTATGATCTTATTGGAGATGTGACCATATTTGGAAAAAGAGTTTTGCAGATTATATTAAGTTAAGGATCTTGAGGCAAGTTCATCCTCAATTATCTGTTTGGGCCCTAAATCCAATGGTGAGTGCCCTTGTGGTGGTGGGAGATTTGGACCACACCAAGAAGAGGTGAAGATCATGTGAAGACAGAGGCCAAGGCTGGAAATGTGCAGTTACAGGGAATGCTGACAGCCGTCAGGAGTGGGAAAAGGCAAAGAAGGATCCTCCTCTTGATCCTTTGGAATGAGTACAGTCATGCTGACACCTTGATTTTGGCCTTCTAGGCTCCAAAACTGGGAGCGATTTTGTTGTTTTGGCCACTAGATTTGTGATAATTTGTTACAAAGACCCTAGGAAAGTAATACAATGTATGTAGTTGAATTCCAATAAAATTTTATTTGCAATAACAACTTGAGGTCTAGACCAACAAAAAAACTGAATAGACCAGAAAGGTAAAAGCAAGTTAATGATACTTATTCAGATCCTCTGAAGCCCAGAGATACAAAGATGTGTGGAGTCAGGTATTTTGAAAGTGCTTGAAGGTAGATTTTCAAGACTAAGTAAAATAAATGGAGGCTTACATTTCCTTATTAGAGGTCTTAACTATGTTCTATCTCAATTTGTGATGAGAAGAAAATATGTGCTCAATTTTAGCTTCCTTCCAGAAGGGTATACTGATGTGACTTCCTGGAATGATTCTGGAGACATGGAAGGGTCTGGGGTGAGAACTTAGATCTGTTCTGTGACTCAATCTCCAGTGGACCAGGGATGAACTGATCTCACTAGACTTTACTCCCGATTTTTCTCATATCTCAGGAGATCTGTGGCAGTTTCTAAAGAGAAGAGGTGCTTGCAGCCACTAGAAATGTTAAGTCCCAGGCTGCTGCTCACCTGAGGTCTACTTGTTTCATTTCCGGGTGTGCTCTCACTCCCTTATCTACTCCACCCTTTCTCAGAGTGGAGAAAGGTATTTGGAGCATGTCTCCTCACCCTGGGAGAAATCACTGAGAGACTGAGGCTCATTTCCCCCCACAGTAATAATACTTTTAAAAAATATTTTCTTAGTTGACTATGAATATTTTTTATTTCTATGTGGTGCTGAGAATCAAACTCAGTGCCTCATACATGCTAGGCAAGTGCTCTACCCCTGAGCCACAAACCCAGTCCAGTAATAATACTTTTTGCAACTAAGTTTGCCTCTCAGTTTTACAACACATTACATTGTGGGTAGCTATAAATTGGACAGAAGTGAGACCCTTATTATTGTAACCATTTTTACAGTGGAGGTTTGATCTTTTTCCAATACCTGTACAATTTAGCAGTCCATGGTGAAAAGGTTTTAGTGTTAAGATAAACTTTAAGATTAGAAAATAAAAAGCCCAAACTGAGTTTCCAATGTGAAAGGATTGTGTTAAATTGCTGAACTGCTCTTCAGAATTTCACAGGTCATTGTTGAATTGCTCTAAATCTCTTTACTCAATGAAAACATGTGGTCATAAAAATATGTATCACCAAATCTTGTGTACACTTACTACCTCTTTTTTCTTCTTTCCCTTTCTCTAATTATTTTTAGTCATATGTGTCTTAACAGGATTATCTTTGCTCTATCTTCCATCTTCCTCTCCCTTCTGTATTTCTATAACTTTCATTCTCAATTTTTACACCATGTTTTTCACAGTCTAAACTAATAGAATTAGTAATAGAACTAGTGAGCATCATTTTAGGTGTTGTACATAGGCTTTTTTCTAAACATTACCTTGCAAACTAAATTTTCAATACAAATGAGGAAACCCAAGCTTAGAGTAATTTGAAAATGCATGCACTTCAAGATGGGGTTGGATTAAACCTTAGATTTATCTGACCGGAAGTCATAGTTGCCTTCTAACTCACTGTCATCTCTCTTTTTCTCTGCCTTCCTTTTTCTCTGACAAAAATTGCTTTCACTTACCAAGCCATTATAATAAATTGCATGTGAGTCTACGTGCATGTCTATGAATCTACCTGTTATAATATATTTGTGGAATAAAGACATGTTTTCTGCTTAGTTTAAAAAGAAGAAAGGGTTTTCCTTCCCCTTTTTTCTCTTAGCAATGGTGACAGGAATTTGTTTTTAAGAATTTCTTCTCCTTTAGAATAAATCCTAATTATGGAACTCCTGTGTATAATTTTTCATGTGTTGGTGGCTTTGCCTTGAATGATGGTATCCATTAGCCACATTAACTGAATATCCACTGTAGATAGAGTAAAATGCTCAAATACTGAAGAAAAAGTCCTAAGACAAATGAAAAGCATTCACCCTATAAGGAAGAATCAATTTACTATTTTTGGCCCTCCTTGTCCTCATTTTGTGTCCTGTCAAGAGGCTATGTTGAAATATTCGATATCTTTACCATCTTGATGCTCCTATTATGGATCTAAGATAGCTGCCAGAGCAGAAATAGTTCCTTCTAGAGCCCCTGAGTCCAAGTGCTGGGCAACACCTACCTCCTTCTTCTGGTAAAGCTCCCTGAGTCTGGGATAAGTCTGACTACAGGGAGGAGGCTCCCAGGCATCTAGGTCTAAGACATCTTAAGGAATGAGTAGCCCTAGAACAGGGGACTCACAATCTTTATTCCATCATTAGTTCTCTATGTCCTGGCCACTGTAAGAGTGAGGCAATACAAATGTAGCCATAAATAATAAGAACACACTTGACATTTTCAAGTGCTATAATGAATTTGATAGGGAATCAGCATTTTAACAATTAGGAAATGTTAGCAGCATTTGAAGGCTTTTGTATTGTTTGGACATGAGTTTTTCTATATGATCAATTCAACTATTTAAGTAACATCTTATTGTCAGGTGAGGTCTGGAAGCAGCACTTGTGGTGGAGGAGTCAGTGCTTCATGAATTTAGAAAGAATATACCTGTGTCCTGGGTCCCTGCATTTTTCTTGTTGGCCATGTTAAATATCGACCTCCTGGAATCTACCAGCAGCCTGTAGTATCCAGCTGTCAAGCAGGCCAGGTTCATGGCATCAGAGGATTCCATCAGGAGTGTGATAGGCTGCATAAAAAAGATGTTTTTGTCAAAGCCATCCTCCTCAATAATCTCCCTCAAGTGGCAACAGCTGCATTTATGCTCATGAAATCTAAAGAAAAGAAGTTATTGAGCAAACATTGCACTAGAGAAACATAAATGGGAAGAAAAAGTCAGGGATAACATAAGTGCCTTACTAAAAAACATTTAGGATATATCACTTTAAAAGCCTGGACATTTATGATCTGTTCATGGTCAGATTGGAATAAAAACAACAATGAAAAATTGATTTTCTTCTCAAATAGTCAACATTTTATCTATTTATGTTAGTTAAGTTATGAGTTACCTCAGTGACCAGAGGTGAAACCACAATATAAAAATCTCAGGAAGAGGGCTGGGGCTGTGGCTCAGCGGTAGAGCGCTTGCCTCGCATGCGTGAGGCCCTGGGTTCTATCCTCAGCACCACATACAAAGCAATAAAATAAAGACATTGTGTCCATCCACAACTAAAAAAATATTTAAGAAAAAAATCTCAGGAAGATTAAGTTTGGGGTTCATGGTGAAAATTAGTGTTAAAAGAAGATTAAAAATCAAGTGGAGATTTCTGATAAGACTGAATGAAAAGTGTCAAAGAGATCCAGGAAAAGGATGCTTCTGAAAGAAATGGTACATTTACAGGAAGGTTAACCAGAACTGAGATTTGAGAAAAGACCTTGTTAAAACTTTCTGCAAACCAATGAGGTTATATATTTGGACATGTATCTTGGCTGTACAGGGAAGGAAATGTTGATGGGGCAAATTTTCTCTTTGAGTTAGGAACGGTGTGTTCTTGTGGAAAGAGAAAGAAACTTGGAGAGAAATAAGGGAGCAACAAAAAGCAGACACCAAGAGAGGAAGAGACAGTGAGACAACAGGTCTCTACTGTCACTCCCAAGAGTAGGACATTTGCCAGGTTCAATGTCCCTGACTGGTAGAATAGAATTTCCCATCCAAAGCACCTGTACTACTTGTTGAACTATCTTTCCTTCTACTTCAATTGAGGTCTCCCCTCAGTCTTGAAGATATGCTACCATTATTGAACACAAGGCAGGACACCATTAGCAGGGCTCCATTCAGATAGCAGACCTTTAATGACCACATCCAGTTAATTCTTCTGCCCTTGTTCTCATTATGGGGTTATTTCCCTCAGTATCATCAGTCATGGACTAGCACAGGCATTCCAAATCTATCCTTACACTTTCAACTTGCCATGAAGTCAACTGGATTCAGCCCATGAAATACTATGGGCCATAGGTAACATGTCTGACTGAGTTCCATATTCTCTCTTTCCTGACCATCTGTTCCTGATGCAGAGTATACTTATATATCCTCTTTTGCACTAGAAACCCTTTCCCATAGCCTCCATTACTCTTAATTCACTCTTCTCAGACTGTGCTGGTGGCAGTAGGGGCATAGTTAGGTCCTCTTTGACCATCCTCAGAGCACCCCTCCTGGCTCATGCTGTCTCCTTTGTGGAGGCACTGTCTTCTTTTGGGTCTAGAGCTTTATTCTACATACAAACATTAGATATATTAATATAGGCAAAATTCAATGACATATTTACTGGAAGAATGGGGAAGGACAAGGAGACCTGGATTGTTTCCTGCTAACTTCTTCTGTGGGGAGTAGAGTTTAGCCCTTTGTGGACAACCTCATATGGTTGTTTTAAATAGAATGACCATGACATTCTTAGGGGCAAGATGTTTAGTCAGTACCAATTTCTACAACATGAGAAGACAAACTAAAATAGCCATCTTTTCCAAAAGAACAATCACATATGGACCCAACTTAATGAAAGGGAATGAGAATTCTAAATAAAGTTGGGGAAAAGAGTCTCCCTGACTCTATATGAATTGTACATTCTAGAAAGTTAGTTGGAAAAAATCTCCCCTACTCTGCCTATGGCTCCGTATTATAAAATAAGAGGGACCTAGAAATGATATAGCTTGGTTTCTCATGTGTAGATGAAGAAATGAAGCCCAGAAAAATATAGCAACTTGCCCCCAAATCACAGCAAAGGCTGGAGCCTCAGGCCTGAGTGGGGTGGGTTTTCCTGTACTGCAGAGCATTGCTGAGGCTCTGCACACATTAACTTCTCTGCTTTGTAAATACCAGCACTATTATCAGAAATGGGATGTTCAAACAAAGGTCACCTGTCAACATTTGAAAGGCTTACCTTCACATCTAGCACATGGAGCTCCACCCTCACCAAGTTCTCCTCTTCAGTAAACATTTCGATCCTGTTGACATGGCTGAAGTCAGCTAAAAGTGCCACCAGATTGGTTTTGGTGTTTATGACGTGGCTTATGCCATACCGGGGCCCAACCAGGAGAGTCACTTCTGAGCGCTTTTCTGCCTGCTGAAGAAGAGATAGTGACAAAATATTTTAAAACTCATACTTTCTGAAGCACCATGCAAAGTTGAACCTGAGAGCCTGTTTTTATAAGATTAATATTTTCTTTAGAAAGTTCTTCTGGGTCACATTGTACTAAACCATCCAATGAAAAGAACCAGATATATGATCTCATTGAAACTCTGGTAAATTATAAATAATATATAAAGTAAATGTTATTATAACACAATAAATTCATAATCACAAGAGGTTTTTAGAAATGAGGTTTGTGGCTTCTTTCTCTTTTTAGCGTGAAAGCAACTTCTGGCTCAATGATTTAAAAAGCAGCTGTTGTTAGGGTCTTTTGATTCTCCTACTTCTTTACATTTCTTTTTCTGGGGCATTCTGCAGTGGCATTATCTAGTTTAATATTTTTTTCCCAGATATTTTCAGACTGTGGTAAAGTCAATTAGAAATGAAGGCTGGGAAAGATTCATAGCCGATTTGCTTTTGCATCAGGGGAAGTTCAGTCAAGACAGCCTCTACAGTGATATTTTACGGAGCTCCTTGGCTTCTGATAAAAAGCAAGAAAGCAGAGATTACCACTAATGTTGCCTTGAACACACGGCCCCCATAGAGTCGCAGGTCACTGAGGAACTTGAGATAGTGAACCTTGGCTTGCAGGGCAGAGAGCTGAAGAGAGAAAAGAAAGCAAACTTGTTGACTCCAGTAGGTGTGACTCCATTTGGTCTAGAGACCTGCTGGAAACAAGGGACAAACTGGAAGGACAATTTATTGCTGAGGAGATGGAGTGTGACAAGATCCCTCACTAGAAAGGAAAGTCAATTGCTATGTATTTGGTTGTCCGATGATAAACTGCAACATGACATCAAGATTCAAATCTTAATTCATTTGAGAGAAATGCACAGGGAACTCACAAGCATGAGTATGTGGGTTGAGATACTTGACAAGTGAGAACAAGTCCATAAAATGTTCCATGGAAACATTTGCCCATTGGGAAGTTTCAAGAGGCAAGTGGTACTTTCCAATTGCAACTGGGGACAAAGGTGGGTTGCACAAAAATTCTCCCACAGCAGAGGAGACTCACCTGTATGTAGTTTGTGGGAGCTGTTTTGAATACGCACCTGAAATCTTATGCAAAGCCTTTTAAACAGGCTCTTACACCTCCCTCTCAAGTTCCTTCTGGTCTTTGCAAATTTACAGGGAAAATGAACTTTCTGAGCTCCAATCATTGTGGAAATGTTTGAACTTGCTATATAAGTCCTTGTTTTGTTAATTCAATTCTGAGAATCTGTTGAGTTTCATGAATGAGTTACAAATGAAATTTTATCCAGATAAAGTTTATCTTTATAAAGACTTAATGTAGGTTCCCACATCATTAAAAAAGTATTTTGATTAAAAATATGTCCATGTTTCATACTGAATATTCCAAGAACGTTTATTAAGGGTGACATTTTCCAACAAGGCTTAGATGATCTTTCAGTAGCAATGACTATAAAATTCTGTTTCACTTGAAGGTACTACCCTTTATGTAATTGTTATTTAATGCCATTTATTATTATTGTTATTATTATTATTATTATTATCATTACTATTATTTTGTGGTACTGGGGATTGAACTCAGGGACTCTCACATGCTAGGGAAGTGCTCACCTCTGAAGTACATTCCCAGCCCTTTTAAAATTTTGATTTTGATACAAGGTCTTGCTAAGTTACAGAGGCTGACTTATTTGTAACTTGTTATTCTCTTGCTTCAGCCTTTCAAGTAACTGAGATTATAAGCATGTGCCACCATACCTGGCTCACTCATCATGCTTTGGAAATTTTGAAAACAAGCCACTTGCTCTAGAAAAGCTTGCCTTTATAGAAGGACAGTGACACATACAGAATCGGACTTATATTAGTTCCTAATTATTATAAGACATATGGTTCAGACTCCAAAACACCATATCAAGTCAATTAATAGAAATAAGCTTTGGGCAAATCAGAACTGAAACTTAAAAAAAATCTTGACCTATGGAATTCCACTATATTCCTAAAGCTGAATGCTCACTGAGATGGGACAAATATCCTCCCACGAACTGGGAAGTAAGTAAAACAATGCTGAGAGTGTGTTGAACCTGATTATACATTAAAAAATGGTATGGGGCAAGGAGCAAGGAACAGATGTAATGTGCCTTAACTGGTAAAATGACTTAGAATGTGATGCTAAGACCAAAGAATTACCCACATGGACAGTGTAGTACATTAGAGTCATACAAATTTCTATAGCCAATATAAATTGGAAAGTGCTCTTAGGTTGTTAGACCACTTCCCATTTTATAGGTCTAGCAATTCAAGTCTCTTTGTCTTTCTGGTTATTGGAAGAATTTGCTTTTTATTATTTACAAACTATACCTTTCTTTTGTGACCAAAAGTATATTTTAAAAGTCCTCTGTGTTTCTTCTACTTAATAAAAACAAATACAAAAATTTTAACACTAATGATGAGTGATAAAAATAATTTTATCTTCCCTGTAAAAGTCAAATTTAATGCAATAGTTGTCAGCAGGGATGATGTTGTTCCCCAGGGTACATTTGGCAATGTACAGAGGCATTTTTCTCTGCTGTAATTAGGGGAGAGGTGAAAATGGCATCTAGTAGGTAGAGACCACAATGTCCAGGACAGTTTCCCTTCCCCTGCAACGAAGAATGAACTGTTGCCAAATGTTAATAGTATTACTGTAGGTATACCCAGGGTTAATTAAGGTAGAATCTTGCCTGCAGGGCCCCTTGCTAACTGCTATGCATTTAAGCTGTTCTGAACAATAAGCAAGAACCTGAGGGAAATGTAGAATTATCTTGCAGTTCTATTGTCTAATCACAAGGTCTCAGAGGCCATGCAAGGTAGGCTCATGAATGTCCACTCCTCGTATAATAAGGAATTTCTAACTTGTAAGAAATACATAGGTTTCTATAAGGATATTTATTTTTTATTAGTCTTAGAAATATGTTAATGATTTTAAAAGTTATACGGTGTTACTGCCTTCTGAGAATATGGTGCTAAGTATTTTATTCCTAGGCTAATTTTAAACATTTAAAAAAATGCATGCAAACCTCCCTCTTCAAAATCTATTTTCTATTAAGATGCAAATGTGATACCTTTTTACCCGGTGGTACCAAGTTTTGATTTGCTTTGACAAGGTGTGAAAGTGCTTTCTTTATGTTCTTCTCTTTCATGCTTTGCAGCACAGCAGAAGGAAGAAAAGTCTCTAATCCCCATTCTTTCCTGCAAGAAAAAGCATATCTTTAATTTCACATTCTTGTAATGATTAGTTATCTAAGACAAAATGACATTCTGATGTTTTTTGGAACAAATGAACTCTTGGTAAGGCGGGAAAGCAACTTTTAATTTATACCCAGGAAACATACTATTTGATCATCAACACATATGTTTGCATTTAAAAAGAAACATATTCCTTACTATCCAGAAAGAATGCTAATGAGGCACATGGAGACCAATGGAAATTGAAGAGACTTTTTGTCCAGCCCATTTCTGAGTCTCTGAGATTAATTCATGTGTCTGAGTTTATTTTTTCAACACCTGTTTCTGTCCATCTCTTTATTCCTATTCTCATATCTCCCTGTCTGCCCACATTTTCTCTCTCTCTTTCTTCTCTTAGAAGGATGAATGCAACTTCTTTATGCCTCAAAACCATCTTCTTTGACATCTTCCTCATCAGTGGCTTTTTTCTAGAAACTCAGTTCTTTTGTCTCAGTCAATTCATGTGTAACTCCTTCCATCAACATCTCTTACGTGGGGTGCAGGTTATGACCTGTGAGTATGTCTGTACTGACGGGAAATATACATCTATCATGGGTATAGATATATAAGAAAAAAAAACCACATAGGGCTGGGTAAATATATTTTAAGCCAAAAGCCCATTTCCCCAGCAATGGCTAAAACCCTCCTAAGAAGGTTCCATAGTTGAATGCTTAGAAATCTATACTGAGGGGCTGGAATTGTAGCTCAGCCGTAGAGCGCTTGCCTCGCATGCGTGAGGCCCTGGGTTCGATCCTCAGCACCACATACAAAGCAATAAAATAAAGACATTGTGTTCATCTACAAATAAAAAAATAAATAAAAATCTTTAAAAAAAAAAAAAGAAATCTATACTGAATGTTTGTGGGCCCAACCAGTGTCATCTAAATTATAAAGACCTTCAAGAAGATTCTGGTCATTTCTCCTTTTCCAGGTCTTCTCTGAAGAAGGATAAGAAGAAATCAGCATACCACAGTGACACAGCCACATCAGTGTTTATGGCAGCTCAATTCACAATAGCTAAGCTATGGAGCCAACCTAGGTGCCCTTCCATAGATGAACGGATAAAGAAAATGTGCGACAAATACACAATGGAATATTACTCAGTCATAAAGAAGAATAAAATTATGGCCTTCACTGGTAAATGAATGCAACTAGAGACTATCATCCTAAGTGAAATAAGCTAGTGCCCAAAATCAAAGGTTGAATATTTTATCTGATATGCAGAAGCTAATTCAAGATAAGGGGGGATAAAAACCCAGAATAGAAATAAGATCAGAGGAGTAGACAAAGGGGAATGAATTGAAGGGAGTAGAGATGGGATAGGAAAAGTGAGTGGAATGAACCTGACCTTACTTTCATATGTACATATAGGAATATACCACAGTGACTCTCACCCTCACATACATTCCTATGACACTATTTAGAAAAAAAAACTGTAAGTAAATAGCAGTAAGATCAGTAGATTATAGGGAAGGGAAAGGAAGAAAAATACTGGGTGAATTGGAACAGGTTGCATTCCATGCTTTTATAATTATGTCATAATATATTTTGTTGTTGTGTATAACTAAAAAGGACCAATAAAGATAGAAAAAGAAAATAATCTTCCCCCAGTTGAACCACTCATGTTCTCTGCTAAAGATGTAATTTTTTGTGATCACTGTATTTTCTTCCTTTTCCTCAACTTGTACTTATAATTTGAATCCATTATTTGGCACTCTAGTGGGTGACCTTTTAGTTCTACTTTTATCACTAATTAATTAATTGATTAATTTACTTTGGTACTGGGGATGAAACTCAGGACTTCATGCATGCTAGACAAGCACTCTACTGCTGAGCGATGTTTCCAGCCTGGAATTATTATTTTAAAAAACTACTTCTCATATCTTTATGTCTTATCTTTACAATCAGACCACAAGTTCCTTGATGCTCGATGAATATTTGTTGAGTAAAGGAATTGCTGACGACATTACTGCAAGATTCTTGGTCAAGCTAGTTGTCTTTGAGAGGTTTTTGACTGTATAATGCTCAACCTGGGAAAATGTGGTTACCAGAGAGTACGAACAGAAATGCATCTTAATTGTCTGAAGATCTACTCAGGTTGTGCAGGTCACCTTTTCAAATGGCAGCCAGTTTCATTCGTCTCTAAGAACTTCAGAAAGGGGAGTGGAAAAAGGTGTGAATGTGTCCAGCTGTGTTTGAGACCTCTCTGTGAGCTGTGCCTCTCTCAGGCTACAGTCACTGCAGGTGTGTGACAAGGGAAAAAGAGAGAACCATCTGGGAGGAGTGGATTGAGACTCCAACTGAATATGAGGGTTTGTCCCTAGGCATCAATGGGTGAATTGAGAGTTGCCAGAACAGTAGCATGGAATACAGCAAAGTGGAGTTCAAATACTTTCCAACTCAAGTTCATGAGAAAAGCCATTTTCCCCCCAGGTGGGTTAACCTGGCATCATGTTATTTTATAGGCAGCCCATGGGAGGCTTCTTTGGAAGGTGAGATTATTGTTAGTTTGTACATCTATTGGAGGTGAGGATGGGGAGAAATTTAAGGCAACTCTAAGCATTACATGGGGATGGGGCTTCGGCCTGGTCATGAACTCTAAAATATGAGTGTTCTAGTTTCTTAGCATGAAGAACTGCCAGCATGAAGTAAGTTGTGGTTGATTTGGGCTTTTGAATCATCTCCAGGGAGACAGAGAGCTCCCTTTTCAAGGATGACCCTTAAATAGACTCCCTTAAATAGACTCATCAACTAAAGGCAACACATACTGTCTTTTTCTAAGACAAGGGGATCTTCTCTGGCCAAAGAAGTCTATGGAAGCAGTTGAATGGCAGACTCAGCAAGAGAAGGCATTCATAGTTTCCAAACAAGATGTGATTCACAAAGTTTGTTTGGGGGATCCTTTCAACCACTTCAGTTTTCACTACAAATACCATGCTTCCTGATCGTGGCATTCCTTTTGATACTGCATTTTGACCATCTCAAGTGATCTCAGGTGCCTCAACCCATCAAGCAAACTGTCACACATCAAGGGGTCCCCCTGCATATGGTCAAACCCTGTACCTTCCAGTGAATGGCCCTGTGACTTGGGCAAGTTACCTGATCATTTAATGCCTCAATTTGCTCATCTGTAAAATAAAACTAAAACCCTACTACACTCATAGGGACATTGGGAGAATTAAACAAGTTAGTGCCTGAAAAGCACTGAGACTAAAGCTTGGCTTGGAACCAAATCCTTTTAGGAATTTTAAAAATGTATACTTCATTTTAAATATGACCCTCATTTTAACTAGTTTTAAAAGGTGGATTATGTAAGAAATGGATCTCTTCCACCACATAAGGGACATGATATTCATACATTTTGCCTTTGGTTAACAAATGCTCTGCTACAAGCAAGATCAATTTTGGAAATAAAGATCAAAAATACACTGAGGCGTTAAGGAGGCAGCATCTCTGTCTCTGAAATGAAGCTGAGAGCCAACACTTACTCGATGTATTTGAGCGATATTTTCTGCGTCTGCTTGGTGGTAACGGTTGCGATGTACATTTGTAAGGCGGCCAGCCGCAGGGCTATGTCGTATTTCAGCTCCGGCCCAAATCGCTCCTGAACCACATCGTTACAGCTCTGCGAAGAGACCAGCAGAGGGCGCAGCCCGTCAGAGAATGGGCCGCCCCGCTTTGCCTTAGAGAAACAGGTGACACGCATTTCCCCCAGCATTTTCAACCTTCTCTTCAAAGGCAAGGAGGCTAAATGTGGAAACATTTTCACGGTGCTGCCTGGAACCGCGTCAGTATTTAACTGCACGCACAAACACAGAGACCACACAAAACATTTAACATTCATCGACAAGCTGTTATTTAAATATTTAGCTTTTTGTAAAAATAATTAGGAATTTAGGAATGAAATTTCCAAACACAGGTGCTGCAGCTGAAAACGTGAAGCACTGATAGCATAATATGGCTTTTGAGTCAGGCTGTCATAGTTGGAATCCTAGGTTCCTAATTTGTTCCTCCATTTCCTAGGGGGCATGAACTTGGGCAAGTTGCTTCCTTGTCAGTGCTTCCGTTTCCCCTTTTATAAATTGAGGGGAAAACATCAACAGTCACTGGGTTGTGCTGAGGATTAACTGAGTTAATATAAAGCCTTTGGAAGTGTAGCTGGTCAGCTGTAAATGCTCCTCCTACAGGTTAACTACTGTCATCAACAACATTCCTCTTGGCTTTCTCCCTCTTCCTGACAACCCAGAGCAGTTTCAGATAGGCAGAAGTAGCAAGGTGTTGGCAGTTCTGGACTTCTACCCAACTGTTCTGCAGTCCCAGCTTGGCCAATGGCTACCTGTGTATGAAACCTTGCCCCATTAGCCTGTACACCTGTGGCTTCAGTTAACTCATCTGTGCAATGGGGATTCACACAATTGCCTCATGGGAGCAGTTCAAGCATTCAATACATGTCCACTGGCACACTCTAAAGGGCAGCTATTCAAATCCTTCATTTATTTGAATGCCCTGCTACTTCAAATGTGTAACTCTGTGGGAGTCATTCTGCATCTCCAGGTGTTAGTTTGTACATCTGTAAAATGGAGAACAACCAACTCACAGGATCTGTTGTACAGATCAAATTAAAGTGTGACTGAGATGTGTTATAAAGTGCAAAGTCCTGTATGACCACAGAGTTTGATCTTAGAGTAGGGTTCTCACTCGTTAGGAGCAAAACAGGGAGCTAAATATTGACCGAAGCACAGCATTGCTAAAGCATGATTTGCATATGTGTTTACTTATTTTTGTTATTGGAAACTGGGTTCTTGGGCTACAGAATATATTCAGCCCTTTTCTTAATATCCTTCTTTTCCTTATTCTTTGCCTTGTCCCAAAAAGATTTCAAATGGAAACCTATATCAGGATTTGTTTGCCTCCTCTCCAAGAGAAGCACATTTATAATCACTTCATATATTGATTTTACTAAAATGGGAACATGTACTACCATATGGCTTCTGCATACAATTTTGACACTTTGCATACTTAACCCATGCTGTGCTGGCACTATATGATGCACACTCTATCCACCTGTGATATATGTATGTCTTCTGGCCTGTTGCTTCACTGCTAACAATGAACTCACATATTCTTACCCTTCCATCCCTAGTGTGCTCTTTGACCTTTGTTTCCTGATAAAATCTTAAAGTTACCTGGAATGCAGGGACTCCTGGTTGGAAATATGTCTGTCATGAGGCAGAAGCTAGGGAGTCTGAGTTAGGAAGTCTCTGAAAGCAATCTTGGGCTGTATTATTATTATTATTTTTGGTACCAGGGATTGAATCCAAGGGTGCTTAACCACTGAACCTTATCCTTAGCCCGTTTCATGTTTTATTTTGAGACAGAGTCTTGCTAAATTGCTTAAAGCCTTGCTAAGTTGCTGAGGCTGGCCTTGAACTTGCAATCTTCCTGCCTCAGCCTCCGGAGTCACTGGCATTACAGGCATGTACCACCTCACCTGGCTGCCATTTTGTTTTGCTAGATTGGGTTTACCAATTATTTCCAACTGCTCAGGATTGTTCCTATGGGCTCCAAATGAGTAACAGACTAGATAGGGTCATTTTATAGAGTCCCATGCAGGATGGGAGTAAAGAAACCACTTAGCACAGTGCCAGGTACCTAAAGAATCTTTTTTTTTTTTTTTTTGCTAAACCATTTCAATAAATCACTTTCTTCAATGACTGCTATCACATAATGTATCTGAAATAGATGATTTTTGCACAGAATTCAGAGACAAAATCTCAGGTTTGATGCCAGGCTATGTCAGCTACTAATCAAATGACCTCGGAAATGGCATTTCATTTTTCTTGAGTCTCAATTTCCTTATGTGAAAAATGATCAAATTCTCAACAACTAACTTGAGAATTAACAATTAAATCACAAGGCTGTCATGATGCCTGTGAGGATGTTTAACAAAGTGGAACATGCTTTATAAAGATGATTCATCACTATTACTTCTTCTAAGAGTTGTGGCTGGGATCATTTTCCCCATCCCTGTTTTACTCTGTATTTAACCAGACTTCTGAGTGAATTTTTTTGACAAGGCAGTTAGTTGATTATATAAATAGTTCAGAGGGATCATTGAGAATTATTGTGAAATCTGAATTTTATATATACACATATATATAAACCATTCTTTTATTACTCTCAAGTATATTAATTACTTAAAATACAGTTACACAAGTGAATGGCAATCACTGTCTTGGTAAACAGAGGTCTTTGGGCCTATGAAATGTTCATTTGTAATTTATGTTAGGTGTTAAAAAGTAAACCAATACTACTTAAATGTTTGAAAACATTTTGAAGCCTCTTAGGCCACATGTTGTTTACTAATTGGTGTAGCAATATTTTTCTTAATACATAGGAGACAGAAACATGTCAGCATAGTCCATCATAATTATGAATTAGAATAAGCTGGATTAATAGAGTTTAATGTTAATATATAGATGTGTGTGTGCGTGTGTATACACTAAAATCTGTTAAAGGCCTCAAAGCCCATTAATAACTAGGAGATTAATAGATATCATTGCTCTCTAAATCTGTTTTCATGATCATGTCTCATCTAGTCAATGGTGACTGTCCTTGTTAGGAGCCTGCTAAATAAAATTGATTTTTTTCTATAGTGATATACATTGTTTCTGCTTACTCTTTGGTTCTCTAGGTTAATTTCATTGCACCCTTTTAGTATCTTAAAATCAACATCACACAGGCACCCCTTTGCAGACCTGTTTTCTTATATCAGACAGATATGTTATTTTAGACACACCACACGTTCTGTGATATGGGCATTTCAACGTAGAGAGTCTGAGACAAAGAAAGTTTCATTTCCTATTCCCAGTGGAGGATATATAAGATGATAACAGCTTTATTGTGGTCTCTGTTGCCTACCATATATGGTTATCCATCTCCCCTGCTGGCTACTACTTGAAGAAGTGGCTAATCCACCACCTACACAGCACCAAAGGTGGGAAAGCAGAAACATTAGTCTTTTTCTGCTAGTCCCTAGGCAAGATCTCCAGACAGCTTTTTCCATTCTGAGGCTAGGCCCACAGGTATAAAAGATGTGTCTTTTGAGTAAGAAATATTTCCATGCATTAGATTTGAGCAAACACACCTTAAATAGAATCGGGTTTAAGATGTTCCTCATCTACTTAAGAGGTCTACTCTTCCCGAGTCAAACACAAGCATGTTATTCTTTTATAAATGCAATGCACTTGTTATGTTTAAACAAAAGTAGAGTCAAATGGATTTAAAGCACCATTCTGTAATCAGGATGCATATATCACTATAGAAAATAATCATCAAATGTATCTGTCTACAGCAGTGGTGTGACTGGCACCTGTAACTACTTACTTGCAACTAATGAGCTAAGAAATGAAACATGTGGTTTTAACTGCAGTGTTTGAGCCCTGTGTTGGTTCTCAGCAGGAATATGGGGGAGATGCAGTAACAGATCAGCTGAGAATCAGGCTTTGTTTCATGCAATCATGTCTGAGTTCCCTGGCCTGTTGGGGAAGAGAGGACTTTGTTGACAGAGGACCAAGTTTAACATTTAAAAAACTCAAAACATGACAATCCCACTGTTCGGGATGGATAACCCACTACCCATTTTTTTTTCCTTGATAAACAGAGTATGAACTGAACAAGATTTGATGTGTCCTAATGGTTCAGGGTTATCTTCATGAATATCAATTACCTTATTGAGCCATAAATACCACAGGCTCTTCCAAAGACCACTGAGATGGTGAAAGTTTAACTGGCCTTACCCTGAGAGTCCTCATCTGCTAGAATGTTCTTGTATGTTCTACTTTTTCCCTTTGACTTCATTTCTGATCTCTAGGGCTCATTGTCACTTTAATTCATATCACCATTTCTAACTTCCAATATCTATCTTGTCTATATCTCTCTTCTATGTTCAATCTCCTTTCTTTTCCTATCCAACTTTTGAAGATTACGAAAGCTTTGAAATAAATGCAATATCAGTGTATCAACTACTCAGTTAATGAATATTTGTTTCTTATTGGAAATTTAAGTGAGAGTAATAGGATTATGTTATAGAAAAATATAAGATCATTTCCTAAATATCAAATTGAATAAATTTCTTTTGGGACAAACTGTGCTAGATATTTATTCCTGGAAGCTTTTGCTTTTGGAAGAATTATATCCTAGAATCAAATATCAGATAGGCAGTCTAGAAAGGATATTATTCTCTTAAAGTTTTATTATATGAAAATTAATAATCCCAGCATAATAAATATCACAATATTTCAGAACAATCTAAGCACCAAGTAAGTGCATGAATAGATAGATAAATAAAGGAGAAGAGAAAACTATTTTTTACAATATCACGCAAATTAATAGATGAAGAAGACATCATGGTATTAGGCACATCATTTTCTATCATAATAACAATAGATTCAGGAAAGAATCATCAGTTAATATTGCAATAGTGGGTAAGAATTTGATGAGACACAGGATAATAAAAGAGCTGCAAAGTGACTCCACAAATTACTTTGTGACTCCTTAAAAGTGGAAAAGTGACTCCTTAAAAAAGGAAAAGTAGTAACTTTGGGAAAGATAAACTTTAGAATATCACCTAAGAGTTAAAGTTAGCCTTGCTAATAAGGAGATAAACAGCTATCATGTGCTTCCTGATATGATGCATTGATGAGGACACAGTCACTCATCTCATTCTTTCCAAAATGTATAACCTCAATGTAATCATAAGAATACATCAGAGAAACCAAAATTGAGAGATTTCTATAAAATATCTGATCAGTACACCTCAAGACTCTTAAGGTCATAGAAGTCAAAGAATGGCTAAGGAATATTCCATATATAGGGAGATTAGAAAGAAATGACAACTAGGTGCAAAATGAGATCCTCCTGTGTATTCTGTTCCAGATGAAAACTGATATAAAAACCATTTAGGGGACAATAGGCATAATTTGGATACGGACTACAGACAAGATAATAGAAATAATACCAATGTTAAATTTCTTGATTTTGTGAATTGTACAATGATCATATAAGAAAACGTTTGGGTTACTAGAAAATGCACACTGTATTTAGGAGCAAACACACTTGATTTTGGTAACTACCTTCCCTGTGATTTAGAAAAAAAATGTATGCGTATTTTCCTATGGAGAGAGAGACAGGGAACATACACATACACTAATAAATATGGTAAAATATTAACCATTAGTGAACCTGAGTAGAAGGCAAAGATGACTACCTTTACAACTTTTTTGTAAACATGAAATTATTCCAAAATCAAATATAAAAATAAAGACATCACCACATAATTGTTTTATAATTAATTGAATTTAGGATGGGGCCTAAGAGGAAAAGATCCTCCAAAAAATAACTAATGGGAAAAAAGTTAATTTATCCCACAACCTTCATATAAACCATGTTAAAATGTTCACATACCTGAACATAGAGATACTCAAAAGCAACTGGATCTCTCCTTAATAGGTCAATTGGATCCTTTGGGACAAAGCTAATTCGGAAAAGACACCTCATCTTATGGGAACTGGGCCTCTGTGTCACCTGGAAGAGTAAACCCATCACACAAGAACCTTTCAGTGCCATCTGAGAGATGACTGAGGGACAGAGAAGCAAAGTTAACTTTCTTTCCACACTAGAAATAGTCAAAGTACTTTTAGTATTTATCATGGATACTCATTTCCTGAAAACTGCATCTTACCTTGTGACTTAGGTTGGGTTTCCCAGAAGCAGGCCTGGAGATGAGGGCTTCCATACAAGGGAGTTATTAAGGAATTGATCCCAGGAGAACCCAGTATATGAAGGGGGAAGCAGGTCAAGATAGGAGAAAAGATAGTCCTTTGTAGGATCATAAGAATTCATACAAATATTTACATTAAACCAATTTTTACCCTGCTCAGAAATTGTAATAATTGCATAACATTGATTTTAAAGATACACAGCTGGTTTGTTTCAGGGTATTTAAATAAATTTTCTTAAATTTTGGTTACCTAGCACCAGAAAAAACTTTTAAAGAATCTTAGTTCAATAAATCAGCATGACATATTCCATGAAGCCTATGTAGTAGAAAGAAGTTTAGAGAGAAAGTATAAATGGTAAGATAAAATTGTGGGGCTTTCATTAGACTCATAGTAACTGGCTATCTGTCCACATCCCCTTGTAACTTACTGCTACAGGCTAAAAGCTATTTGCTGCCAATACCTGTGATCATCTGACAGCACAAGGCAAACCTGAATAACCAGGGAGTAACTATCCTCAGATGCAGCTCACCACCAGTAGCAGACCACACAGTAGTGGACAAATGCCCCAGCTACTTCACCCATTGGGTGGGATACTTCTAACATGTATTTTACACTCTCTCCCATAGTTCCCCAGTTGAAGTGAGCTCCAGTTGTCTGCAGTGGAAGCTGGCTTGATAATATAGTCCTTATTGACTACCCAATTGTTTCCATCCCCTTCCTCATTCCTCCTCCAAAATCTCCTTCCAAATAAACCATATGCATTCCAATTCTTGCTTAAGTTCTGCTTCTGGGGAAATTCATATGTAGATGCTGTGGTTCCAATTCAAGGATTCTGTATGTCAGGATTTATTACCTTATAATAATGCACAAAATAACTCAATTTCCAAAAGTGCTTTGGTATAGGTTAAAATAATAAACAATCATTAGAAATGATTTAATATATGTATAGGTTGATTTAAATCAGATATAAATAATAGGTCAAGTTTTGAAGAAGAATATACATCAACACAAATGGCAACTTTCCAATGCATTATATCCAATTGGACCTAGTGAAGAGAATTAGGAATTATTTGCAGGAACCAATGTGTGGGACACCAGTTTTTAATTATGACACAAACAAGAAGCACTTTAGTATGATGGCACTTTCTTGACCATCCATCCATTTGGTGGTATCTTGGTGCTTCAGCTCCTGGTATCCTCTGATTACCTCTCTCTAAAGTTCCATCATCACTGAATTCTTACATGTAAGAGGAATTTGTAGGGATGGGACATGGGGGCAGGAAAGATGGTGAAATGCGATGGACAACAATGCCCTAGGTTCATGTATGACTGCACATATGGTGTAACTCTACATTGTGTACAACCAAGGAAATGAAAAGTTATGCTCCATTTGTGTACATTGAACCAAAATGCATTCTGCTGTCATGTAAACCTAATTAGAATAAAATATATATTAAAGAAAGAGGAATTTATTGAATTTTCGTAGATATTCAACAAAAGACTCCTCTTGTATGGAATTACAAGACAAATGAGGGTGCTATGCTGAATTCAGCAGCCAAGCAGCCTGCTTGTCTCCCCAGAGAACAGATGGGGGTGGCATCTTGGTAACCAGGAACTGGGACACATTGGTAGATCACATATTTATAGCGGGAAGGACTGGGGCAGAGATTTTAGGTTTTCCCAAAATAATTTTAATTCTGTATCCAGAATTTAAAACAACTAAATATGATTTTGACTTAATTTACATAATCTCAGAAACCATTTCTTTTTAATGATTTCAAGAGATCAATGATCAAAACAGGTGAACAATTCATTGCAATAACATAAAATATTATCCTACAGAGCTATATTTCCAACAAGTAGTTGTCGAGTCTTTGATGAGTCTGTTTGGGAGACCAACTGATGGTTTATGAAAGACTGAAAAAAAAGGGAATCATCCTTCTTGAGATATAAAATGCATTCTGAATGTCAGCAGTTCCTTCAGTGAGAACACAGAGGACACAGTTACTACATTGAAAAGATTAAAGGAAGGGACATTCTGAGACAGCAAGCTTGGCTCTGCTCTTATCAGCAACATCAATGCTTGAGGGTATAATTTCACAGACCTGAGTAAGTGTCTCCTGTTCATGAAGCAAGAGCAGCTTGGTGCCAGCCCCTTCTGTCCTCTGCTCCAGCATGAGGGAGAAGTGCTCGATGCCTTTGATGGAGAGCTTCTCTTGAAGGGTTAAGATGACATCCTTACAGAGGAAACAGTGACATAATGAGATCAAAATTGAAGATGCCCTTTTCTGAGTCTATCATGACGGGAGACTGTTACATATTTAGGCTTTACATCTTGAAATTGCATATCTTTGGTTGATTCTGAAATTTAAAACTTCAAAAAAGTACAAAAATGAGGGCTTCCTTCTCTTAGCCTTTTCCTGGCCTCCCAAGCACCCTACATCTTTATGGAGTTCAAGGCAGAGAGCTACACAGCTGTAGGAGGAGCTTACCTACCATGTCAGGTTTTAAATTAGAAAGGTGTCAATAAACAGCGTAATGTAGTGAGTTCAAATCTCCTTCTATATGAGGTAGTGATTAAACCAGCTCTGAAAGTGGTCTACTTCAAGAGTTGTCAAAATATGGCCTGCATGCCAAATCTATCACCTGCTTTTGTAAATAAAGTTTTAATGGGACACAGTCATGCCTATTTCTTTGTTATCTATGCTGCTTTTACATGCCCCATCAACAGAGTTGAACAATAGCCCATGAAGCCTGAAATATTTGTTATCTGGCCCTTTACAGAATAAGCTTGCTAGCACCTGGTCTACCTTTCTGCTCAAGGAATATGGTAAGGGTGAGGAAAGTGGACTTTGGAGACAGTCTAGTTTCTAATCCCAGCTCTATTCCTTATTAGCTGTGCAGCTTTGGGCAAGTTATTTAATTCTAACTATCTTAGATTCCCTATCTGTAAACTGGGGGTGATAATAAAGCCTGCCTTAGAATGGATATAAGAATTAAATGAGTTCATAGGTAGAATACATTTATTAAAACACTGTTTGTCACAGAGTTAGGGCACCATAACTATATACATTTATTTTACATCTCTGTGGAAGGTGGAATGAACAAGCTTTGTCAGTAATCATTTGTAGTATTAAACATTTATGATCACAAAGTTGTCCCATTTAGAAATATACACACATTTGCTGCAATACAAAATGAATCTTCTCAATCTTTATTTTTCCGTGTACTTGAAAAGTAGAAAATTATCCCTCTTCAAGAAAACTTATATTCAGATGCTAAGTTCCTGTACAGTAGTTGTCCTCAACCAGGGAAAATATTGTCCCACAGTAACATTTGGAAATTTCTGGAGACATTTTTGGTTGTCACAATGAGGCTAGGGATGCTAATGGCATTAAGTGTATAGAGACCAGGAATGCTTCTAAACATCTTATGATGCACAGGACAACCCTATAGCAAAGAAATATCTACTTTAAAATCCCAGTAGTATCAAGATAGAGAAACTTGTCATACATAAAGTTTTCTTTTACTGACTTTTCTGATGTTTTGATTCTTCTCTGTGGCCCTTTAAAAATTTCTCCAAGCCCTCTTAAAACAAAATTCCCACATCCAAATAAATATGAAATAACACATCCCAACACTATGTATAACTATAATGCACCAAAAATATATGGAAAACTTTCCCGTATCCACCTATCCATGCCCCAAACAAAAATTGTTCAGTAGAAATGTCTTGACTATGCTGAATTTCACCAAAAACATTTCTGCTTCATAATTTCTGCACAAGGCCCAGGAAAGAGAAAATAAAACTGCCTTTGTATGGCAACATTTACTTTATAAAACCTTCTCCTCAAGCACTAGGGAGGACACTGAAAATCGATAACTACAGTTTTTTCCTATTATAACTCTGTAGCAAGAATCTTGGCAATTTTTATTAAACAGTGTTATATTCCTTTCATAACTGTACTATTTCTATTTTACGCCTACCAGCTAGTGTCTATTGTGATAATAAGGCTGTGAGGTGCAAGATAAGATAAGTGGAATTTGATGTGAACTCTGCATTGCTCCCTGTCTTCTCATTGTCATCTGCAGTCCTTGGGGAAATCAAACTCAGTCTAGTGTGGGTTTCTATAATAAAGAGGCCAGAGGGAATTAACAACAGAGCTTTCTTATATTTAGATTTGTTTCTGTTAAGAAAGCCATCTAAGTCTTCACCTGTAGCTTCAGATGGGGTAGGGATTTCAGTGGCAAGGAGCTGACCAGTTGGTAATCAATAAAGGCCATGGTTTAGAGAGAATGTTGTAGCAGAGCCATATGGGTTAGCTTAGGGGTCTTCAAACTATGGCCCTTGGGCCCAATCTGGACATACCCATTTGTTCACATATAATTTCTGCATTAACAGATTAACCTTGCCTAAACGAAGATGTGGCCCTTTGCTTCCATTCATAGGAAAAAGCTTCTCAACCCTTGGAATGTCCTGGCTGACAGGAGCATTTTTGTTTAACGTGGGCCCTGGGCCATACCACCTGATCTCTGCTAATAGCTGCATTTATGGTAGGGGCCTTTGGTCATGCAATATCAGCTTGACCTCTGGAAGGGCTGGACACTAAGGTCAGTTATGTGGTCAGCCAGATGTGTTTACATGACCAACCTGCAATAAAAACTCTGGACACCAAGGTTCAGATGAGCTTTCTTGGTTGACAGTACTTCATGCATATTGCCACACACCATTTCTGGGAGAATTGAGCATTGTGAGCATGAATCCATTAGGGGATGACACCTGAAACCTCTGCATTGACCTCTCCTGGACTCTGCCAGTGCACCTTCTCCCACTGCTCATTTCATTCTCTATCCTGTTGTAATAAACTGTAACTGAGCATACAAATTGCTGGGTTCTATCAATCCTTTAGGTGAGTTATTGGACCTGAGGGTGGTCTTGAGGATTTCTGAAACCTACCTGTGTATGGCTATTTCCTTATGCAAAGACAGAATTGACCAGTTGTAACAATCAAATGAGTCACAAACCTAAAATATTTATTACTTGGCCTTTTCCAGGAACAATTTGTCAATCAATATTTAGATTAACAACTCACTATAAATTGGTATTGAATAGGAAAAAGGAAAATGAGTGTCAGTCATCACCATTTAACATTAGCAGTTGTGAATGAAGAAAGTTTAAATCACATGGAATGATTGAAAGATGACTTAATGCTCCAATATCAATCTACTAATATTGTCAACTCTATTGCTCACTAAATAACTACATATTTAAAGCAATTTGAGACAAGCAGCTTGCTAGTATCACGGCAATAAGAATTCACAGTGGGCCTTTGCAGAAATGCTTCCACACGTGAGGTCTATGCTGATTAATTAAAAAGATAGAATTAAGGATTGACTACTGACACATTTTTAACACAGAGTCGATATTATCTTGATAGAGTATGGTACAGATTATCATTAGGTAGTTTTGCATCTCCATAAAATCTTTTATACTGTGCCATTTGAAGAAAGCCTATTTTAGGCTGATGAAGCATTAGGGAGCAATCAATTTCTGAACACACTTTTGTCCAATAATAAAAAAGAATATGCACTTTTCTTTTCTAGGAAGGAAGCATGAGGAAAAAATAAGTGTACACTTTGCTATAATAGCTATTATGTAAAATTCACCTGTGGCTCTGAAATCATAGTGTTGCTTTCTGTCATTTCCTTTCTACCTTTTCTCCTAAGAAGCATGCTTCATTTCTGACTTTTTATGCATTATTACCATGAAATTGGTTACAGCAATTAAAAGTAACTATAATCTTTATATTATTCCACCCCTTGTTTTTGCTGGACATGAAAGTAGCAGATATTCAATTAGCAGCTAACATCTTAATCTTCTTGGTGCCTGACATTACGGAGAAATCATGCTGGCTTTGGGCAGGGTGCCAAAACTTCGTGGTGACAGTCACACTATTTTAATTAATCTGCAGTTGCATTAAAATGACTAGCTTTGGTGTTTCTTCACTGGGAGCATATTACATTGTTTCACAACGACAAGGGGGTTAAAAAAAGAGCAGAAAATAAGCTTAGTTTAAGCTTTTTGTTTTTGTTTGATTTTAAATATTCATATGTGATTTTATATGGGAGAAAGTAACACAATCATAGAAATAAAGGGATAATTCTGAAAGAACGTGTTGCTACTCTTATAGTGAGTATCATTCACTCTGTACCTGGCACTGCCCAGGTACAGAGGTTAGCTGGTCATCTTACCTTTATGGAGGTGCTGCAGTCAAAGCGAAATGATTTGGTCTGCCCATTTTCCAAATAGACTTTCAAAACATTTGGCATAAAAAGAAGTGAATTGTCCTTAACAGTTTCCTGTTTAACAACAGAAAAGGGGTGGGTGGGTTGCAAGTCAGTCAAATTAGGAATCTCCTATGGCCAGTGGCAACATATATCTATAGTCTATTCTAATCACAACATTAAAAAATGATACTCTTGAAAGCCAATCGAGGTGCCCATGTGGTGGTTGGTGTCTGAGTTAAGCAGTTCATAGTAATATCCTTTTCCAGCTACAAATCATACACCTGATTCAAATAAAAGATGTACACCCATCAGAAAATCAACCAGTTGAGGTTTTTTGTAAAAAAAAAAAAAAAAAAAAACAACACTCTAGATTCCCCATTGGAAAACACAAATAAAAAATGATCCCTTTGTAATTGAGTTTCAGTGTTAGAGAGTATAAGCAAGCCCATGTTTTTGCAGGGCAGGATGTATTGAGCAGAACAAGCAGAGCAAGCAGAACAAGGGCTGCTGTGTGATATAATGCTATTTGTGCCTGGTGGTGGTCATGATAGTGACTCACAAGCATTAATGAATCTGAAGTGCAAACTTGTTTTGTGAAACTATTTTTAACTCATTTAGGAATGTTCCTCAAACTCAAAAAGGAAAATATAAGGAATGGGTTAGTACATTAGGAGTCAAACATTAAGTCTACAATGAACAGATCACAATATAGAAATAACTCCAAAAGAGATGCCAACTTGAAATACAACCAAAAGAAATGTATTGTTCTGGGTGTTTTCTTTAATTTGAAGTCATGAGAAATGAGAAAGATGCAAGAGGGAGGAGGGGGCATGTTTGTGTAAGTTCTAAAAGTCCTAGGAGTAAACTGAGTTCTGAGAATATAGTTGACCACCAAGTTTGCAGGGGCTGAGCGGGGCTCAGCAATCATGAAAACATAAAAGCCCTTGGTTTGCAGATTGTAGAAATGACAGACAAGATGCTCAAACATTTGCCAGCTTTTTTACAGTCCCAGTAAATTCAACTCCTGCCTTTAACATGCCTGTTTCTTTCTCTGCCTTTCCTGTCTACTTCCATGGACTCCCCACATGACTTTTGGGCAATCAAATTCATTGAGTAAATCTGGATCCACATCCAGGTGAAATGGCACCCTGTAACCAAGAAGAGCTAGGGTTGACAAGGAGTGAAGAGGTCATAAAGGTTGAGGAGCACACATGTTACTGAAAGTGCAGCACCCATAGGCCTGTGGCAAGGCAGTGGCGATAAGAAGATGTTCAGCCCTCAGAACTGTCGTCATACACCAACTATCTATTATGAGTCCTGTTATGTCCAGGGATGAATTGACATTTGCTACAACAGCTTCTAGAATCATATTCCTTCTATAAATGCCCAATCTCATGCACAGAAATTCTGGGGGAAAAGGTAATTTTCAGATGACCTTCTTGGATGTACTGATTGCTCTGCTCCTGTAACCTTCCATCCTTCAACTAGGACAGATTGTTGTGAATAGATAATACATGGTAACCCTGAATCCAGAATGATGAAGATTCACCAAATAAGCAGAACAGACCATGCTCACAGGGCAGCATAAAATACCCACAGGGCCCACAGTGACAGCCTCAGGCCTTTTTCCATAAGTGTCACAATAGTCTTGACAGATTGACCAGCTAACTCCCTGGCATCTATATAAATTGACTAGAAGACTCATAAGTGCCTTGCCCAGGATGTGTAGGCCTACATCTTCCAACTCAGATCCAGTACCAACCTTAGGGAAGAGTTTGTGACCAATAACACAATATCACAGATGAGATATTATCATTGTGAATTTATTTAAACAATGCCAATAGCAACAAAACTCAAAAACAAAATCTGGCATTTCCAAGATCCCCAAAATATTAGTACCTTGGACAAAAGATCTATAAAAATTACACTATTTTCCTTGGGAAAAATTGAAACTAAAATATCCTACTGATGTTTGCATTATTCATTTTGAAGATCGATGAAATGCTTGTGCAGTCATGCTTTCTATTAAGACCTATTTAACGGGGATCTGAGCAATATTTCTTCAGTTCTGGTTGCATATATAAAATCTTTCCATTGTTTTAATTTCTTTGCTATTTTATAAGTTCAAAGATTATAAATTTTCAACAAGGGAAATAGAATACTTTTCTCAAAATACATAATGATCTATTTTATGGAACAATGCTTAGGTGGCCCAACAGAAAGAAATCAGTGGATGTCTCAAAGAGGACCGTTTTACTCAATATGAATGAAGTATGTCTGCACACAGATCAGATGAACTCTTGTGCAAAGCAGAGAGATATCTCACCTTAAATATGTTCTAGGAAACACTGAGTTATCACATATTCTGGCTATGTTAAAGGGGCCTAAGTTACAAACTAGTGATCTGTCAAGCTCTTTACATTCCTGAGATTCAACACCACTGTGAAAAACAACAACCAGTTTCAATCACTCATTCTAGTGAGACTACTACTGGCTTTGCTTAAATGCTAAGCTCCTACCTCAATGACCCTCTCAGTCACAAAGCAGATGACTCTAAACTCACCGACACTTGGCCATTGATGATGACCTCCTCAGAGAATCGCACTTTGACAGGATTGGACTTTAATCTTGCCTTTTTTGCAGCACTAATAAATGCTGATTTGGGAGACTAGAAGGAAAGAAAACATTTTATCTGATTACTGATAATATAATGCAAACAACATAACAATTGTTTTTCATCTTCATCCTCTAAGAAATATAATATTTTTGCTAAAATGTAGAATATTTGGTGCATGCTCAATTCAAAGAAGAAATGCAAATTTTGGATGTAATTGGAATTCTGACATGCCCATAAACTAGTAAGTCGGATTTAGTCACTAAACCAGAAATATGAAAAGTATGTTCCCTGTTGTTACTGAGAACATTTCCAAGGATCTTTTAAAATGACAGCAGTGAAAGTACATAAACCCTGCTTCTAATGGAGAGCCTTGAGCACAATGTGGATGATAAGGTGATGGTCAAATCTAATGTTGGGTTCATGATGACTCAATCATTAATTATTTTAATGAGGTGGAGAAGAACCTCTCATAGTTTGAAAGTGATCGATAATCCTATTATTATTCACATTTAGAATATATGGGCATGTGGGCAAGCAAGTACACACTCACACATACACACATACACAAGCACTCATGATGTTTTATGTATCTGCAAACTGAGTTTCAGCCTCTTTTTGGTAACCTGTGATCTATGATATTATTGGGCAGGGTATGGAGGAGACTTTAACTTAGAATTTAAAGTTAAATTAAAATTCTGCTTTATAGGTTCTTCATACTTTATGATCCTTTCCCTTCTTTTACTGGAAAGAGGGGCTGAGTAACATAGTTCTCCCTCAGAAATTGCCGGTGCAGTAGAAGAACCATCTTAGAAGGGTGCTGGGATCAGGGGAATCCTTTGCTGTATGATTTTGGTAAAGTTGCTTAATTTGAGAATCATTCTTATTGTGTAATTTTAATGAAGTCTAAGGGGAAGGGAATTCACATCTAATAGACGTCTACTGTGTTACCAGCATCATTTGTTTATTTTTTTTTAAAGAATTGCTTTCTCTTATGGAACCTAATAAAGAGATAAATATTTAGTTTTGATTCACGATTGCCATTTTATAAACTAAAGTGGTCAAATATTGGCAACTGCCTAGGGTTTGGGTTAGTGTTTTTCATGCTATATAGTTTTAAGATACTGAGGCTGTTGCATAATGAATTATAGTAATTGACTCTAGAACAAACAGACAGGTTGAAACTTCTGTGTATTTTATTAATCTCAAGGCACAAATACCCAAACACCTGATAGGGTGGCTCATGCTTTGGATTTCATGTAAAATGAAATAAATATTCACACTCTTGTCCAATGCAAGTAGTCTTACAATCAATTAAATTAAAACCAAACATGATAAGATGGATAGATAAAATGTGGTATGTCCATGCAATGAAATATTGTTCATCCATAAAAAGGAATAATATACTGATACATGCTATAACATGGATGAACCTTGGAAATGTGATTATGAGTGAAAGAAGTCACTCATAAAAGACTTTATATTATGTAGTTCCACATATGTACAATATTCAGAATAGGAAAAATCCATAGACAAAGTATATTAGTAGTTGCCAGGAGCAGGGAGAGGAGAGACTCGGGAGTGACCACTTTAATGGATACAAGGTTTCCTTTAGGGGTAGTGAAAAGTCCTGGAACCATTATCTAATGGCAACCATTGTACAACATTATGAACATACTTAATGCCATTGAATAGCACACATAAATGGATGGTTTAGTTCTACAGAACTTCAGCTCATTCATCTATTTTAAGAGAATTGCTGCTCTCTTTTAAAAACCAAAATCAAAATGGCTAGGTGCTGTGGTGCAAACCTATAATCCCAGCTACTCAGGAGGCTGAGAAAGGAAGATCATGAGTTCAAGTCTAACCTTGGTAACTTAGTGAGACCCTGTCTCAAAATAAAATTCAAAAATTTCTGGGTTTGAGACCCTGTCTCAAAATAAAATTCAAAAATTTCTGGGTTTGTAGCTTAGTGGTAGAGCACTCCTAGGTTTAATTCCCATTATTGCAACAAACAAACAAACAAAAAACAAAAAAATAAAAAATTTAAACCCCCAAACCAGAAGAACTCTGAGTGGCTGTCCCTCAAAAGAACCAATCTTTAAACAAGCTCAAGTTTTAAAAGTCCTACTACAGAGCTTAAGTGATGTGACAGTGGTGTTCTCATCAGTATCTGTGTAATTATAGGCCAAGTTTAGTGATGATTAACGAGCAAATCATACAGTGGGGAATTCATTTGCTTTTGATATGCCGTTTTTTAGCTGAAGGGAAAACATTATTCTCCCTTAATGATTTTAAGCAGGCAGTATTTACTTTGGCACAATGAGTTTAGCACAAGTGAAGTGCCTGTAATAAAGCTACCCAGACCAGATACTACTAATTATATGAGATGTTTCAATGCAATAATACTCACTTTTCCAGCATTGTTTGGGAATAAAATATTTCACATGTGTTCAAGGTGTCAGACACTGAACTTTACTTCTCAATGCATTCGGGGTTTTTTTTTTTAAATATTTTACCATATTTTCTAGAATGTTCTACAGAATTTTTTGCCTCAATAAAAAAATATATTTGCTTGGTATGGTAGCACACACCTGTAATCCAAGTAGCTTGGGAGGATGAGGCAGGAGGATAGCAGGTTCAAAGCCAGCCTCAGAAATTTAGTGGGACAGTAAGCAACCTAGTGAGACCCTGTCTCAAAATAGAAAATAAAAAGGGCTAGAGATGTGGCTCAGGTATTAAGTACCCCTAGGTTCAATCTCTGATTTAAAAAAAATGTATATTTAATGGAACTTAGCTTTTGAATGCAAATCATTTCATATAATCTTAGAATGCAGTGGTGTTCCCAGGTGTCATGGAATTACATAGGGTTATTTCTTCATAGAGTAAATGACTGCAGTAAATGACTCAAGTAGAACTTGCCAAGCTGGATGCTTCTGTCTTCTCAGTAGCTATAATGTGCCGCCTCTGGTAGTCTCATTACTGTATTTATTTTCTATGCCCTACTGACAAACATGGTAATCTATGAAGAACAAAAAAGAAACTAGACAGCCAAGGCTGTTAAGTCAATATTAGTTTATATATAATTTGAAATAAACTGAGCCTTGATAAAAGTCTAAGTGTTCACAAGTGCATTTTTCTTGTTCTGGATTGGTGTCTGTTTCATATAATCAACTTACATTTCAAAAATACTTTTTGCAAATAAAAACATAATGTCTCCAAGTCTGAAGGCTACTTAATGAGAATCAACGAAGAAATGGATTACTCTCCTGGCCAGAGATACTAATGGATGAGGTAGCATAAACCAGTCATGACTATAGTCTTAAGTCAAATTTCTTTCTGTTATTCAAAAAATGCACAAAGTGCACCACTCAAAAACCTGGTGAATTAATTCTTTGCAACCTATAGGTGCTTAACATAAGAATTTCATATCCTGGGGTGGAAATGATGATAATTACCACTTAGAATAATCAGATTCTTCTGCTGTTAATTAATTGTGAGATCAGCAGGCCCCTCATCAACTCTTGCACCCCTATCCAAATTTGCTTTTGCTGAGATGGTCACAATAGAGGGTGGTATGCTCCTGATGTTGTTAGATACTCTTAGAAGTCACTAGAATATAGTTTTAAAAATTATGTAAATAAGAGTAATTCCTGAAACTGAAGAGTAAGGTCTTGAACTAGCAGTCCCTGTAGCTCTATGGTACCACTTATACAGCAGACACTTGAGTAAAACATTTGGTGAGGATTACTCTACAGCTATCACTAGGTAACTTTGGTTTTGAGTCCCCACAATGCAGACCTTAAGACAAAGACTATTAACAGGTAGCTAATTTTGTAAGTTCTCAATGGTAGAGCACTTGTTAGCATGCATGAGGCCCTGGATTTGATCTGCAGCAACACACACACACACACACACTCCATCCTGGGAAAATACCACTAAATACAGACAGAGATTTATACATAACAATGTACTCTGCAGGAAGGGCCCAATGATAGGGGCTTAGTTGAGTCAATAGTTCAAGGTAACATTTTGTAGCCAGTTAAAAGAATCTTATAAAGAATTGCTGATGACATGTGAAAATGCTTATGAAATATTAAGTAAAAGAAGCAAAATAAAATTGAGTGTCTAATATGATCTTGGCTGCCAATAAGGCACAGAAAAAAGAGACTAGAAGGAGACAGCTTGGAATGTTTACACCTGATTGCCCCTGAAAAAAAGGTTTGCTGATGCATATTTTTCTGCTTCTGAATTTTCTTCTGTTATTTCTACATTTTTTTCCTAGGGGGAAAATAGTAAACATGTAGGGTGAGGGAGCCCTCCATAATACTTTCAAAATATCATCAAGAAATTACGTGGATCCTAACACTCTTTTGTCAGGTCCCCTTGAACTGGGCCTTCCTGGAGATTGGTTTCTGTGTCTGAGCCATGGTATATGTGGAACGTGGCAGGAAGGTGTAAATATTAGTTCTCTTGTCTTTACTGGACCTTATAATTCAGATAAAATACAAGTAACATAAAAAGTGCTAGTATGCAAGTTGCAAAATAAATTAAAATGTTAATTTTTAATGTCTATAATAAAAGTAGAATTTATGAATTTTCTCTTGGTCTGCTGGGTCATCTGTTTCTGTATGTCAATCATGGTTGCCATAAGGATGTTTAGCAAATAAATGAAACCCATCATTTTTAGAAAACAATTTGCTGGTAGGAAAATCCAAACATAAATATACAGTTAAAAATATTGCAATCTTCTCTCCCATCTGCTCTCCTGTCCATGTCTAATGTGTCTATTAAAATGATTTCAGAGTATGAATTCCTACAATTCAGAGAAGAGAAAGGTCACTTTGGACTAGCACAATAAGCAAGTCTTTAGTAGGGACAGTGGTTCTCAACTAGGGGCAATTCTCTTCCCATGGAACTTTTGGCAATGTCTTAAGGCATATTTGGTTGCCAGAACTGGGGAAAAGGGTTCTGTTAGCATTTGATGGGTAAAGGTCAAGGATGCTGCTAAACATTGCACATGATAGTCCCATAACAGAGAATTTCCAGTATGACCTATTGTAAAAATAATTTGGTTTAGAATAAAAATGGTTCTGGTCTTGCATTTCTAATAGATTATAAAGTAGGGACAGAAAATTCCAGAAAAATAATGTAAACTTGAAGTTCCACAAGAAATTTATAATCCCTTGCTTACTACTTACCATAGGCATCTACATTGGCTTTACCAAAATGTATTTTCCCACAACAAACAAATGAAGGAGTGTAGATAGATTTGAAGAATGACAATTTGGTCAACTGAAACAATCTGAAAACAGCCCATCTGTACTTTATATTAAAACATGCAGTAGGAATCACAGAATCATGAGACAGTAGAGAAAGGGAGCCCTTGAACATAATGTGATAGATGAGGAACTGAAAATTCTGGGCAGCTATGGAAATCACTAGACAACAAATTATGCCATCCAGGACATATATAAAAAGACTGTTGAATGTTACTTTTAGTTCCATCTCTTTGACTGAATTTAAACACATGCACTTGAATTTGAGGCTGCTGGATGTAAGAGAACATAGATTTGATATTGAATGCCAGCAATATTATATCATAATTTATTGTCTTGGTTAGTTCTGTTGATGGTCTTATCAGAATTTTGAATGCATATCTTTTCCTGCCTAAAATGCCTAGCCACAGCTGGTAGGAAAATTTGGGGATGGGAGATATGAAGTACTCCAATTCTATGGTGAAGGAAATAGAAGTCTAAGCAGTTTGGAATCTCTGTCACTCCATGTGAAAGGTAGACTATGTAGTGATGATAATCATTTTGAGAGAAATCTGAAAGAATTTGCTTTAGTATTTTTTAGTTTAACTGACAATGTAGGAAATTCAAAAGTAATAGAAAGTCGATAGAAATAGAAAATAAATTAGTAGTTACCTGGAACTGAGTATGGGAACTGGGTTTAACTGTAAGTAGGAACATGGATCTTATTGGGGTGATGAAAACTTCCTGAAATCAGACTATGGTGATGGTTGCATGCTTTAGTAAATTTTGTAAAAACTATTGGATTATATGTTTAAAATGGGTGAATCATATAGTAAGCAAATTATACCATGATTGTTGATTTTAAAATTATGGGAACTGAAGTCAGTATGATTTTAATCGATTTCCACCCTTAGAACCAAGGTAGCTGAAATCAAATTCTGACAAATCATACTTCCTCTTGGATCACCTTTAAAGCAGGCAAAATATCCAGTTATTTACCAAATTATTTAGACATAGATAAGAATAAAACTTATGCTTCAACTTCCTACAATTAGATATTCCCACAAGACTTGTGATTCTTAAAGTGGAAACCACAGTCTTGAGTTTTGTGTCATTTCTAGATGCAAGAGTTTCATAGGACTGAATAGCTCTTTCAAGATATTTAGGAAACATATTACTTTCCTCTCCAATGGATGGCTTTGCTAACATGGAATACAAGGTACAAATATTCAAGTGTTTTGAGTTTGCACTGTGAATACACGTTATTTTTCTCTGCTGTTATTCATTGTCATGACTTCTGTAGAGTGGATGGGGAAGACTAGAATCCCGAGATCATTCAGTGGCACTTTTACTCACAGAACACTTACAGGGTAAGGCTGAATGACAGTGAGGAGTATTGATTCTTTGCAGCTTCTGTAAGAGAGAAAAACAAACATATTTACGAAATGCACAGAGCCCAGACTCAAACAGTGACAGTTTTCTTTATAAATGAAATTTGTGATGTGTTGGCCAATGTTCCTTAGGCTCCCAGAGCAGAGTAAATCAAACAGCTCAGAAGAGGGCTTTCAGACCACAGGGAAAAACCAAAATCAAGTGTTTGCTGAGTGTAACAAACTGTCCGATTGAAAGCTTCCTAGGCGGATTACATTCAGCAATATTATCTGTGCTACCGAACAGCAGGACCCTAAAATAAGACTTGTGGAGGGAAGAACATTTTTAGAAGTATCAACTCAATCAGTCTCTATGCTTTTTGCTGCTCTCAGAATTGATTCTCCCCTTCTGATTTTCCTTTAGCCTGCTTTTCTTTGCTGCTTAAAATTTTCTATACTTTCCTGTAAGGGCAAGGGATTTTAAAAATTCTATCAATTCATGGAACATCATTATCTTCTCAGGGTCAGCATTATGAAAGATAAATGTCACTGGAGATTGCTTATGTGAAAACAGCATCCCAGCAAACATCCTTTCCCATACCATGCAGCTCTGTATGTTCAGTGCCAAGGACCCTAAGCTGATAAGTATTTCAGACAGGCACCAATTGGGAAATATTGCTCACAACAGGGAACCCTTCATAGCTAAAGCAGAACAATGTCATGTAATGGTTTATTTAATTTCCTCCAAGCAACCCAAACCCTCCAAATGACTCAAGCCCTGGAGAAAAATCACATTATGAGTTATAATATTTTTCTTCCTTCCTTTCTTTGTTCTTTTGTATCATAAGTAAGAGAAAGGTCAGTTGCCATTTTGCTGAAGAGGAGCTGACTTTTTCTACTTTAAGCTGTAATTAATTACTTGCTTTTGTGATTTATTGCCTAAAAGATAAAGGCAAAAGGATCTGTTGTAGTTCTGTTCTCTTGAGAAAAGTCACTGCAGATCATACCTCTCTCACTAACTCATTTATGGCTTCACCTACTCATCCTGGCTGTTTGGACCATGACCTACTGACTTCTCAAAGGTGATGTGAGACTTGAGGTAGGGAGTGAGGCGTAGGAGGAGAGAGATGAACAGTGCAGGAAAAGAACTAGAACTATAAATCCAGAAAGAACCAAGACACTGAGGCTGATAGGGATACTGAAGCAGGTAGACAGCATACTGCTGACAGTGGCCCAGCTGTTCTTAGTTTACAAGGCTGGCAGAGAGCCCAATAACTGCAGTAGATAGAGCAACAGTGTAATCAAATGCAGTTTCAGTGGGTAAGATAAAGGATCATGCCCTGCTGGTGGGTGTGTGCACACATGGAGCAGTTTGGGGAGCAATCTGGCATCACCAGGTCAACACCAGTGTCAAAAACACTGTTACTCAGCCAGTCCACTCTGGCTTTACTTCACAAAGAAATTCTTCCACTATGCTTTAAGGGGATATGGATATTACCTGCAATAAAATGTGTTGGGGGGAGAGGTTGGAAAGAAGTTGGATTTCCATTTCTGAGACAGCAGGTAGGAGACAAATGTGCAGAAAGCAACACAAACAGAAGCAAAGTACTGCTCCCTAGTTTCCACTCTCCATTCACAGGAAATAAGAAACGTTCAGGAAATAAGAAATGTGACACAGCCCCATAGTATAAAGAATCTGTGAGTATGGCAGTCATGTCAATGAACTTGTCTTCCCTGCCTGGCCTGTTCTGCCCAAATTTGCTCTCACAGTCCTCATTAACAGTCCTGGGAACTCAGCCTCTGGGACCAGCTCATGGGACTTGAGTGTTAAAAACGAGCCAATCAGCACTGTGGCTCAGTGGCAGAGCACTTGCCTAGCACTTGTGAGACACTGGGTTTGATCCTTAGCACCACATAAAAATAAACAAATAAAATAAAGGCATTCTGTCCATCTACAACTACATTTTTTTTTTTAAAAAATAGAGCCAATCAGATTTCCTCTTTCCAGAATCAGTACTAAGAGACACAGAGACCAAGAGAATTGAGAGCCAAGACACATTCGTGGCAGAGCATCAGAGTAAAGGATGCAGATGCCAGTAGTGCTTGGAACAGTTCTAATTCTCACCATTCCTGAGGGCTGGTTGTTCCCTGTTCCATTTGAAATAAAATAATTGATGTAAAATTTCTCAGTATGATATCTACCATCATTCTGGAATGAGCATTTGCTTCTGTTTTCTCTCATCTGTAAGTACTTAATCATCACCTGCCAGACAAGAAGAATTAATTCCGCAGTGTTTCAGATCCCTTAGGATTCCTAACTCAATCCTAGGAAGAAGAAAAAAAGATCAAAGCCATATGTGTTTATATGTTAAAGGATGCCATAATGGATTTAGACAGATTCAGCTGAGGTCCCATGCTGATAGATGCCAATCATCTCCACATGATAAAGAATGGTGCTGGATGATGTTCAAAGCGGGTGTTGAAAAGGAGAGTTTGTAATCCTTAACACCTTACTCACCTTGAGTCTGATTCATGACTTAATTTAAAACTGAAAAAAGGAAACAGGGAGAAGCTGGCAGAAACAGCATATGCCTGAAGAGTAGAGGCTACATGTGTGAAATCACTATCCTTCCACTCAGCCAGGCACAGAATGTGATTCCTGGGGCAAGATGTGCAAGATGCAATAGAAATGTTAGCCTGGGATCATTTCACAAAGGCCTCCTGATCAACAAGCTTCTTCCAGGGGTGAAAGGGCATTAGCCAACAGATGGCTAAGCTGAGGGACACTGGGCATAACCAGACCTTGGGTTCTGTCTGACTTGATGGGGATGCAAATGGAGCAACTCAGCAGAGAAATCTTCCAGAAATATACAGAAGCACCTACAAGGGGAAGAATCAACTATCATTATGTTGCATGGATCGAGGAAACCAATGCTAGATTGTACTGGTTTCAATCAAGTGAGAACTTTACTGAGAAAAAACTCTCACCACCCTGGCCCCATTTCAATCTGGAAGCACTAAGGCTAGAGAAGAATGTTGCAAAATAGAGAAAACATTGACAATGTCCCTTAACCCACTGCAGACCTGAAGGAAAACCTGGGGCAAGGGACAAATTTGTGGAGTTGGGAGTTTAACTCTTCCATGACAATTGAACATTTTAATTGGATCACAAATTATTGTAATCAGAAGGGTACAAGTGACTGAAGAATTTTTCTGAGCATGCTTAATACATTTATGGGATCAGTGTGAGATTTTTGTTGAGGATTACAAATGACCATAGGGAGCTATTATAAATGGTCAATGGGGATGGGGGAAACACAGTTTCCTTCTGATTGCACCCTCTGCAATCTGCTGGCTACCTTTATTCCAATCTCTTTACTTAAATGAACTTAAAGAGATCATATTTTCTTGAGTTCAAACAATCCTTGACCAAAAGTCTCTGAGTCCTAGGAAGAAACAATAAAAAGGTTAAACACAAGAATGATGGATAAGGATCAGAGTAAATCATGAGGTGGTGAAGTGGGCAAGAGAATGAATGAGCCCATAAAACAGTGGGACAAATGTTAATTTTCTATCAAATGATACTCAGTGGCAACATATTTATTTTGTTTACTTTTGGAAAAGGAAGCTTATATCCACAGTTACAGTGCAGTAGCTGTTAGGAGCAGATGAGCCCCTGGAGAAGGACTATTGCTACTCATCATAGATGTTACTAAGCATAGATATTGTATAAGCTTTTCATTGCTGTTATAACAAATTACTACAAACTTTGTGGCTGAAAATAATACAAATTTACTACTTTTCATTTCTGGAGGTCAGAAATGTAAGATATTAAATTGGGTTTTGCTGAGCTAAAATCAAGGTACCAGCAGGGCTATGTTCATTCTGGAGCCCATTTCAACTTCTGCTGTTTGCCTATGTTCCTTGGACGATCGCCCCTTCCTAAGCATCAGTAAAACATCTTCAAACATCTCTGTGACTCTTTTTCATGGACAAAGACCCTTGTGATTATATTAGTACCCCCAACCCGGAATCCAAGATAATCACTCCATCATTATCTTAGCTACATCTACAAAGTCACAGACTATAGAAATTAGGATGAGGATATCTCTGGGGGTCATTATTCTCCAGCACAGATGTGAGCTTTATTAGTTATTGAGTAGTGCATAACAAATTAACACAAATTTAGAAGCTTAAAACAACACCCATATATTATCCACAGTTAATGTGGGTCAGAAATATAAGCATGGCTTAGCTTAGTCACCCTTTTCAAGTTCTCTCATGAGGCTTCAATCAAAATGTTGGCCAGGGCTGTGGCCTCATCTGAGAGTTTGTGAAGGATCCACATTTAAGTTCACTTCCATAATTTTTGATAGAATTAAATTCTTCTTTAGGCTTTTGGACTGAAGATCTCAGTTCCTTGCTGGTAGTTGACTTAGGTCCATCCTCAGTTCCTTGCCATGTGGGTCTTTTAACACGGCCATTTAGCTTCATTAAAGCTGGCAAAAGGGAGAGTCTTCAGGCATGATGGAAGCTAAAATCTTATGTAACATAATCAGGGAAGTGACGTGCCATCACCTTTGCCATATTCTATTGATTATAAGCAAATTACAGGCCACAGTCATATTAAAAGAGATAGACTACTCCAAACTATGAATACAAGATGGCAGGGATCATTGGGGTCTATCTTATATTCTGTCTGCTATACTAGTAAAGATGGACTTATAACCAAGTTATCTATAAGCACCTCAAAAGTAGTGTCTCCCTGTGACTTCGTACTACACAGATTTTTTTCTTTTGCCAACAATTTCAAAAAGCAATGCTCAGCATACCTTGTTAGTGGGAAATGGAAAATATTTTCAAAATATGCCTATTGTATTTAGTCTTTGTGTCTATGGTAATGCTTTGTCAATTGACTGAAATATAACAGATTGATTTTATGATTTAAAGACTAAAGTCATCCAAATTGAAATAAAATATTCTAAAATGATATTTATCATTAGGACTAGGGAAAGTATGTTTTCTCTCATCTATAGTTATTTAATTATAACCTGCCAGACAAGAAAAATCAACTCCATACTCTGTTGGATCCTTTAGAATTCCTAACTCTAACTTCCTAGGAGGAAAAAATAGATCTAAGCCATTTTAAAATAGCCTCAACAGAAAGATTAAAATCAGGAATGAAAGATGCCACATTTAAGCAAACAGATAACCTCTTTTTAGGAAGGCCTAAAATAGCTAGAGGCTTTAAAAAATTCAGTTAGAATCACATTTAAAGAAGTATTTCATAATAAATTCCAAGTAAAGTTTCTATTTTTCAGATTTTAAGGCCAACATTTTTTAAATGGCTGAGTTGGTTATAAACATCATTTTAATCTCTGAATCACAGTACTGACCTGCTGGGGGAGATCTTGTCTAAACTACCCTAAACTATTCCTGTCAAATTTGCCTTCATTCCTATCTCTTTATTTCTGTGATAAGGTCTTGTCTCATCTTTCTTTGAAACATGTTTGGGACACACAACATGCATGGTTTGGCACCATATTCCATTGTATAATTTCATTGGATACAATTCTGTTGATGTAAGCCAAACTATGTGAAGAAGAAACTCATATTTTAATGAGGTCTTATCTTCCTTACTAAAATCCCCACCCTTTTTCATGTTTCTGGGGATGGAACCCAGAATGTCATGCATTCAAAATAAGTGCTTTACCACTGAACTACATGCCCAGCTCTAAAATCTCTTTTTTCAATGAAGCTAAAGCTGGTGTTCTCTATTTGATAGAGCAACATAGTTTGTCAGTTTTCTTTAACTGACTTTTCTGTTTCATATTTATGACATTTTAATACAGCAATATATAGTCATATTAAGCATGTGCTACAATATATTTTCCTTCAATAACAACTGATTACATACTGTGATCAACTCAGAGACTGATGTGAATTTAATAAGAGTTGTGAAGGGCATTGAGATTTTTCCAGAGATTGTGAAAATGAATCAAAATAGAAATCAAACTGTAGAAATATATGGGAAGATATTTTATGTCAAAATTCAAGAGTTTTACTAAAAATATGTCCAAATAAGTTAACTGTAGGATTTTAAACTTCTAAAGTAGAAGTAAATAATCAGTCTGTGAACACTGAAAGGTTAGGATTTAAAAGACAAATAAAAAGATAATTCAGAGCTACATATTAAAAGAGTTTGTAAAATGTAAAATGACATTCTAACATAAATCAAGAGACTGCTATGTAGTATTTTTATTTGGAAACGAGGGTGGTAAGGCACATTGAAAAGGTGTTTGAACATTCACTTCTAAGGTAAATATGTGCACACATAAGATTATTATTGCACTTCAGAATTTTTCAAAGAAATTAGAAAAATATTTTCTGCAAACTAGTGCATGTAGACCTTAACCTCTCTGCTTGTGGGCATCCACTGTTGATGGAAATAAGAACTGATTAGCAGCATTTTTCCATTGACTCTTTGCTCTGAAGGACCTTTCCTCAATCCTAGAGTATTTAGAATGAAGCCATTTGTTTGTCTTTATTCTCTCTTCCTATTTGAACCTAGAGATGTGAACAGAACACCAAGATTTTTCTGACCTGATAACCAATCATAACATGGTGTCATCCTAGTCAGTCACCAGCAAAGCTGGAGGATGTAGTGTTGCACTTCAGTTTCAGAAAAGTCACCACAGGACTACGCTTGGAATGGGGTTTAATGCTTCATCTAGTTGACCTTTGCAACACTATGAACAGAGATTATAATTATCCATTGAAACAATTCCTAACAGGTACTGAAGTCATTAGTTTGAGAGAATGGAAATGTCCAGAAAATGATCAAGCAGTCAGAAAAGGTCAACATATTATGGCTAAGTGTGATCTGTCATGGACTAGATGAAGCATTTACACTCTTCCTATTGCTGTTGAAGCTTTTCTCTACCCTGATACCTGAAAAGAAGAGAAATAGGATTATTTATCATTCTTAGTTATGTTCATGGGATGCTACAGAAGAAAATAGGCAAAATGAAGTCATCATAGTCATCAGGGAAACAGACATAAAGGCGATGGATTAAAGAGTACATCTGTGTAGTAGGAGTGGCTTGGCTTCTACCAATTCTACAGACAATGTCTCCCCCACTACTGTTTTCACCCTTGAGTGAAAGGTTATAGAGCCAATAAAAGAGACCAGAAAGTTAATCTCCAAAGGAAGAAGTAAAGAAATTAAGGAAACTCCAGCCGGGCACGGTGGCGCAAGCCTGTAATCCCAGCACTTAGGGAGGCTGAGATAGAAGAATCGCGAGTTTGAAGCCATGCTCAGCAATGGCGAGGTGCTAAGCAACTCAGTGAGACCCTGTCTCTACATAAAACACAAAATAGGGCTGGGAATGTGGCTCAGTGGTTGAGTGCCCCTGAGTTCAATCTCCAGTACCAAAAAAAAAAAAAAGAAATTAAGGAAACTCCTTATTAAACAATATATTAAACAGTTCATTCTGAAAAATTGGATGGTTGGATTGCTCATCTTTTCCCATTTGTGATACAAAGGCTACAAATATGGCTTTCAATTAGCCAAATTTCCTGTATTCACACATCCATGTAGTCTCTTTCTAGTATTCACACCTTTTTATAGTCCTTTGACTCACCTTTGACAAAAAGAATATTGTAGAAATGACACTGCATGACTTCTAGGCCTCAGTCAGAAGAATTCTTGAAGCCTTACAGCATGTACTTAGGTATGCTAGAATGCTAAATTTGAGGGAACCCAGCTACCATGTAAATATTCCAACAACCTTTTAATATTCACATGTTGAGAAGAAGCTAGCCATGTGGAGAAAGTGAGGGAGAGATGCCTGACTAACCCCAGATTTGTTAGCTCTCGAAGTCCAGGCTACAATGTATGAGTGAAGAAGCCCTCTTTGATGTCTAGTACAATTGAATCATCAAATGGCTCCAGCCACAGTTACCATTTTACTGCAGCCACATGAGAGACCCCAGTAAGAACCATCTGGATGAGACCAGTCAACCCACAGATCATTGAGAGATAATAAATTACTTTATTAAGGCATTATGAATATTTGTTAGACAGTAATAGATGGATAGAACATCATCCTCCTGTAAAGAATTTGAAAACTACTTTTAAACAAGCATCAATGGATAAAATGGCTTAGAATATTACTCATCCATAAAAAAGAATGACTTTACAACATTTGCCAATAAATGCAGGGACCTAGAGACTATTATGCTATGTGAAATAAGCCAATCCCAAAAAACCAAAGGTTGAATGCTTTCTCTGATATGTAGATGCTAATGTATAACCAGAGAAGGGGTAGAAGTTCAGTGGATTAGACAAACGGGAATGAAGATAAGGGCAGGGGATGGGAATAGGAAAAAAGAGTAAAATGAATTAGACATAACTTTCCTATGTTCATATTTGAATATACCACAGTGAATCTCAACATTGTGTACATCCACAACACTGGGACCCTAATCTGAATAAGACATTCTGTGCTGAATAAATATATCAAAATAGATTCTACTGTCAAGTATAACTAAAAAGAACCAATATTTTTTTTTTAAAATTGAAAATATCTCCCTCATCTTGGAAGGGAAAATATCCAGGCTAAGGACTTCCTAGTATATTGTAATTTTTTAATATAAGTATTTTATTTATTTACTTTTATGTGGTGCTAAGGATGGAACCCAGTGCTTCACACATGATAGGCAAGCACTCTGCCACTGATCTACAGCCACAGCCCAGTATGTTGTAATTGTGACCTGCACTAACACACACACAACACTCTACACACACATATACACACACACAAAAATAAAATACTACAAGATAACCAACCCAACAAAAAGAAAAAAAGAAATGAACAAAAAAACAATATTGTCTTATAGAAATCTGTGCTGAAGTGTAGAAAATGATACTCTTTTTTTCTGGTAACAGAGTTAACACAATTCTAACATTAATTTTGGACTTCTGGCAATTGGTGTAGAAGGAAAAACAACTAATAAACTTAGGGGAGAGAAGAGGATCCAGTCAGCATCTTGGACTAAAAATGCTTCATTCACTACAAAGAATAATTTGTAGAGCACTATTACAAAATACATATTTGAATTTTAAAGAGAAAGTATTAAAGTACATTATAATTTTAGTTTTGAAATTAAATAGCTTGCATACAACCAATGACTTGAATAAAACTGAGGGAAAACCCATAATTCTTTATGTTTAATCCACATTTTATATGAAGGTATTTTAGATTTAGGTTGATATTTTCTTTGTGAAGAATATTACTAGCAATTAGAGAAATGCAAATCAAAACTACTCTAAGATTTCATCTCACACCAGTCAGAATGGCAATTATCAAGAATACAAACAACAATAAGTGTTGGCGAGGTTGTGGGGGAAAAGGCACACTCATACATTGCTGGTGGGACTGCAAATTGGTACAACCACTATGGAAAGCAGTATGGAGATTCCTTAGAAAACTTGGAATGGAACCACCATTTGACCCAGCTATCCCACTCCTTGGTCTATACCCAGAAGTCTTAAAAACAGCATACTACAGTGACACAGCCACTTCAGTGTTTATAGCAGCTCAGTTCACAATAGCTAAACTGTGGAACAAACCTAGATGCCCTTCAATAGATGAATGGATAAAAAAACTGTGGTATATATACGCAATGGAATATTACTCAGCAATAAAAGAGAATAAAATTATGGCATTTGCAAGTAAATGGATGGAGTTGAAGAATATCATGCTAAGTGAAGTAAGCCAATCTCAAAAAACCAAACACTGAATGTTCTCTCTGATAAGTGGATGCTGATCCATAATGTGGGAGAGGACATGGGAAGAATGGAGGAAGTTTGGTCACAGGGGTGAGGGGGCCATGGGACAGTAAAGATGTGAAATATGATGGACATCATGGCCCTAGCTTTATGTATGACTGCATGTATGTTGTGATTCTACATCACATACAGCCAGAGAAATTAAAAGTTGTGCTCCATCTGTGTACAATAAATCAAAATGCACACTGCTATCATGTATACCTAAGTAGAATAAATAAATAAATAAATAAAATTTAAAAATAATAAAAAATAAAGTACATGAAAATGTATGCCAAAAAAAGTTAAAACATTTTGATATTTTATCACTATAAAAAAGACTATTAGGTTAGTAAGGTTAAATCCATATAAATGATGTAGTGATCATCAAAATTAATATTTTGATCAAATTGTATCATTTAATCTATTTATTGTATTTATTGTATTTTTAAACCTTTGCAATAGAATTTCAGGTTTGACACTAAATTTGGAAACTGCTGTTAAACATTTTATTTTCATATGATATCTGTTTTTATTTTGATCTAATTATTTTGTTCACTAAATTCAATTTTTGATGAATGAATGTTGTCTTTGAACTACTTGTTTAATGTATGAAAATGGTATTTATATATAAGATTTATAAAAGGAAGCAGGATCTCTTGGGGTAAAATTTCAATTATCTTATATACATATGTGATACTAAATAGTGCTCACTTCATTCATTCCATCAATAAATGTTAATTGAGTTTCCACCTGGGGGCCCAGACATTTGGGATACATCAGTGGTTCTCAGTAGGGAGTGACTTTACCCCACAGGTGGCATTTGGCAATGTCTGGAGATACTTGTGTTTGTCACAACTAGGATGGGTGCTAAAAGTTGGAGAGGCTGTGTATGCTGCTAAACATACTATAGTGTATAGAATAGCCTTCACAATGAAGAATTATTTGTAGGAGATGTGATACTTGGCTATGCAGATATCTGGGGGAAGAATCTTTCAGGTATATGGTATTGTCAGTGCAAAGATTCTAAGGTGGAGACTGTCAAGGAAGTTCATGGAAGAGCCAGGAGCCCAGTGTGTCTGTAACAGAGTAGGGAGAATTAAAGGTGGAATGGTCAGAGTGAGGGTTGGGAGCAAGATCATTTGGAACCTTATAGACTACTGGGAACATCTGGATTTACATATGAGTTTGGAGCAGAGATGTAACAAGATATGATACATGTTTTAAAATAATTACTCTGACTCCTCTGCTGAGAATGGACTGTAGAAGGGCAAGGTGGAAGTAAAGGTATAGTTAAGGGGGCTAGGTAGTAATGTAGGCAAGAGCTGATTATTATCAATAACTGCTAGATCATTAAGTGAAAGACTCTTTAGAAGGCTTTCTAAATAAATGCTTATTCTTTTACTAATAGTTTTATTAGTGCATTATATATATATAACAGTGTGGGTCATTTTAACATAATCATATATTATAGAATATAGTTTGTTCATTTCAGTCACCAGTAGTTCCACTTTCTCTCCCCTCCTGCCAACTCCCATTGCTCTTCCTCTATTCCACTGGTCTTCCTTTTAGTTGTGTATCATTTCTCTAGTTGGTGATATATATCTATGTGTATATACATATATTATATAAAATATAAAATTCTGTGGTATATTCATATATGTACATTACTATAGAATGAAAGTTTATTCTTAACAGCACTTCTTATAAATGATACTGAAAGGAACTGACACAGCATACTCAAAGCACAAAAAATACTAAAAATGAAGGAAGAGAGAAAGGAATGAAAGAAGGAAGGGAGGAAGGAAAGAAAGTAATAGGGCATATGGTTTTCCATGGACACTGTCATGGATGAAGATGTACCATATGTAACCAGGTTACCCCACTGTGTACTTCAATGATGGGAAATACAGCTACGGTTTAGGACAAATTATGGAGAAAAATGGAGTGGTTATTGAGAAAGAGCCAAAAGACTTCTTTAATAATCAGAAAGTACAATTTAATTTGCAGCTCCTTTGGTAACATTTCTCAAAATTTCACAAGATTGCTATTTTATTCTCATCACCTAGGATAAGACTTCCCTAGTTAATGCCTTTCCTTCCTACTTCTATGCATGTTACCAATACTGGGCACAGGTTTTTATAGATTAGCAGTTACTAGCAACATGTTGGCCCTGTCTTTGGGGACAATGTATAGCATATTTATGAATTTCAGTGCATGAGAATTGTTCTGATGTTTACTCAAGAGATCTTCATTCCCAGTACTTTGAACATGAATCATTACTAGGAGATAACTTTAAATAATACGACTTAAATTCTTCACCATCTCAGATGCTTCCCTGTTCTAACAATCTGACCAAAGGGATTGCTACAGGAAGCCCAGGTTTTGATTCCACAATACAGGCCATTTTCCATTTTTATAACACATGTTCCATTTCAGTACAACTGGAAATAAATACCTTGCCCCTTCAGAGTTCATGGATTTTCAGAGGAGTGGTGATCACAACTACACTCTGTGATAGTGTACAGAACAGAGGGACAAAAACTTAGCAAAGTTGCAGTTTACCAACTGGTAAAGGTGAGTTTGAAGAAGGGGCTCTGTTTCTGGGAGCTAGATAGACTTCTTTTAAATTTAAGAACTTTCAGTTAGGTAAATCTATCTGTTTTAGTCAGCTTTTCTCATTGCTGTGACTGAAAGACCTAACAAGAACATTTTCAGAGGAGGAAAAGTTTATTTGGGGCCCACTGTTCCAGAGGTCTCAGTCCATAGAGAGCTGACTCCATTGCTCTGGGCCTAAAATGAGGCAGAACATTGCAACAAGGAAGGAGAGAAAGTGTTTTGTTCACCAGTGACAAAATATATACACCAAAGGCATGCCCCCAGTGGCCTATCTCCTCCAGTCACACTCTACATGCCTACAGTTAGTTCCCAGTTAATCACTATCAGTGGATTAATACACTGATTATGTTTATGCTCTCATAACCCAATCATTTCACCTCATATCCAACACAACACAATCTGAAGGCTGCAGGTCATTTTTGTGAGATCCAGAAGTTCTGTTAATTAATTATTCAACCAACCAAACTTTTAAGTATAATGTATATACAGAAAAGTGAACAAATCTGAAGTGTACAGCTCATTAAATTTTGTAAACTCAACACACATGTGAGAGATAACCCCAAGATGGCTCCCAATAACCTGTACTTTGTAGTATTCAGATTGCACATAGTTCCTTCCCCTTGAGTGTAGGCTGGACTTATGGATTTGTTCCTTCTTTTCCACAATTTTTAGTGGTCCATTGTACTTGTATACAATGATGGGATCTGTTTTCACATATTCATACATGCACACAATATAACAATATATCACAGATGATGTTATGTCCAAGGTTATGTTATAAAAAGTATGGATTCTATATTGTATGCTCACTCCCTCTTGCAATTTTGCTCATTTGCTCTGAAAGAAATCAAATATTATGTGGTGAGCAGCCTTTTGGGTAGGCCCATAGAGCAAGGGACCAAGGGAGGCCTTCGCCAACAGTCAGTGAGAACTGAATTCTGTCTGAACGGAACACGAGTGAGCTTGGTAATAGATTCCTTCCCAGCTGAGCTTCAGATGAGGTCACAGCCCCAGACAATACCTCAAAATTAGCCATGTGAAAGACTTTGAGACAGAGACACACAGGCAAGCTGTACTGTTTCCTGACCCACAGAGATAATAAATGTTTGTTGTTTTAAACTGCTAAGTTTTGAGGTAATTTGTTATGCAGTGACAGATAATTATACATAGTAACCAGATAAAGAAGCAGAATATTACCAGTCTCAGAGAAACTCTCTATGTTCCCTTTGAGATATACCTGCTAAGGATAACCACTATTTTATTTCTAACACCATGGAATAGTGTCATTTCATCTGAAACATCATATAAATGTTATTGTAGTATATGAATTATTATTATTATTTTTTGGTGCCACAGATTGAAATTAGGGGTACTGGACCACTGAGCCACATCCCAAGCCCTATTTTGTGTTTTATGTAGAGACAGGGTCTCACTGAGCTGCTTAGCGCCTCGCCATTGCTGAGGCTGGCTTTGAACTCGTGATTCTCCTGTCTCAGCCTCCCAAAGTACTGAGATTACAGGTTTATGCTTCTGCACCTGGCTAGTGTATGAATTATTTTTGATATTCATTCAAACTGTCATGTGTAGTTGTTGATCATTTATTCTCATTGATATAGTAGTTGTTATATGAATATACCACAATTTATCAATTTTATCATTGATAGACATTTGAGTAATTTCCAATTTGGGGTTATTAAATAGTGCTAGTATAAGTAGTCTTGGATATGTCTCTAGGTGAATATAATTATACCTTTATGTTTCCTATATACCTAGGAGTGGAATGGTAGGTCATAGAGTATGCATGTGTTCAGCCAATGACCCCATTTATTTGGCTACATTATTTCTTCCCAAACCTGCAGTATATGTATCTCTAATTGTATAAACTCTAATGACCTTTCTTTACCTTACTCTTTCTTCTTCTTTTATATTTTTTTAGTTGTTGATGGACCTTTATTTTATTTATTTATATGTGGTGCTGAGAATCAAACCCAGTGCCTCACATATGCTAGGCAAGCTTTGTACCACCAAGCTACAACCCCAGCCCATATTTTATTCTTCTTAAAGTCTTATTGTGTCACTTGATTTTGATAGCTACTAGAACAAGTTGCAGTCCATCAATACATATACACTTATCTTTGGGTGCATATGGAGATAAATGCTATTATGAATGAAAGACATCATGCTGAATAAGCAATCAATTCATGTTTCACAAATAAGGGGTTGGATAAGAATGTTTTTAAGTTACATAAAAAGTAACTAAATTTTTATAAGCTGAGTGGGGGTTACTGAAAACATATAAGTATTCTACATTCAATTCATTCAAGTTAAGTAGCACAAACTGTATGAAAATTATTGACAGCCCCAAAGTTTTGGTGTGCGGGTGCTAATAGTCCATGTTTATCATTAAGAGTCAAGAAAGGAAAGGAGTAAAACATATCAGCTCATCTATTTCTGGCTGCTTTGACATACTTCCAGTTTGAAACTTTTCTTTCCATTACTCTTTTGCCTGTCTGTATGTTTGAGTATATGCTACTTGATGAGTTAAATATCAAACAGCTTTCTAATTGGCTCAGGACATCTAAAGAAATCCCTAGACCTACATTTATTTCCATTTAAATTCATTAAATGAAATAAAATTAAATCTCATTCCTCAGTTGCACTTGTCACATTTTAAGTGCATATCTATCTATATCTATATCTATCTATCTATATATCTATCTATCTATATATATATATATAAAGAGAGAGGTTGGTTTCCCTATTTTATCATCACAGAATAATTTGTGGGCAATGCTACCATAGATACTCATTTAGAGATATTGTCTCAAGAAATAACAAGATGATCCTTCTCCCTTGTTCCAAAGGAGGACAATTTTGCCAGTTGAATCATATTGTTGGACTGCACACAAGAATAGAAATTGCATTCAATGAAATGAAATGTGCTGAACAATACTCACATCAGCCCATTCTTTTAGGGAAAATATTTTACTACTTTATCCCTAAAATTAATAAATATGACATTAAATAAATGCACAAATAAAATAATGTGATTTCTAAAGATTTAAAATACAGCTGTTTCAAGATTTCCCCAAATGTATTCCCCTTTGCCTGAGCAGGTACAAAACTAGTATTGTCACTGCTTACCATGCATTACACTTTACCTATGTTGCCTAATCCAAACCTCCTGGTTACCCAGTAAAGAAGGTACTGTCACTCTCATTTGGTGATGAGAAACCTAGGTTCAGATAGATGAATTCAATAATTTCAGTTTACAGTTCAGTAACTGGCAGAATTAGCACATGGACCCATGTTTTTCTGACTCTCAAGACTGTGTCCTTAATCATTAAGTTGTGTGGATCAAAAATGGGTCCAGAAGCATAGAACTTAGAAAGCATAAGTGTGGCATTTTGACAGAGGTGGTAATACTCCCAAAGTGATACGTGTTATTAACATTAAAAAGTAGCTTCTGTTTCTCATATACATTTATGCTTGTAACATTCCTACAAAATGGCTATTATTAGCCTCATTTTACCAAGAGGATACTGAACTCAAAGATACTGAGGAATTTGTCCAAAGTCCCAAAGCTATTAAGAGGTAGAATTTTGACTTCTATCTCATGTCTCTCTAATACAATAAATTACGCTTCAGATTCACAAAAGCGTGTGTGTGTACACATATATATGAGTAGATCTATATACATAAGTATATCTGTATTAAATTAAATATATATGTTCATATTTTTTTCTGTATGTATTCATATGTCAACTGTGTTTTCCATTCCTTTCTTCTACTTTTTTTTTTTGCTGTGGAGATCTTGCTTTCACCAGTGTCATATTTGTGTTTTTCAAATGGGCATAATCATACCTGACATATATGAGTGCTGCCTAACAAACATGATATCTGAATCAAGGACATATTAAGAAAGCAGATAGGAGATAAAATTAACCAGAAGAGATAGCCATTAACCAACAAAGTGTGTGAAAGTTTACAGAAGTTAGCATGGTATAGACAAGGAGTTACAAAAAGAGGTTCTACTCTCTTCTCTGCTTCAGCATTAATTAGCTGTGTGATTTGGGGGAAATCACATCATCCAATTTGACTTCATTTTTTGGATCTGGAAAACGAGGAAGCTTAGGATAAATAAATGGGTTCCAAACTGTGCTCCATGTAACCCTTGTGAGATAAGGACACATGCAATGGGCAGAGACCTGGATGCTCCTATGTCTTTTCAGAAACAACCCCCCCCCACTGCTGTATTCACTGGGATTGTAGGTTAGATTCCTGTTGAATAAAAAGTTCTACTGCTAAGAGGAAATATGAAAATGAATGGACAAAATTATTGCTATTGTTGCTTCAAATACCAATAGAACTTAGTCTGTAATTCTTAATCCCTTTATGAATTTCCATGGTTTCTAGCATCTCCTTTTAAACTTTTCTCAAGGAAGAGCAAAGATACAAAAGTTTTATTATGTTTGATTGCTTTTCTATTCCTTACATTTTAAGAATGGTAATAATACTGCTTGCTATTTTTATTGCAAAGTAGAACATTTCAGTATAATCACAACATTATATGAAATAGGTAATAACTATTGTTCTCATTTTACTAATAATGAAGCAAACCATTCAGAAAAGTTAAAACCTTTCTTAAAAAAATTTTTATTGTCAGTGGGCCTTCTGTTTATATGTGGTGCTGAGAATCAAACCCAGTGCCTCACATATGCTAGGAAAGTGCTCTATCAGTGAGCCACATCCCCAGCCCAAAATATTTTTTTCATAAGGTCTCATGGCTAAAAAGTGGAATAACAGGGTCCAGACAACTCTTGAGTTAACATTTTAACCATGTAAGACAGAGTCCTAGTTCTTCAACTTTTCCTGTTGTCACACACTATTATGTAGTTTTGCAATCTCCCACTAAAGGTGGAGTTACTTGCCTGACTCTAGACTTTAGGTCTGTCCATTGCCTTACTTTGGCCAATGAAAGAGACATGGAAGTGATAGTTTACCAGTTTAGAGCCTCATTTTTAGAGGGTTTGCATGTTCCTGTTTGCCATTTCAAGCTTTATACTACTATGTACATCTCTCTGGTCTAAAGAGTACGAAGGACATAAGAAATAGGCCTGAACTAACTTTCAGGCAAGCGTAGCCAAGATCAGCAGAGCTATCCCATCCAATCTGGAGACACATGAGGAAGAAGCACTTCCAGACACAAAAGGATAAATATTATATTCCACTTATAAGAAATATTTGGAACAGGCAGATTCATAGGGACAGAAGATAAATTAGAGCTTACAGGGTGCTCAGAGAAGAGGAGAATGGAGAGTTGTTGCTTAATGGGTACAGTTTCTGTTTGAGAAATGAAGAAGTTTTGAAAATAGTGGTGATGGCTGTACAATATTGTGAATATAATTAATGCCACTGGATTATACTTAGAATGGTTAAAATGGAGATTTAATATATTTATTTTAACACAGTGAAAACAATATTCACTAAGCCACTAAGTTCTTGTAGTTATTCGTTATAAAAAATAGCTGACTGATAAAGAGACTAAAAATAGGGTAGCTATTATATAAAGAAAGAAATTTCTTGTAACACTAAATATGAGTAAGAGACAAAGAGGGGAGAAATGTAAGATTAAACATCTGGCCCACCAAATGAAGTCTGTCTATATTAAAAATAAATTGAGTAGTGGGCCAAGGAAGGAACTGATTGTTGGGGCAATTAAAATAGATCATTTGCAAGTGACTCATGTCATTTCAGGGTCATTCCCATGGGAGGCCTTGTTGTTATTGGATATGTGAAATGACTAGAAGAATTTAGTGAGCTAGAAACATTTTTGAGATGTTCAAAGTTTTGAAGCCAATACAAATTTGGAGGTTTAAAGACTGAAAGAGATTAGAAAGAGACAGCTAGTGTCATATGCCAAGTTGAAGCTGTTAGAAAGAATAGTTCATGTCCCAAGTCAATTAAAAAAATCACATTCTTATGCAATTCAAATCAATTTGCCTTGACAGTTGCTTTCCATTTTCCTTTTAGTTTGGAAGATATTTATGTTTGATTCTGTTCTTTTTCAGAATTCACTTTACCTTCTGTTCAGCAATCCTGCAGTGCTCCCACAATACAGGGTTTTAATATATTTTTAACTGATAAAATTAAACAGAAGTCCAGAGACTGTAATGGAATATGTGGCACAATCACAAATGGGAGGTGGCAGTTGAAGTCTTTGTTATATATATATATATGTTGAGGGGCTGAAATTGTTCAAGAAATGAGATGTTAGCTGAAAGTCTCAGCAGTAAGAGATATGACTGCAAAATGGAAATAATAATGAGGATGATGGTGATGATGATGATAATAACAGGCCTGTTCAGAGGATTGTTGTGAGAACCAATTATAGATGGGTGAACTGCTGTTAGTATCTTGGAAGGAAGGTATTATGTAAATTCCACTTCTTTCTCTTTTCATTATTTTTCCTTGAGGACTGCTAAAAAAGATCCTAGTGGGTGGATAAGAGCAAGAATTGAGGGAAGAAAGAGAGAAAAATAATTCAAGGAAGCAAGAAATAGCTCATTTAAAGTATTTCTTGGCCACTGCATTTGTTTTAAACTTCATCTGCCTAGACACATAACTTTATGGCAGGTGGATAGATTGTAAGGATATCTTCTGCTCTCACGCTTGTCCAGAAGTATCTAGGTTTTATGTCTATATTTACAAATGACATCCTCTACTTGTTGATGTTGCTTTTTCCATAACTTCTATCACTGTCCTGCATTTTAGCATGCATAGAGAATACTCTACCAACATAACTATGAATGCCTGGTCTCAAGGGCAGGCACTAATATTGAATGCTCTAAATGAGTTAGCATGCAAATGCTAGTGTATGCAACAGTTGTTTTAAATTAAGCATTTCTGAAGACAAAGCTGAATATTAGTTTGTTAAAAGTTATAACGAGAGATCATAAATTCTTATCTTCAACTCAATGCACATGAGGTCAAGGTAAGATGAAACAAGAAGCTTATTGCTTTCATAGAAATCAATATTTCAATTATTTTTCAAATTAATTCACTCAATAACTATATTTGATGAAAATAAATTTTTAGTAAGAAGTGGAGTACCTCTTGTTTCCTTTCTTTCCAGAACATTTGAAGTGATTTTAACATCTTATTGAGGCATTATGTTGATCAAGTCACATCCCTTCTCAAAATACTTTGATGATTTCCAAATGCATCTTGGATTCAAGAAAGATCTCCTAAGCTTTTTCTTCCAATAGGAGACACCCTTAGTTCCATACTCACTTCCCTTTATTTTTACCTCCACTTTAAAGACCACTGGAATCATTCATCAAATATTTAACAAGCCCCTACTATGCATCAAAAACTGTTCTAGACTCTGTGGATATACTAGTGAATAAAACAGAAAACAATCTCTACAAATCTGTGGTCACCATTATACAGAATCACCTGGGACTTAGGAGCCAGAGCAGAGGCCCACGGATGGCTGGGAATATGCCTAGAAAAACCCCTTACACCCTCCAGCCATCTGTGTTCTTATCCATCAAGATGTAGAAACTGGAATGGACCTCAGATTACATGGGTTTCTCCTAGAAACCCAAAGTTTCTTACCCTTCTAGTTGATGAGTCCTCAACATAATTAAAAATATTTTGTGCAATGTCATTGCTATGATTTGGATGTATTTGTTTCCCAAATTTCATGTGCTTGAAACTAGATCTCCAGTGGGGCAGTTTGGAAGTTGTAGAACCTTCAAAAGGTCAAGTCTAGTGGAAGGTAATTAGGTCATGGAGGCTTCACCTTTATGACTAGATCAATGTTATCTCATAAGTGTCAGTTGTTATAAAGCTAGACCATTACATGCCTTGGTTCCTTGGTCCTATCCACACATGGCAAGTTCCCTTTTTGGTTTGTCCACCACATTGTGATGCAACCAAGGAGGCCCTTACCAAGATCCCAGCACCATTTTTTAATTCTTCCAGTCACCAGAAACATGAGCCAAATAAATCTTTCTTTATAAAGTTCTCCAGCCTCAGGAACTTTGTTACAGCAATACAAAATGCCCTAAGACAGTCATTTTCCTGAAACTTTGTTACTTTTTCTTCAAAAAATGGTTCTATATATCTTCTTCTACAGAACACTGTTCAGGAGTTACTTCTTTCACATATTTACACATTATTCCATCTGCCTCCAGGGCTACCTATCAATATTTAAATATAGCTCTGCATGGGCAGATGGAAGGAAAGACCTTGATTCTCCTTAAAGAAATGAGAGAACAAATTGTAAAAAGAGAGAAACAGGTTGCCTGGTTACCCAGGGTAGCATGGCTTGGACCATTTCTTGTTTGTAGTGCTGGGGATTGAACCTAGGGCCTCATGCATTCCAGGTAAGTGCTCTACCACTGAGCCATACACCCAGCCCACTTGAACCATTTTTATGAGAAGACTACTCTGGCAATGATTCAATAAATGAAGAATGTGAGATGACCAGGATCTATGAGAGGCCAACTAGAGACATTCTCAGAGGAACTACCAGTATAAGATCATTTAGTTTCCATCTACCATAAGCTAGGCACTCTGAAGAGTACTTCACACCCAATATTTCTCATATACTCCTCAAAGCATGTTAGGAATTTGGTATTATTTCTATTTAGAGATGAAAATACAGAGGTTCTGGAAGTTAAAATAGTTTGAACCCAATGTGTCAAAACAAATCTTCATTTACCAAACTTCTGCTGCAGAAGGAGGTGACTTACTATAGACCCAGTGATGGGATCAACCCTTGGGCAGAATCTGGGTCTGGCTTGGCAAGAATAAGTAGGAGAGCACATTGGAGAGTGTCATACCAGCCCTGACCTATGGCTTCATAAATGCTGGTGCCTGCTGTTGTTATTAAACCATCACTAATTATTAACAATTAGTAATTACTACTACTAATTTCTGTCCCTGAAGCTCTGAGAGGGAGCTTTGCAGAAGACACAGTGGAGAGTCTAGCCTAGTGATGGAGCTGGCTCATTTCACTGCCACATAAAGAACTGATCCCTTCCCTCCTCCCATGCTTGCTGCACATTCTTAGAGCTTCTGTATGAACCCACAGTCCATGAGGTTCTGAGAATAACTTCAGAAGAAGCTGATATGATGCTCTAGACTGCTCTCAACCATGACTAAGAGAACTTTGCGGGGTACTGGATTACAAAATAGATTCCTGAAGTAGGATCTTGACACTTGGCCAAGTTGGTAGTACCACTTTCCAGGACAGAATTTTGTCTCACAAGTCTGACAATCACTTTCTCTCAGGCCTTTTAAAATCACATAACACTGTCTCTTACACAGGCTGTGTGTCTTGATCTTACAGGTCAATGAGGGAAGTGATAAGGGAATTTTAGGAGCAATGTGGGTTCCAGCCATCAGAGCTATGCCAAGTTCCATTTACTATTTATCACCTATGGCATCAGCCTGGGCCAGGGTGCTTGACCCTCATCATTTCTAATCTTTACAATCACTATGCAGATTAGGTTTCATTATGTCCACTTTATACATGAGGAAACAGGCTCTCTTCAAATATTAAGCATTTTGTCTAAGGCCACACAACTCATTTGAGGTAGAGGCAAGAGTCCAACCCAGGCCACACGCACCAATGTTCTTTCCATCCATTCACTATAAAGTCATTTTTAGTATTCAAAGTTCTGATACTCCAAGGTTTTGCCTTTCTTGATTGATCCATTAGAATTGTCCACTAAAGGTATGTATTGTGTTAGTTTTTATGAGTTCCAAAGCATGTGCACATACTGATTATTTTAATCTGCATAATGACACTAAAAGGTAGTTCATTAAACTGAGGCACAGAGACACTAAGTAATTTTCCCACTTCATTTGGAGGGAAGATATGATGGTTGCAAAGCAGAGATACTGCAGATGTCTTGGAAACACAGCTAGCAAGAAGAGTAACTCCAGCTTGTGGTACATAGGAGGAGGATTGGCAGAGAATCATAAAGAAGTCAGCCTTTGAGCAAGCTCTTGATGGATGGGTAAGAGCTCAACAAGAAAAGTAGTTTCCAGGAACAGTGAGGTAAAAAGGGATTACAGGCAGGAAAGCATTGGGTATGCTTAGGGAAAAGTATGTTTTCAGATGTAATTAGGATATAAGATGAGTGAATGACTACTGAAGCACAGGGGTCCTGAGAGAAAGTAGTCCCAGGAAAATGAAGAAGAATTGAGGAAGAATCCATTGATGCAAATAATTCTGGTAAGCACAACTCTTCAGTAATGGAGTCATTACAAAGGAAAAGGATGCTGTCAGTAGGTGATACCCTACAGAAATTACTTCCCTGCATATAAAATCAACTGGAGTTATAGATGAAATTTTAACTGGATGAGTGTGGTTTTTACCTTGGTAGGTATCACAGCAAGGAATGCTCTATGTTGTCTGTAATTACTCTTAGAATTTATGGAAAAATGACTTTAATTGTTTAGAAGCAGAATAGACACAAGAATAAAGATTTTCAAAACCAGCCTAATTTGGATCTTATTCATTCATTCCTATTTTTTCATTCAATAAATATTTTGGTAAATAGAATCATGGTAGGCTACAGGGATGTGAAGAACATCACAGGTTTCCTGTCCTCAATAAGCCCATCATTTAGATTGAGAGATAAACAGATCATTACAATGACAGTGCAATATGGAAGGTTGTAGCAGTATATGGTGGTATGGATGGAGAAGGGGCCTATTCTTCCCAGGACGTATGTGAGGAAAGTTACACTTAGTGAAGCACTTGGAAAGTAGGGGATGCTTCAACTGTTCTTAAGGGATGAAGGAAGAGTTTACCAAATGGTCAAGGTAATGAAGAAACTGGGAATAGCAAGTCCAAAGAAAACAAGGTAGGAGACAACACAGTACACTTGGGGTTGCTGGAAATTTGGTAACACCAAACTAGAGGATGGCAGGGTGTGCAGCTGACAAGGCAACTTAGACAATATCACAGCAGACTTTGATTCTAGGGTATGTTTATGTACTTTATTTCAGACAACAGTGTTGAGGTAGGTTCTTTAACCTTGATATAGTTTTATTTTTAAAAGTTCATCCAGTCAATAGTGCATAGAGATTTCAGGCATATGGGGAAAAACTGACACAGTGAAGAGGTAATTGCCATGCCCAGGTGTGATGGAATGGTAGCTTAAACTAAAGATGCATAAAGGTGGATAAAGAAAAGGGGAGATGAAAGAATAATTTAAAGGAAAGATCAAAGAATGCAACTTGGGAAAGGTCCCAAAGGAAACAACAGTATCTACCATCCTTGCCATCGAGGCAGTTGTGAGTCCTGAAATGGAAGAATCAGATGACTATTGATTTTTCTCCTCAGCACTAGTGGCTGGGATGGTGTAGGTGAAAAGAAAGTACTTGAGGACTGTGAGCTTGTGGGTAGCAATGGAAAAAAGATAAGGGAAATAGGTGGCTCATGATTTCAATAAGAGAGCCATGGAAAAGCTGTGTCTTGAGTGACAGGAAGAGAAACTGAGGTGAAGTCAAAGAAAAAGGTCAATGAACACAGGGCAGATCTCAGAAAAGAAGAAGTTGGGATATTGGGAGTTTATGATGTTAGAGAATATTCAGTTCCAGATGTTATACACATTGGGGATGTGGAGGTGTGAATGCTTGCCTAAAATAGAATGATTTAAAAGGTGACTAGAATTTAAAGATGAATAAACTGAGAAGGTAAGTTTACCAATGTAGATATTTGCATGTTGATATTCATCCAGTGTGTGACAGAGTACTTGGTAGGTGCTGAATATTCAATACATTCGGAGAATCTGAGGTGATATTGTTGGAGGGCATCAGTAATAAACGGCAGTAAATGTTATACTGGGGTAAAAGAATATGGTCTATAAATTAATAATGAAAAGCCAGGAAAATGCCAATATTACCTCTTGACACTGTGATTTAAGCGACATAAGATGGATTCAGCCTTCTTTCAAGGTGATTGCAAGGAAGGGTCAGGTTTCACAAATTAGTAGGGAAGTTAAATGTTAAGGTGGTAATATTTGCTATAGAGTAAGAATTTCAAGGCATGCAGTGGAAATGATTAGTTAGGAGGTATGGCAGACAATTGCCCTTCTCTCTTCTAATTGCCTTAGAGTTATTTCTGCCTGCTTAAGTCCACCCTGGCCACATGTACCCAACTGAAAGTTCTAGGGAACTACCTCCTAGAGCAGTCTTTACTCAATACCTGACTGGAGTTGGAGTATAAATATTCAAACTTAGTCAACCCTCAGTTAAATAACTCTGAAGCATTTGTTTAACACTGATCCTGGAGTTCCAAAAGAGGATGAAGCTCCAGTTGTCCTTAGTCATTTGATAACTCACTCTCTATTGATTGTTTTCCCTCTCACTCTGACTTCCCCATTTCATGACTGTTGCTTCCTGGGAGTATTTCCCAAATAAACTAGATACACACAAATCCTTGTCTTAAAGTTGGCTTGTGGGGAAACCAAACATAAGACAGAGTGGCCACAGGCAAAGTGATAAGTCACTGAGAAAGAAGGACCAGATATTAAAGAGATGCAACTATCAGAGAAAATGTATGTCCAAAGGCCTCATATTTGGAGTGGTATCCAAGAAAGAAAATGTGAGAGGCACAGGGAGAATTGAATAAATGGAACCTATGTGCAATGTTGCTCTGAAACCAGAAGTAGTTGTGGCTGCCAGGTGTTCCTACAGGTTAATGATCTTAGCCGGTACCTCTGAATTCACATTTATCACATTTGGAGCACTGTGGAGCACTGCTGTGATTGAACTTGTACTTGAATGTCAACAATAAGACAGTGGTAATGTCCATAAATTCTTGTTTCAGTTGATAACTTTCATCTGCATATTAGGGAAGAGGAGGTAGTAAAAATGGAGAAATACTATTTTTAATGTTGTCAAGGGATAAAAATGATGGTCTCAAAGAAGCTTTAATTCAAGGATGGCACATGCATAGACTTATAAACAGCTCCAGGACAGAATTTAACTTCTTTCTGGAAGGTAAAAATCAGGTTAAGGAAGAATAGGTACATAGTTCAAACACAGCTATTCTGAAATGACACTCCAAATCTCAGAAAACCTGACTATGCCCTAATCCTTTCTGAAAGCTGACAGATTTTCAGTCAACCTTGATAATATTTTCATTGAAGGAAAGAGGTTGTGGGATTTATACTAAATTTCTAAAATGTGCCTTTCCTGTTTGAATTTAGCCTCAACCTAGGAAATTTATTTATAAACTGATCAGTGGCTATACTTTATCCATGGCAAGGTAGAGAGAAATCTTGTTTTCTGCTCTATTGGGAAATACTGCTTTGAACACAAACTTGGGCCACACTAACCCTGCAACTGAATTCTGAGAACTTTCTGTTTTATTTTAATAGAGTTTATAGTTGGAGGTTGGTGTGACTAAATGAAGACATAAAGTGCTTCACTCCAAAAAGCTATTCAATTACTGTGTGAAAAATCATATAAAGATCATTTTTCAAAAACAGATATCCATTGGTGTTAAAATCAAAGAGCGTTATGGTTTAGATATTAGGTGTTCACCAAAAGCTCATATATAAGACAATGCAAGAAAGCTTACAGGTAAAATGATTGGGTCATGAAAGCCTTAAACTAATTGGTGTATTAAACCCCTGATATGGATTAACTGGGTGGTGACTATAGTCAAGTAGGGTGTGTCTGGATGAGTCAGGTCACTGGGGATGTGCCTTTGGGTTTTACATTTTATCCCTGGGGAAGATTCTCTCTCTCTCTTTCTTGGTGGCTATGTCCTGACTTGCTTTCTTCTATCACACTGTTCTACCATGATGTTCTGCCTCACTGCAGGCCCCAGTGAATGGAGCTGGCCATCTATGGACTGAAACCTCCGAAAACATGAGCCCTCAAATAAACTTTTCCTCTTTGACGGTTTTTCTGGTTGGGCCATTTTAGTCACAGCAGTGAAAAAGTCAACTAAAACAGAAATTGGTATCCAGGAGTGAGGTTGTTGCTGTGACTAACCTGACCATGTGGTTCAGAAGCTTTTAGAACTTTTTGGAATCTGTGGGAGGAATTTTGGAAAGTTTAGTGATGTTAGCTGGAAAAACTTTAGAATGTGGTAAGTGGACCTTAATTGTCAATTTTAGTGGGAGCCCAGAAAACCAGAATGTTGACAGGACTGTGGGCTGTAAAAGCCAGTCTCAAGAGGGTTTAGAGGAAAAGGAGGACTGTATTAGTAATTGGACTAGAGGTCATTCATATTATGTTCTGGCTAGGAAGTTTTCTGCATTTTTCCAATTCCCTGAGATTTTCTGTGAGGCTGAATCTAAAGGGGCTGGACTTCTTATTCTGGTGGAAGAAATTTCTAGGCAGTGTAGTATTCAGGCAGTGGCATGGATATTGCTGGTGGCTCTTAGTCGAATTTATTATGGTAATTAGGAGCAGAAAGCAAAACAGAAAGATTTGAAACACTTGCATGGAGGGTATGGCTAGGAAGATATTTCACCACACTCAGCCACACAGGCACTCAGAGGCTGCAGCAGCCATGGTCCCTGGAGGCTTGGCCACTACTTGAAATGGTGGCAAACCTTGGTGTTACACATGTGGTGCTCATTCTGCAGGAATACAGGATGTTGGAGTTAGGATATTATGGAGGTTTCTATTGAGATTTCAAAGGAAAGCCTGCGAGGCCAGGCAAAGTGCAGCAAGGTTGGAGTCCCTGTGGACAGCCCCTGAGAGGGCCACGTGTGGAGATGTGAGGAGGAAGTTAAAGCTACAGTGGAGACACCCAAGATTAAGGAATATTAGTACTGTGGGATGTCTGCTGAGGAGAGCCACAGTAATTAATCAGAGACAAGCCAAAAGAGATGCCATGTGGTCTGCAACCAGCAAAGCCACATGGATGAAGCTACACAAGCTCTTTAGAGAGAAAATCGGGATGCTATGTGCCCCAGATGCTGGACATGAAACTATAGGACTTGTTTTACCAGCTGGATTTCAGTCTTACTTTGGTCCTATCCTTCTTTCTTTGCCCGCATTTCTCCCTTATGGAATGGAAATGTTTGCTCTCTGTACCTTTATATATTGCATATATGTAACTTGCTTTTGATTTTTACAGGTGCTCATGCTGAGAGTTTGCCTTAAGTTTTGGTAGACTTTAGACTTAGACATTTGACAGTCCTGGAAATGTTAAGACTATGAAGACTCTTGAAAATGGACTAAATTCATTTTGTATTGTGAGATATGCATGAACTTTTGGGGGTCAGGGGTGGGATGTTATGATTTAGATATCAGATGTTCCCCAAAAGCTCATGTGTAAGATAATGCAAGAAAGTTTAGTGGTGAAATGAATGGGTTATGAGAGTCTTTTTTTTTTTTTTTTTGGTACTGGGGATTGAACTCAGGGGCACTCGACCACTGAGCCACATCCCCAGCCCTATTTTGTGTTTTATGTAGAGACAAGGTCTCACTGAGTTGCTTAGTGCCTCGCCATTGCTGAGGCTGGCTTTGAACTCGCGATTCTCCTGTCTCAGCCTCCCTAAGTGCTGGGATTACAGGCTTGAGCCACCGCACCCGGCTGGTTATGAGAGTCTTAACATACTCAGTGCATTAATCCTCTGATATGAATTAACTGGGTGGTAACTGTAGGCAAGTAGAGTGTGTCTGGATGAATCAGGTCACTGGGGATGTGCCTTTGGTGTATATATTTATCCCTGGAGAAGATCAATCTCTCTCTCTCTCTCTCTCTCTCTGCTTCTTAGTGGCCATGTCCTGACCTTATGTTCTCCATCACACTGTTCTACCATGATATTCTGCCTCACCACAGGCCACAATGAGTGGAGCTGGCCATCTATGGACTGAGACCTCTGAAATGATAGGCTCCCAATTAAACATTTCTTCTAATTGTTCTTGTCAGGTATTTTAGTCACAGCAGCAAAATAGCTGACTAAAACAGAAAGCAAGGAAACCAAACAGAAGTGGTGGAATAACATATGCCTTATAAAACTGTTGGGAGAATTCTAAAAAAAAAAAAAAAACCCAAACAGGCAAAATAGCCAACTTGCATATTTAATAATCCACTTTACATGCTTTTCTGTTGTTCCAATGCAGTGTATTTTTGTAGACTAATTGCTATCTGTTTAAGAATAGGAATAAGTGCCCTCCATATAAATCCCCAGAAATGATTACGTGTGTGTGGTACTTGGAGCTTGAATTTGAAAACTGGCTAGTTGGGTTGTCCTTCAGTTTCTAAGTTGTGCCAGGCTTCAATCTGGGCTGGGTCTCTTGTTTAAGACTTGTGTTGGGGTGGCCTGTTACCTGTGGCTTGATATAGCATTCACCCTGGATGGAGTAGTACGGTCACTAGGAGCAACCCCTTCCTGCCTCCTAGCTACCTAGATGGGAAGGTGAACCTGATGTAGAAGGTCTTGTTCAGGCTTGGGGCTCTCAGAGTCACTCCCGTCCAGTCTATGGCTAAGTATGACACTGGAATCTCCTCATTTCAAATCAGAACCTTAGAAATGTGGGCAAGTGGATTCTTCACAGCTTCCAGAGATAAACTAAATGTTATGGTGACAGCAAGAATCCATAACTATTTTGAGCCCTATATTGTATGTCCACAAAGATGTCTTTGCATAGCATAAGGAATTACATGTTTAATTTACACTTGAAAGAGTTTAATCAATGGTCTGAAGTATTTGCTCCTTTGAAAAAAAGAGCTCAAATTTAGCTTATGCATAATACAAATTATATATAAACTTCATAAAATGTAAAGACAACACAATTACAACCATGTCTGCCTAAAACAGATAATTTTGACCATTTTTGTGGCCCATTATAAAAATGCTCCAAATATTGGCAGTGAAAAAATTTAGTGTTGGTAGTTTTGTGTTCGTTAAGAGTGTAACACATGTGATGATCCTGTGAGAGACCATGATGCTCATTGAAAAAGCATGATGACTTGGTTTCCAAGGAGGGATTCAAGACTTTAAAACAGAGAACTCTAAGCAACTTAAACTTATTTACTCACCTTTCCTCCTCATGGGCTCATCATACCTACCACACAGGGACTGTCTAATAAACACTCAAATGGATACATTTCATCTCTTTGAGCCTTAATTTTCTCATAACTCAAACAGGAATAACAATGCAGTCATGTGCTGTATAATGATATTTTGGTCAACAATGGACTGTGTGTACAACATTAGTCCCATAAGATTATTTCACCTAGTGACATTGTAACTGTCTTAGTTTGTGTAATTATACTCTATGCTGTTTGCATAATGAAAAAATCACTTAATGATGCATTTCTCAGCACACATCTCCATCGTTAAGCAATGCATAATTGTACTTGCCTTAGAGGATTGCCATGGTGATTAAATATGCCAAACACCCCAAGAAAGTACCTGAGACTCGAATATTTTCCTTGTGTTTGGATCTCTTTTATATAGATATAGTCTTAATGGATAGGATAATTTCTTAAAGACACCATCCATTCTTTTAAATGACATTGCAGTGGCTGATGATCAGAACACTCAAAATATTCAGACTACTTTGGTTGTATATTTATAATCTGAGTTAAAGATTAGAAAAGTATACTGTCCTTTTTATAGCAACTATCTTTTTTCTAGTTAAATTAATTCACTCTCAAGTCCTTTTTCTAGAGATAATTCAGTGAATGAGGAATGTTTGGCTAGAAACAAATGTTGAACTTAGGTATAGGTGGTCTCCAATTTTTTGATTTAGAAATTTTCTGGAAAATGAAAGAACCTGAACTTGTCATGAACCTTTGTTTACATAAAACATTCTTGAGGACTGCAGTAGGTCTTGATGGCCACAGGAGGAATAAAGCACATGCACGGAACAGAGTATAAGCACCAGAGGCAGTCAGTAGATAGCACACAGACTGATCCAGGGTGTTCTCTTTCTCAGCATGTAGCACCCATGCTCAGTTCTGTGTTCAAGAAATACACTCAAGGCACTCAGTCTGTTTTGCCCGAACACAGGAAAGGGGCACAGTAAGCCAAGGGGCAGTCCCTAACCTGTGACTATCATATAAACACAATCCCTCTGCCTCTCATGGGTTATGGATCCTCATTTCAGGGTGAACTCCAGGAAGCTGAACCTAAGACAGTGAATAAATGTCTATGATGAAAATTTGGCATTCTCTCTATAAATAGTCATTTCAATCCCACATTTAGTTGTAATAATCTGGGCAAACATTTTGCAGAAAGTATACATAGACATGTTGGTAAACATGTCCAGCTTACTTGAAAAGCTTAACTCAATGCCATTCATTCAACAAACTTTGAAGTAGGAAGAGTATGGGGGGAAAACTCCAAGAAGTACTTGGAGATAATAAGTAAATAAGAAACACACCAGATTACAAGTATAATCTCCCATGTCAAGGCCATACTGGGAACATTTTGCCTGTATCAAAACATATTGAAATAACCATCATTAATAAGGATCATTCTATTAAAAGGATGACTGTAAATGTTCTTTTAAACCAAAGAAATGCCAATCTGCATTAGTCTTACATAAAGATTTCTGAGCATAGAGGTAATTACAGCTTGACAGATGCCTAAAATAGCCTTGATTCTATGTTTCTTTTTCAATTCAGAGGTAGGCAGATACCACCCTGGTGCCTCTCTGAATTACAGCTCATAAAACTTGGAAGAAAAAAATCAAACCTATTGAATTTTAATGGTAAGAGTATATAAGCCCTTCAACTGCCTTCTCCTTCCCCTCCTCTTCTTACTATCCTTTAAACAAATGAATAGTCTAAGTTTTCTTCTCCAACAGTAATGGCTAGAAAAGTTTTTTGTGCGTTGGAAATGTTGCTGCATGGTTTTCACATGATCAAGAACAATGGTTCCCAGTTCATCTTCTCACTTATCATCTTTGACTCTGGGCTCTGCTATCTACTGGCTGCTTAACTCTGGGAAAATACTACCCATCTTTGAGATTCTGCATCCTCACTTTTAAAATAAAGAAGACTATTTCTGTGAACCTCTTATTTTGAGAATCTGAAGCATGCTCTTTACTCACACATATTAATCATTGAAGAAATTATAGAATGAAAATAATACTGGCAGAGACAAGGCCTCTAATGTATCAAATATTTTTCACATTACCCAAAAATAGATACTTTGCTTTGCAGGAACTTAAGTTTTTTATCTAGGCTTTGTTCAATGTCTACAAGTATAAAATTCTCAATGTTTAAAAAAAATCACATATACATCATATTCACTTTCAAGAAAACAAAGAAATACTTTGTTTTCAATGGAATAGGTAAGTTTTATTATTCCATAATAGATGACTGGTCATTTAAAATCAAGTCTTATATATAAGCTTGTGAGAATGACCACTTGCTTATGTTCTCTGCTAGACTACTAGATACTTAAAGTACAAAATGATCATAAGAGACACTGAATATTTGTAACTAATTATTTGGTCAAAACTTTTTGATACAATCTATCTACTGCAGGATGATGGGAAATTGGAAAATACTTTTCAATCTCCTTGAGCACACTCTTAAAACGATGGGAAGCAACCAGCCACAGTGAACCACATCTATAATCTAGCATCTTGGGAGAAGGATCATAAGTAAGGCTGGCTTCAGTAACTTAGTGACATCCAGTCACAAAATAAAGAATAAAATGGGCTGGGGATGTATGTAGCTCAGTGGTAGAGAATGCCTGGGTTAAATTCCCAGTACTGCAACAGAGAGAAGGAGGAAGAAGAGAAGGAAGAGAAGGAGGAGGAGGAGAAAAGAGGAGAAAGAGAAAGCTACTTGGGTGGCAATCAAAATCTATGGACAACTCAAACAAAACTAGGTGGTGAGATATTCCCACAAACACCACAGCTGGTGGAAACAAACCCTGGCTTTATGTGGGATGAAATGAATGGAAGCAAAAGTTGCTTCTGATGATTCCAAGACTGGGAAAACTCCTGAATTGCTGACAGTATCTCATAAGAGGTAGGAACTTCTTATCCTGGAACTCTGCAAGAGAACAAACTGCAGACATCTATAACACTCAGTATGATAGCCATAGAAGTGGAATGGTGACTAGTGTTCTACAGGAGACAGGCAGCACCCATATTGGTTCTATTCTGACAATGTGGGCATATCTATCAACAAATGGGGGGATAAAGTTTGTGAAAATCAACTAGATAACTCTTTGATTTATATGTAGTAATATTAGTAATACTAATTGGGAGTGAAGAGATTAATTAGTTCAAGTCAAATGTTCAGGTAGAGAGCAAAAAGAGTTAAGAAGATTGGGTGAGCTCAGTGGTAGAGCACTTGCCTAGCACATGTGAAGCACTGGGTTTGATCCTTAGCACCACATAAAAATAAAAATAAAATAAAATAGAGGTTAAAAAAAGAGTTAAGAAGAGGTTACTCAGCAAATTTCAATAATGTTAGTAGTAGGAAACCAATTGACAATAGCTAAGGGACAAAAAGGTGAGAATATATTTATTTAATGGACTAAATCCCCTGGCAGGGGGGATTATATAAAGGCATTCATATACTGACAACCATTAAAATAAAATACACATCTTCCAAATTTCTAAAAGTGATGCATACATATGTAAGTGCACATATACACTTACCCACATTTTTTCCACAAATGTGTAAAAACATAAGACAGTGGGAGCTAAGATATACAGTTAAATGAAAGAAGCAACATGAATAAAGGGTGTCTAATCTACCACTATTTCTAAGAATGGAGAGAGATTAGATTATGTTATCATATTAAATAATGGAAAATGAGCCTGGAGGGTATATCTCAGTGGTAAAACTCATAATTAGCACGAGAGCATGGGTTCAACCCCAGACACCAAAACAAAACAAAAAATACAAAGGAATAATTGTCTATAAAATAAAATTTAAAAATAAGTGTTTCATATAGGGGAGAAAATAGAGTGGAGATAAAAAGGACAGAATCTAAGCTGGGCATGGTGGCTCACGCTTGTAATCCCAACACTTAGGGAGGCTGAGACAGGAGAATCGCGAGTTCAAAGTCAGCCTCAGCAACAGCGAGGCACTAAGCAACTCAGTGAGACCCTGTCTCTACATAAAACACAAAATAGGGCTGGGGATGTGGCTCAGTGGTCGATTGCCCCTGAGTTAAATCCCCAGTACCAAAAAAAAAAAAAGGACAGAATCTATACTTGTTTGAATATACATTTTGCACGTTTGACTTAGGCATCATGTACTTTTATATAATTCTAAAACCCCATTAAAATTTAAAAAGCAGTTGCTAAACATTGCATTTAAATGAAATACTTACATATCCAGTAGGTAGAATGGTTATAGTTACCCATAATCTTAAAAACGGAAATAAATTAAAAATCTGTCACCAAAATTTACATGTCAAATGAAATTATTACAGCTGTGAATCCAGTTAGTGGCAGAGTAACAGAGAGAGGAATTATCCCAAGTGATTTTGAAAGAGTAACTTGAGTACCCTTATGGGATATGCCATAACAACAAAGAGAACTTCAATACAAATACCTTAAAATGTGTTCAGTAATCATGTTATTTGTAGTAGTGTTGCTATTTGGGGACTGTTGTGTGGGTAGTGTGGGATAAAACTGAAAAATTATGGCAGTGTCACTGAGAATTAGGATATACAGTTGGAGAACATATAGATAATTTTTAATATGAGTGAGGTTACATAAAAACCCTTTGTCCTAAAGTTGAATCAATCACATCAGTATGAGCTCATGATACATTTTATCTTTAAAACATGTACACATATATCTTAATTCTCTCCTTATCAATGCTCACACTAGCATTCTGATTCCTAAATACCATTTCCCACTAAAAGAAATCATGGATCCTTGGAGAAATTACTGATTCTAGATTTGGGTCAATAAATATACAAATTGAACCTTCAGCATCTTTTCATAACAAAAAGCCAAGACATTAACAAAGATGATTTGGGTTATATTGAAAGGACACAACAGCCCACTTGAATAGGCTCCTGCTTACCAAAGATTAGTCAAGTTGAGCTTTAATGACAATATGATAGCCAATATATTTAAATCCATGCATTTATTACATTTATTATAATGATACTTTGCAAAAACATTTTTCTTCTTCTTTGGGAATGCCAGTTTTGCAGCACATTGTTTTGGAAACTGGCAAATAAAGTGACGGAATCAAGTATTTATTCTTCAAAGAGGTATCCAGTTAATAATTGAAGAATAAATGATGGAATTAGAGAATCATCCTTTTGCAATCACTAATGAATTAATAGATGTTGGTAAAGAGTATCAATAGCTGCTTATAGCAAAAAAGAGACAACCAGTTATCACATACCTCTGGAGGATGAAAGTACATAGCATCTTCCAGAAGGGAGTGTATCTGACCCTTACGAGAAATGGGAAGACAGAAGTGTATGTGAAATAACACTAAGAGATGTAATCAGCAAAATTCAGGATCTAAAAAACAATCACTACAAAACAATGAATTTTCAAAAACAATATAAAGTGTCTGAAAGACAAGAAAAGAGATGGAAAGAAAAACTGTAAGTTAAAATAGTCTTAAAAGTCATATCAACAAATCACATTATATAGACTTTATTTGGATCTTGATTCAAATATACTGTAATAATAAACTATTTTATGAAACCATGGAATAAATTTGAAAACTGAATATTTGATACTATTTAAAAATATTATTAATTTGTAAGGTATGATAATGGTACTGTTGTTTTTAATTTTTTATAAAGAGTTCTTATCCTTTAGGAACATATACTGAATTATTATAGATGAAATAATGTGATGTCTGGGGTTTGCTTTAGTATCACTTAAGGGTGGGGAAGTACCTTGGTGTATGGAGTATGGTGTATGGCCACAAATTGATGATTTTTGCAGCTGAGTGATTGGAACATAAGGTGACTACACTGTTCTCAATATTTATGATTCTGTCAACAACTTACCATAATACAATGTTTCTAGAACAACCTTTAGTCTCAAATGACCATTTGTAGTGGCAGAAATGTCCTTTGTTTTGGCTATGACTTAAAATGACAGATTTCCTTTGCAAAACCAACCTCCACAATGATTAGATACTGAAAATACCAGTGGGGCCAACCCCATCCTTCTTTCTAGGGGCAGGTACATGATCTGGACCTGGATGCCTATGATAGTTAATTTTGAGTATCAACTTGACTGGGGTGAGAACTGGTAAACCATTATTTGTAGGTGTATCTGGAAGAGTATTCCCAGAGAACCCAGATGAAATAGGGAAGAATTTTCTCTCTCTCTCTCTGGATCTCCTTCTAAAGCAGTGTATGTTTTCTCCTGCTGTTGCCTTAGGACATCTGTCTTCAGATTCTTTGGTCTTTGGACTCTGGGACTTGCAACAGCAACCTTCTGGGGATTCTGAGGATTTTGATCATGGACTGGAAGCTATGCCATTGGCCTTACTAGTTCTGAGGCTTCTGGCTTATTGAACTGAGCAAGGCTATAGACTTCTCTGTCTTACCATCTTGCAGATGACCTATTATGGAGCTTTTATGTCTCTGTGATCACATGAGCCAGTTCTCTTCATTCTGATTTCTCTGGAGAACACTGAATAATACACCTCTGCAGCATGTTCCACCCCCTGGGTGGCAGTGATGTTTTTAGCAACTATACTGGGCCAATGAAAGCCCTGTTTGGGAAGGCTGATTGGATTGATTGGAAAATGGTGGTCTTTCATCATCTTCTTAGCACACCAATCTAGAGATATTGTACAATCTTAACACTACTTAGAGAGATATATCCCAGGGGAAAAAAACCCAACACTGGAAAGTGGTCTGAGCCAATAAATGGAGGGTAAAGGCTTCCTGACACGTTGTATTCCACATCTAACTTTTTTTACTTCTGCCTGAAAGGCTCTTACTAGTTACACCTAATCTATTTTTGAGACATACATATTTGAAAGCCCAATGAGAAGGACTTCATGGAGAAAAGAAAACAAATTACAGGGGAAGGCTACTTTTAAGGGCCTCCCACATACTGCATTACTTTGTCAAATAATGAAAATCATGGCTCACTGTGCTTAAGAAATGTAATATGTGGAGGAAATTAAAGGGGGCAAGAAACGTGTTTTCCAAAAATGTTTTGCACTTTTAGAAGTGTTCCCAAAACTCTATATTTTTTATTATAAATCCCAAGAGAGGTTTTCTTTGTTATTGTGCTTGGTTTTTCAATTTTAAAATTATTAAGCTCCAAGTTACCCAGGTACCCTGAAGTGCCGTACAAGAAAGAGCATTCCAAATGTTATTTCTGGAATTTGGAGTGAGCTGATACTGTTGATTGTATTCAACAAAGAACAGTCTGTTCCACCTCTAATATCCTTGATTTAACATTAAATATAAATGAAAACACCCCAGGGTAGAGTTTTAGAGCATGTGATGAAAATTTAGCTCTGACATGCTTTTTAAAAAAATCCAAGAATGTTCAGTCCACAAAGCAATCTCATTTATTAGACACAGAGATGTGGACTGTTCTGTTAATAAAAGTATAAATAGACCAGCAACAGGGAGCTAAAAGGGAAAGAAGGATGTTTAACAGTGATAAGTCCTGACATGGGAAAAATAACAAATCTTTTTGTTTCTGGGTCTTAGAACTGGTAACAAGTTTCTCTTTAGTTTTTTAAGTTTGACATAAACTTTAAAAAAACATAGATGTTGATATAAAACTGAAATCTTATTTGGAATAATTGTATATTGCAATTGTTTCTGTCTAATGACAAGATGTACAGTTTTTGTACATTTCTGGCTAACATTAGTACTGGAGGAAATGAGTCTATATTTTATTTTTTATGTTGTTATCAAATGACTTATTAACTGCTTTTTAATGTCTACTACATGGTGGCATATGACTTGATGCATATAATAAAGATTGATTTAAAATACTCAGAATACTAATAAGCAAAAATATTGAAATAAAAGTGAAGTCTTATTTGGAATAAGAACAATTTGATTGATATATAAGCTCCTGTGTATGTGGAATAAAAATAGACTGTAGAATAGAAAAGGGGCATTAAAGAAAATCCTTACTTTCTGTGTTTCTGCATTTTGTCCAACATTTAAACAAAACTATGTAATATACAGAATTTTTACTTCATAAACTAGTTCTATAAAGTATACAATTTCTTTATTTTTCTAAATAATGTACCCATACTCTCAGTTTATGTCTAACTGGCAGATGAGACATATAATTCAATCTGGGAGACTTTTCTCCTTGCCTGGGACATACATGGTTCCTAGGAAAGTTACTCAGTTCTTACATCCAGGAAGGGTCCTCAGGTTATTAATCTCCACCAGTAATTTCAGACTGGCCTATTTATTTTATTTTATTTAAATTTTTTCTTAGTTGTTGATGGACACAATGTCTTTATTTTATTGCTTTGTATGTGGTGCTGAGGATCGAACCCAGGGCCTCACGCATGCGAGGCAAGCGCTCTACCACTGAGCTACAATCTCAGCCCCAGACTGGCCTATTTATTGTCAAAGATCCCTGTAAGGGGGCAATTGAAAGTCAATTTAGACCTTTAATGACACATTGAGAGCCTCTCTTTCCTTGAAGTGCCTTTGGAGATGAGATTAGTTTATTTCCTCATAGATCCCCTTATTATCCCTCTGTCCAGTTCCTCTTACCCGCAGTGGCAGAATGGGGTAAAAGAAAGTGCAAGGAATGGTGAAGCACACCAGTAATCCCAGGTACTCAGAGGCTGAGGCATACCAGTAATCCCAAAGGCTGAGGCAGGAAGATCAAAAGCTCAAGGCCAGCCTCTACAACTTAGCAAGATCCTGACTCAAAATTTTTTTAAAAAATTAAAGGCTGGAGAGGTAATTCAGTGGTAGAGTATTTGTCTACCACGTGTAAGGCTCTGGTTCAATCCTTGGTATCACCAGAAATTTTTAAAAAATGAAGTCAAGAGAAAGTACATATATAGTCACATATTAGGCTTACCTTCTGACCTCATCAAGTATTGCCCAACTGACCTTGAGCAAATTACAGAACTACTAGTATAGTATAGAGACCCCATACATAGTCAGCACTCGTCTAATACTGTTTCCTCAAATGTAAATGAGGCCAATTACCCAAACTCACAGAGATATGCAAGGATTTGGTCTATGTCGCCCAGAGGAGAGTTTAATAAATGATGGCTGCTTCCTTTTCCCATTTTTTAAAAATTCAGTTCAAGTACCTCTTTCAGCAGCTTCTGACTGCATGAGAAAACAAGCTAGCAAAATAGTAGCAAGGGAGTACAAAATCCCTCTTTGCATCTTGTTCAAAGAATACTGTCCTGCCTCATCTTGCAGACTTACAAGCCAATACATTTCACAGATCCCATTTATAACTAAAATCCACTGTCTTACCAATTAGTTTGTAAACATGGCAGTCTGTGATACTTCACCATCTGGGTTCCCAGCAGGGAGAAGGCAGATCTTGCTCATTGCTACCTCCTGCTCCCTGCTCCAATGCTTGGGAACAAGGACAGGAATTGCCTTATTAACTCCCTCCTATCTTTTCAACCAGCTCATGGATATTCTGCCATCTTGGAGCAGTCCCATTTACCAGGGAGCCATTTATCTATAACTTTTTACTCAAACTTTTACTCAAAAGGAAATGAAAACTTTACTCTTTTGAGTAAAAGTTAAGATGTGTCTACTACCAATTGTGGTATGCTTAAGCTGAAAAAATGTGTAATAATCATCTCCAGTGGTTCTCAATAGGGTAGGGTTTTGTACTCCCTTGCTACTATTTTGCTAGCTTGTTTTCTCATGCAGTCAGAACCAAAATTTAGTGGATAGGATCACAGATGTCAAATGTACTTTCATTTAAAGCAGATATGTACAACGAAGAATGTTCTCTCATAGAATGTCTATAATCTCTCCCCCAACTGTTTGGAGGATGAAGAATCTAAAGCTGTTATATGTCCAAATTGACAGAGCTGGTTGGGAAACTCAGGTGTAAAACTCCAATTTTTTTCTCTCCCAAATGCAAGTCTCTTCCATGCTCCCACATCTCTTCATCTTAGCAACAGTGGGTGTGGAGAGATTACATAGCCTGTACACTGGTTCAGTTAAGAGAGAAGGATGAGCTGGGTGCGGCGGCGCAAGCCTGTAATTCCAGCACCTAGGGAGGCTGAGACTGGAGAATCACCAGTTCAAAGCCAGCCTCAGCAATGGCGAGGTGCTAAGCAACTCAGTGAGACCCTGTCTCTACATAAAACATAAACTAGGGCTGGGGATGTGGCTCAGTGGTCGAGTGCCCCTGAGTTCAATCCTCGGTACCAAAAAAAAAAAAAAAAGACAGAAGGATGTTTATTGGCAAGTTCACATGTAAATGACATACATAAGAAAAAAATACAATCCTTAAAACTAAAGGCCAAGAAACATTGCAGTTTCCTAGGGAGAAGACAGGTTACGAGTTTAATGCAAAATCAGAGTTCAATGGACATACATATTACTCTGGTTATGCCAAATGTATGATCTGACATTGGATTAAGGCAGTATGAGAGCAGAATTCCCGAGTGATGATTTGAACACCTTATCAAACACTTCATTTCATAAATGGAGCCTAAGGTGATTCGAAGAGTTGCGAACAATGGAGCTAGTAAAAGTGAGGCAGATGGATATCATATAACGAATGACAATGATAAAGTGATAGAGATGTTTAGAGCATATGTTATATCAAGGCTAAAATCAAGACACGCATAAACACAAGACAAGCAATAGACCTACATCAGGTACAATGGCTGAAAAATTAATATATTCATTTAGATTTGATTCCAAAAATGATAAAATGAGTTATAGTAATCTTTTTCAAAGTGAGTAGTTTTAAATTCACTTCAAGGATTCTTTCTGCAAACATTTATTCCTTTCCAGTTTCATGCTGAGCATTGGGGTAGGCATGAGGGCAAACATAATGAATAAAATAGGATCAGTGCAGAGCCTGGTTACATACTTGGCAAACCTGCTCCCACCATTGCCTGGGCACTCAGAATACACTTAGCTTAATGAGCAGTTAGATCCATCTACTGGCTGGCTTCTTGCCAATGGAAGGAGAGTAGAAGTGCTGTATATTTTCCTTCCATGAAACCCTTCCATGTATGTTTGTATTCTCTTCCTCATCCCCAGTTTGACAGGGACAAACTGGAAGCCATGTGTTAAAGATAGCAGAGCCACAAGATGGAGAGGATCTGAGTTGAGCCCTTGTATTACTCTGTGAGGGAGAGACGCCCATCTATCAGGAACACTCATTATGGACTATTTGTTATTGACAATATCCTATTGTGATTGAACTTTTGTGTAGTTTTGGGTTTGTTATAGCTAGTAATGCCCTAATACTGGTCCTTTTCATTAAGAAACATACAGAATTGTGACAAAGAAAAACAAGTTTTCAATTAATGATAACATTGTGTGGTATAGGTAATAATAAACGTGTATATACTTTTCAGTGGTTAAGAATTTGGGAACACTTAAGTTATTTTTTTTTTTTTTTGGGTACTGGGGATTGAACTCAGGAGCACTCGACCACTGAGCCACATCCCCAGCCCTATTTTGTGTTTTATGTAGAGACAGGGTCTCACTGAGTTGCTTAGCACCTCGCCGTTGCTGAGGCTGGCTTTGAACTCGCGATTCTCCTGTCTCAGCCTCCCAAAGTGCTGGGATTACAGGCTTGAGCCACCGCGCCCGGCGGGAACACTTAAGTTTTTAGGGAGGATCACCGGGCCACATAAGAAAAGTCTAAGATATTTATCTATTTCTTTGTTTGCTTATCATTATCTTATCTCTATACTTTATAAAATAAATTTTAAGTAACCTAAGATGAAGCAGTATTTACTTTATCTTTATTATTATTTCTAGCAAAAAAACCTCTGTTTCATTTCTCTGTTTTATGTCCTATTTATCTTCAGGTCAGGTTTCTCTAAGTTTCACTGGTTTAAGGCAGAGGTCAGCAAATAAGGCCTATGGGCTAAATATGTTTTATCTTACCCTGCAGTTTTGTAAATAAAATTTTATTGGAATAAAGCCACAACCGTTTGTTCATGTATCATTCATAGCTCCTTTTGTGCTGCAACGGTAGAACTCAGTTTTTGTGGCAGAGATTATATGGCTTGGAAAGTTTCAAATATTTACAAACTGATCCTTTACAGAGAAAGGCCTGTATCCCTGATTTAGGTCATTCCTAACCTATTCTCAATTCTGGCAGGGCACATGTCAATATCCCTGAATCTTTCCATACCCCTTCACTCATATAATTGAACACTGAGTTCCCTTTTATTTGTCAGCATGCTGTCACACTTCTGGTCTACCTACATGGTCCCCAAAGTCAATTCACCACCAAACTCTGGGTTCTAATACCTCAGGTATGAGCCCTGACCTTTGCAAACTTGTCTTACGCCTTTTTAGTCATTCCTTCACTATAAAAGACTAGATTTCTGCCTAAATTCCTCTCTTTGCTTTGATTGGATGCCCAGGTTTGTGCTCAAGCCCCCTACCTCTCAATTTCAAGAGCAGTAATGACAACCTCTCATAGAACCTAACTGATTACAAGTCAAAGTGCTCTCACATACATTATCACATTTGATCCTTAGACAAAGGCTTAGAATTGTGAAATCTTAGTCACTTTAAAGACTGAGACTAAGACTCTGTGACTGAAGCAATTTTCTCACAATCATTTAGGTATAGAGATGAAACTGATGACAACCTTGATAAAGATAATAATAATTCAAATGTATTAAGAGGTGATTCTATGTTCATGCTCTGCTAAGAGCTTCAGTCACTGCAGTTTATCTAATTCTTTATATAAATTTATAGGTAGGCCTTCACTGTATAGATGAAACTAAGGATTACATATATTAAGTTCTTTGTCCAACATCACACATAGTCCATGCATTGCAGATGTAGGATTTGAATTCAGATTTTCTGGATTTCTATAGGAATACATAGCAGAATGATATTTGAAATACTCACCAAAGTTGTCTTCCCACTCCCATGCCCCACTTTTTCATTTTTTTGTGCTTGATCATTTCTATTTCTTTGCCCGTTTGGTCAGCTAGACCATCAACACTTACTGCCTCAGCACAGCATTATTATAGAAGAAAGTACAGAAATATCTAGGCTCTAGAGACTCTTGGTAAAGCTAGGAAAAATATTCAATAAATAAGAGTAAAATTTACTCCTCTCCACAAAAGAGTCTGGTCTAGAGATGAGAGAAATAGGGTAACTCTTAAGAGCAAACAAAATAGCAAAGACTTATGGGTGTAAGTGATAAGGCAGTCATGTTCCCTGGTTTTTAATACTAGATTCTCCAGGAAGAACTAATTGGGAACCCCCAGATAGCCTTGTGGAATGAAAGAGCATGGCATGGCAACCTTTCATTTTCCTAGTCAGAATTCAGAGAGTGTGACAAAATCCTGGATGGAATAAGCCCCAGATATTATTCTGTCTCAGTAAGGCTCTGGAGTGGCAAATTCATCCAAGATGGCAGTGAAAAGGCTAAGGAAGGATTGACAGTGGTGAAACAAGAGGTGATACAATGGCTACCTGCCTATGTAAGTGATCAAAGACTAATCAGATGAACACAAAGATAACTTAGTGAATATTGGTAAGATGAATGATGTCACTCAGGAGTAAATACACTTCACTTTTTCCAATACTTCCTTCTATCAAACCAAACCCACTAAATGTAGACTTAGGACTGAAGAAAATGGGATGAAATGACCCTACGGTGGAATGAGAATTCGAAATAAATATTGGATTATAGATGATAGATAATAATACTTCTTATACATCAGAGTGTGTGGCCTGAAAATCTTACTTATCATATCCACTCACTGTGTTACCTGTAAAATTGGAGTTCTAGCTCTGAGTTCCTGAGACCTATTCCTATAAACATTTTTCAGGAATGAAGCTTATACTTTGGTTATATAGGCATGCTCTGACTATAGGGAAAAATGTGCATCTTCACCAAAATGATCATTTTTCTTTTGTCTTTTCAGCTACTTAGAGAAAAGGCAGTCAATCATCCATTAATTTGTAGTTCTAAAATATTAACAGGACATGGCATAGGTCCAATAATTATTTCCTTCTTTTAGTCTTAATGTAAGTAAGATGTTAAGATATTCAATAGTGTCAACCATATGAGATCACTGAAAACATGCCCTAGTTTAAATTTGTTCTGGTTCTTCAAACCTCCACATTCATTTTCCACACATGAGTTGCATGAAAGCATCTACAATAATGGAGAGATTTAATGAATGAGTGGGAGATGGTCATTAACAAAATCTAAGCACATTAAAATAATCTGAGTGAAGCTATTTTTCTTATTAATTTTCATCATTATATGTCATTATAACTTTTATGAACTATGAACTCAAATCCTTTTTTACACTTTATCCTTATTAGAATGTTTTCAAACATTTTCCATTTTTCTGCAATTGGTGATCTCTTTCTAGGCTCTGTAATTCACAATTTTCAGAAAACACTGCAAGTATGTATTAGGTGAGACCACCATTTGCAGTGTCAGCATACCACAGAGCTGTTTCTTTTGTGTTTTCACTGAAATTGCTTGCTGGTCTTACTTTAATAAGGCCTTATTATATTATATATCGCCATGCATATTTTATGGGCTGGATGTTCCATAGATGCTCTTCATTTTGTTATTTTACTAAGTAGCACTGTACTTCACTTAAGTCCATTTGAAATTAGGCAGGCAGGTGGCCTTTTTAATATATTCTTATGTAGATACAATGCTCCTAGATCATGATGTGATTTGGCTTTCCATTATAATCCTGATGAGGAGGGACTGATAAAAAGACAGGCGTTCTAAGATCTAATTTTTAGAGGGATTCCTTCTGAATGCTTTTTTTTTCTTTATCTTGCCAATCTCCCACTGGCTGCAACAAGCAGGTATTTCTGTGTACTCCTTATTAAAATCAAGGTAATTGTTTGACAAGTCTGGGATAGGAGACAGGCTATTTGTGTATAAACCAAAAATGGAGTGTGTATATGGGTCACATGAGATAAGCCTCAGGATCTAGAGCCCAATTATAGCTGTGCCATTTGCTAAGCCACCCATGTAAAGATTTAATATGCTAGAGTCAGGTTCTATCCCCTTTGGAACACCAGGGCCTGGTAGTTTGTATTTTTTTTTTCACTCCCACTATATACTTTTTCCCTTGCCCTGACCAAGAACAAGTGCTTCAACTTCTCTAAGTCTCAGTTTCCACTCTGTAATGTGAGTATAATAAACAGTACTTGTTCACAGGACAGTTGTGAGGAATGTATATGGTGAATAAGGAAAGGGCCTCAATTCAGAAGCAGAACAGGTTTCAATCTACCACTTACTAGCTATGGGCTCTTGGGCATGTCTCTTAATCTTTGTGGGTCTCAATGTCCCTATCTGCAAATTAGAAGGAACTTGTGTACCTGTTCACTATTATGAGCACTGAATGAGTTAATATGCAATAAATAAGCCAGGCATGGTGGCGCAAGCCTGTAATCCCAGCACTTTGGGAGGCTGAGACAGGAGAATCGCGAGTTCAAAGCCAGCCTCAGCAACGGCAAGGCACTAAGCAACTCAGTGAGACCCTGTCTCTACATAAAACACAAAATAGGGCTGGGGATGTGGCTCAGTGGTCGAGTGCCCCTGAGTTCAATCTCCAGTACCAAAAAAAAAATGCAATAAATACTCAAGTCTGGGCACAATTTGCACTACTATAGTTTTAGCTAGCCTTAATACTAAGGAATGAATGTGCTTATCAGAATACTTACCTTATAAATAAGGACTTAGAAGTTAACTCCCACCACCATTATTAATTAAGATTCCATAGACATTTTTCTTTCTTTTTGAGATGTCAGAAAGTTACCTTTAGAACTTACATACAAAGTTTTGACTTTGTGGGAATGACTTAGCCCATTTCTTTTGAAGAGATGTATGTGTTCCAGGAAGACATGAATACTTTCAAGAATTCTTAATAAAATTGTTATTATCTTTCCAAGTCTTAAAACAAAATTTGGACATAGGTTGATGTGTGTTTATATGTATCAATTTTTCAGGTAAAATAAATGTCAAGAAAGAAAAAGAACCTTATGGAAGGTGGCCAGAAGGAAGCCAAGATAAAAGTGGTTGATCCATTTTCTTTTTTTTTTAATATTTTTTTAGTTGTAGATGGATACAATATCTTTATTTATTTTTATGTGGTGCTGAGGATCAAACCCAGTGCCTCATGCAGGTGAGGCAAGCACTCTACACTGAGCTACAATCCCAGCCCGGTTGATCCATTTGCTAAAAAAGATTGGCATGATGTGAAAGTACCAGCTATGTTCAGTGTAAGAAATATTGGAAAACGTTAGTCAAGAGAACCAAAATTGCATCTAATGACCCTAAGGATTGTATGTTTGAAATGGGTCTTGCTGATCTGCAGAATGATGAAGTTATATTTAGGAAATTTAAGCTAACTACTGAGGGCATGCAGAGGAAAAACTGACTGCATAACTTCCATGGCATGGATCTTTACCTGTGACAAAATGTGTTCTATGGTCAAAGAATGGCAGACCTTGATTAAAGCTCATGTTGTTGTCAAGACTACTGATTGTTATTTGCAGTATCTCTTCTTTCTTGATTTTATAAAAAATGCAACATCCAAGAATGTTCTAACCTTATGAATTAATTACTTCTTAAGGGCCTCACATCTTAATACTATCACATTGAGAATTAGATTTTAACCTATGAATTTTGGAGGGGATAAAAATATTCAAACCATGTTATTCTGCCTCTGGCTCCCCATTTCTCCATTCACTTCTATTAATATTTGTATATTTAGTTGCTCTAATTTGGGGTACACATATTTAAAATTATATCCTTTTGATGAATTGACCCCTTTGTCATTATATAGTGATCTTTGCCTCTTGTTACAGATTTTGACTGGAAGTCTATTATGTGTGATGTAAATACAGCCAACCCCATTCTCTTCTGGTTTCCATTTGAATGGAATACCTTTTCTCATCCCATCATGTTTAGCCTGCATGTGTCCTTTTAGCTGAAGTGAGCCTAATGTAGTTTACATATTTTGGAACTTGACTTTTTAAAAATCCATTCATCCATTCTGTGTCTTTTGATTGCAGAATTTAGCCTATTTATATTTATTTATTTATTTTTTTCCTCAAAAGTTGCATTTTAATACATGTTATCAAACATAACAGAAAAAAACCAAATTTTCAGAAGCTGTACACACTATTCACTGAAAACATTTGTTGAGGCAAATAGAAAAAAATATTGTTACAATCATAATTTTTCTAACTTTGCACAAAATTATAAGCAGATTACATTCTTCATATTAAACATCTTTATATGCACTTTCAATGAACAGTATATATATATATATATTTATATATATTTTATATCAACCATCTTCACTATACCCATTCCCCTTTCCTGCCCCCCACCTTCCCCATGTCGCGTCCAGTGTTTCTCTATTTCTCTTATATTTCCCATTCCCACCTCCCTTATTCATCAGAATCCATTAATCAGAGAGACCATTCGGCATTTGGTTTTTTGGGATTGGCTTACTTCACTTAGCATAATGCTTTCCAGTTCCATCCATTTGCCTGCAAATGCCATAATTTTATTCTCTTTTATTGCTGAATAATATTCCATTGTGTATATGTACCACAGTTTCTTTATCCATTCATCTTATTTAAAGTAATTATTGATTTGTAAGTACCTACTATTGGCATGTCTTTGTTTTCAGATTGGTTTATAGTGCCTTTGTTCTTCTTCTTTTAGTATCATTGTTTTTGAATCATTAATTTTTTGTGATAGACTATTTTGATTCCTTTGGGTTTTCTTTTCTTTATCTACTAGGGACTTTTTCTTTGTGGTTACCATGAGGCTTACATAAAACGTTTTTCAGTTATAACAGCCCATTTAAAACTGATAACAAGTTGACTTCAATCACATAAAAAACTCTACATTTTTACTTCTTCCCTAACTCTCAATCTTATGCTATTGGTAATGTGATTTACATCCTTTTATATTGTGTATCCACTAGCAAATTATAGTAGCTATAATTATTCTTAATTCTTTTATATTTTTAAGTATTTTTGCTTTAAATTTTATAGCTACAAGTGATTTATATAACACCATTATAGTATTACTGTATTCTAAGTTTGAAATTAACTGTATATTTACCTTTACTAGTGAGGTTTATACTTCTATATATCTTCATGTATTTTATCAGCATCTTATCATTTCAACTTGAAGTACTTCCTTTAGCATTTCTTGTAAGACAAGTTTAGTGGTAATGAACTCCCTCCAATTTTGTTTGTCCAGAAATATCTTCATTTCTCCATTTCTGAAGGACATCTTTTCTGGATATTGCATTCTTGGTTGGCAGTTTTTCTTTCAGCACTTTCAATATATCATCCACTCCTTTCTAGTCTGCAAGGTTTCTGCTGAGCAATCTGCTGATAGCTTCATGGAAGTATGCTCGTATATGATGAGTCATTTTTCTTTTACTGCTTTCAAAAGTCTTGCTTTGTGTTTGCCTTTTGACAATTTTCTTATAATGTGTCTTGGAATAGTTTTCATTGGATTGACCCTGTTTATAGTCTTTTGAGTTTCATGAATCTGAATTTTGATTGATATATCTCCCAAGATTTTGGAAGCTTTCAGACATTATTTCTTTAAGTAAACTTTCCTCCCTTGTCTCTCTTTTCTTTTTCTAGTATTCCAGTAATGTATATATTTGTTCACTTGATGGTCTTCCATAATTCCTATATATTTTCTTTAGTCTTTTTCATTCTCTCTTTTTGCTCTTCTAACTGTATAATTTCAAATGGTCTGTCTTCATGTTCATTTATTCTTATGCATAATTGAATCTGCTACTGAAGCTAGAGAATTTTTCAGTTCTGTCATTGTTTTTTTAGATCCAGTATTCCTGTTTCATTCTTTTTAATGAATCATTTCATTAAACTTCTCATTTGGTTCATGCGTTATTTTCATGATTTCATTTAGCTGTCTGCGTGTCTATACTCTCTTATATTCCATTGAGCTTAAGATTATTATTTTGAACTCTTTTTCATAGAATTCATCATCTCTATTTCTTTAGAGTTGATTATCAGAGTCTTATTAGTTTCCTTTGATAGGAAATGCTTGTCTGATTCTTTATAATCCACCTAGCCTTGAGTTGGTGTCTGTTCATCTTATAGAGCAAATTGCTTTTTCAAGTCTTTATACACTGATTTTAATCAAGTACAAAATTTCTCTTGTTGGTTCCAAGGCTGATAGGTTGCCTCTGGAACTTCAGTCAAGTGGGGTTGAAATCTGGTCATGGGACTGCTGCTGGATCTACAGAGGGACCCATGGATGGCAAACTTGTTACTAGGACCTTGATAGAACATGAATCCTATCTGGTAACTGGGTAGATTGGGCTGCTTCCAGAATTTTGATCAGGCGAGCTGCTGCTTGGATAAAGTTCCATTTTGGGTCCACAGTTGGGTCTTCAGATGATCAGTTAGTTATTTAGTGTGTAGATGGTTATGATTCCCACCAGATCCCTGGGAAAGCTCTTGTCAGTTCATTGAGCAGGTCTTTGGGTGAGCAGAAGTGGTCCCAAGTCCTGCTAAGTGGGGCTGGAACTGAGTTACATGGCCAATTCAGAGTCTATAGTCCATCTATGCCTGCCTGCCTCTTGTGGCATAGATGTGCGTGTGACTTAGTCAGTCCTTGGGTGGACAGGATTGCTCTTAGACCAGAGATGAGAGTGGCTGAAATCAAGTTTCAGCGCACCTTAGGATATGCAGTTGCACTGTTATGGTTTAGAAGCTCACATGCAAGACAATGCAAGAAGGTTTAGAGGAGAAATTACTGGGTTATAAGAGCCTTAACCCAATCAGTGAATTAATCCCTCATGGGATTAACTGAGTGGTAACTAAAGTTGGAGTAGGTGGATAATTGGGGACTTGCCTTTGGGACATATATTTTGTATGTGGCAAGAGGAGTCTCTCTCTGCTTTCTGATCACGAGAGCTGCTTCCCTCCACTACATTCTTCCACCATGACATTCAGCCTCACTTCGAGCCCAAAGGAATGGAGTCAGCTATATATGGACTGAGACCTCTGAAACTGTGAGCCCCCAAATAAACTTTTCCTCCTCTAAAATTGTTTTTGTCAGGTCTTTTAGTCACAGCAGTGAAAAAGCTGAGTAAAACATGGACCAAAGTTTGCTATCTTGCCTCCAGAAGCACAGATAAACCTGTTTTCCTCTTAGTATCTGGATAGACAACACCACTCCCAGAACATGGCTAAGAGGGTCTGGGGCTACAAGGCTGCTTTAAGATTGACATTTAGATCAAAGTTGCCAGGCCTGCCTTAAGGGGTACAGATGGATGTTTCTCTCAGAAGTACCTTGGTGGTCAAAATTTCTACAGCCTGTAGTTGAGAAGGGTTAGAACCGAGTTAGAGTGGTTACACAATCTACAGGATAGAGTTAATCATGCCTACCTCTGATAATATAGACTAGTCTGTTCTCAAGCAGGCCCATATGCAGGCAGGAATGATCCAGCACTAGCTGAGAGAGGCCAGAACTCCACTTCAGGGTTCTCATCTGGGAATAAGGTTGGAAAGTCTGTTGCTCAAGACACAGGTAGGTATTATTCCCTCTAGGTCCTTTGAAAATTGTGCTGGTGGTAGGATTAAGGGCAACCAGATAGGATTGCAGTCAAGGCCACAGGGAAACATGACAATTTCTGGGTACTTGGGTGCAGTTGAGTCTGCCTTTTCAAAACTTTCCTACTCAGTCTTTGGCTCTACAAGTGTTTTATAACCTTCTATCTAGAATCCAAAACTCCCCAAAAGGTACTTTTGTCCACAAATGATTGCCACATTGTTGTTTCTGTAGAGTATACCAACAAGGCACCTCTTATTCTTGCACCTTACTAGTGTCATGCACCTGACATTCATTATTATTTCTCATTACAGCTACTTTCTTATTGTTTTTTTATGTAGAGACAGGATATCACTGAGTTGCTTAGCACCTTGCTATTGCTGAGGCTGGCTTTGAACTCGCGATTCTCCTGTCACAGCCTCTCAAAGTGCTGGGATTACAGGCATGCGCCACCCCACCTGGCTTCTACTTTCTTATTGGAAGAGCTCTACTGCTCCCTGGAAAAGCTCTCCAATTCTAGGGTATCAGTATAGAAGGGGTGACATCTGAAAGACATGGGCAACTTTCTGCCTATAAATGGCCATAGCTATAGTACCACCCATCAATTAGATCAGCAGGAATAATCAACTCATGTAGAGAGAGAAAGTAGTGGGAGCAATGGTTAGCTTCCATATTACAGAGGATGGCAGAGGGGAGAATAGTCTATAGTATGACCTTTATATTTTCTTATTTTGGAATAAGCAACTCTACTTCCACTGCTGTGTTGGAAAGGTTAAGACTGAATTGGTTATGGGCTTGGCTCTTCAATGTTACCTTCTGGTACTGGAGAAGGTGGAAGAAGGAAGACAGCATTAAAAAAAAAAAGGTCTGCTGCCAGGGTGATAAAAATGGGACTGTCTTCAAGGGAGTTGAAGAATATTCTTATGTTGTATGAAGAACTTTGTATACATGAGTTTTTCTGGGTGGAGGGGGGAGTCCATGGAATTTATTAGATTCGTAAATGGATCTTTAATCCAAAAAGGCCAATGTACCCAGTCTAATGAAAGCCAGTAGACTTATATTGCTGCTTTGCAGAACAAAAAATTTTTGAAGTTGTGGTTCAGGATGGCCACCAAGACAATAGATTTTCCCATATCTACAGGTTGGAAAGTGAGTATTTATTAGAAGGGTTTGAGATTTCCAGGAACAAAGGAATGATATATTTTACAATCCATTCCCCATGCAAACAACTGTCCTTCCACTCAGTATTGAAGGCTATTCTTTGCCACCATCACTGCATTCTTTTTTTTTTTTTTTTTTTTATTATTTTATTTTTTTATTTTTTTCCCAAAAGTTGCATTTTAATACATGTTGGCAAACATAACAGAAAAAAACAAATTATCAGAAGCTGTACACACTATTCACTGAAAACATTTGTTGAGGCAAATAGAAAAAAATTGTTACAATCATAATTTTTCTAACTTTGCACAAAATTATAAGCAGATTACGTTCTTCATATTAAACATCTTT
>CM053417.1:114649004-114906664 GCA_028644305.1 Xerus rutilus
ACTGCATTCTTACCTGTCTACCCACATACACGAAACATTGCTACCAAGCAGTATCCTCGTTATCGGCTCTGCGCAATCATAAATATAGTGTAATAAATAAGAAGTATCCTCCATGAGGGTAGGAATCATGCCTTATATATCTATTTATTCATGCTCAGTATGCCTTACATGAGCTACACAGTTATTGCTTAATAACTATTGATGTGCAATGAATTTAATTGAGTTGGCTAGCCGGGTGGTTTAAGGCATGATTCGTAATGTTTCTATAAGCAATTATACTCCATACTTTTAAACAACAAAATGTGGGGGATTGTTTTTAAGTTAGTTTGTCTAATTGTTAAAAGCCAAAGAAAACTACCCTTAGATTCTTTTAAAGAAGGATATAGTAATTTGCAAAGAGCATGGGTTCTTCAAAGATTTTTCTTCCCAACCACTACAAAGTATGAGTTAGAATTAACAACTTAGAAAACTATGAAATGAATGGAACTCATCTAATTTCAGTGCAGCAATTATAGCTCTTTGAGATTGCATAAAAAATGGTTACTATAGCAGTAAATTTGTCTCCAAGAAACTCTTTTATTTTCTAAAGAAAAAAATAATAAATGTCTATAATCAAACAACCAAATGATAAAGAAAATAATCCACAAAGAAATGTAAATATATCTGGAAACAAAAAATGATCCATGAGAAAATACTGCAATGGGGAAAAAAAGAATAAAACATGACTAAACCACTTAGACAAGCAAAGGGATGCCAATTTTTAAAGAGAGAATTTTACAGTGTTATTAAAATGATAAGTGTTTTTCTGAATTTCCTTAGTGGCTTAGGAAATGGGATACTTTATTAACCAGAAGGGGCATTTATCTTGTGTAAGATACAGACATTAAAACACATATTGGCTGAGGAGCCCAGTAAAAAGAGAATTATTTTACAAGAGCTAAATTTTTAGGTTACTACATGTTATGGCAGACATATGACTAAATTTATCAGAAAGCACAGGAAAGCTTTCTAATGTATAAACATTTTCATTAATGAAAAAAACCACTATTTGAAATTTTTGTTTTAATGAGTTTGAAGGTATTGGTTAGCACTGTGTCATTGTACTTAAATTTATTTGGTTAAAATAAAGTACCTCATTACTTTAGATTTGTTTGGTTAAAATAAAGTACCTCATTACTTTTATAAAGTTAAATTTATTGCTTTGAGATTAAAAGGGAGCATGTTTTAGGATTACGTGTTTATCATCTCAATAGTATCCAGAGCCTATGTTTATGTTTATCACTAGAAAAATTCCTTAAAAATTGCATTTCTTCCATGTGTTCAATGTGGGGGCTTCTCTGTCTTCAGGGCAACTTTAGCTGAAGTCATTATTCACAGTATCTTTGACTGTAAGTTGTCTTAAGGCTGGGATATGTTTCATTGATCCCTGTATAACCAGTGCTTGGTTCCATGTCCTACATATAGGTACATAAAAATGTTTGATAAAGAAGTAAAATAAAATAAATATTTTCTGAGGCATGGATTCATTAGCAGATATTCAATTTTGCAGAATTTAGATGTGAAGGAAAACTTGGATGAATCCATGTAAGTCCATAGTTTTCAAAGAGCATTCTTCAGAGCCATTTTACATTTTTTTTAAAATCAAGGACCTCCTATAATCCAGGTATTGTGCTGGGTAACAGCAGGGAGCAACATGGACAAGGACTCTATTCTCATGGAATTTAGAATCCAGGTCAACTGATTCTATAACATTAAGCTATATTCTTCATTTAAATAGTCTTTCTTATATATCCATGAGATATCTACAAAGAAACACCCAAATTACATTCTAAAATGAGCTACAATTAATAGGATACCCTAGAACTTTCTAAGAGGAGGCACAATGTGCTCTGCTAATTCCATCTACACCTCCCCCAGTCTCATACCCTTTACTTCCTTAGTCTTTACAAAGAAGACTGGGAAAAAATATGAGAGAGAACCATGGGGTTGGCAAAAGGGCTTTAACCTGGTGAAAGTTTACTTTTTAATCTCTATGAAAAGGACAACTAGGTATCTTGAGTAGCTGGTCTTACAAGTGCCTTAACCAAGAGATTTAGTCAGGAAAACTAATAGTAAGAGAAAGAAAGATCTGAAGCCAGACCTCCAACTGATGGTTCTATACAGTGGGGTGGCTCTTCCAAGTGGCCATGCTTTATGTCACAAAAAAATTCATATTTGAACTTCATAAGATAGCCAACATGTAGGTACCAGCAACATGAAGGGAGTCACCAGCCAGTGATAGTTTGAGGAGCAACACAGTCTACCAAGAGAGGACCCTAACAAGAGTAGTTTCTCTGATTCCCCCACCCAACTTGCACCACTGAGGAGCTGGTCCTTACGAAGGGAAAGGCATTTTTATGTCCTGCAGTATCTCATTGTCTTACTCAGGTTTCTGTCACTGATTATACAACTGAGGAGAGGACTTTAAAAGGAAAGATTTATTTTGGCTCATGATTCAGAGATGTCAGTCCATGGTTGCTTGACCCTATTGCTTTGGACTTGTGGTGGCACAGTACATCATGGCAGGAGCACATGGCAGAAAGGGCCTGTTCACCTCCTTTTAGTCAGGAAGTAAAGAGAAAAGAAGAAGCAAGTATCCCAATATTCCCTTATATGACATGTCTCCAGTGACCTAACTTCCTTCCACTAGGTCCCACCTCCTAATCGTGCCACAGGCAGGGGACCAAAATTTTAGTATGGGCTTTTGGGAGACATTTAAAATTTAAACCGTAACATTTATGATGTTTAAAAAGGAGGTAGTGAAGGAAAGTTTAGCATCTTTAACTCTCACCCCCACTCTGCATTCCTCAGGTTGAGCCTGACTTGTAGAGAAAGGAGGAGATAGAATTTAAATGGCACGAAGTTGGAGTTTCAAATTGGATTTTAGCAAGTGAAAGAATCTATGGGTTCTGCCTTAGATGGTGTCATTGTACAGGAAAGAAAAATATAATAGTTGCTGACTAAAGGCAATGAGAGGAGAAAAACAGACTCATTTCAAATTTCTGTCTTTCACTGAGTTGAAATTGCTCAATAAATACACAGGTGGATGAACAGAAGAGTGGATTGCTAGGTATGGAAAATGAAGGAAAGGGAATTTGAGAATGGCTTTCAGATTCCTGTCCTAGATTATGATTCTAACTGGCAAATTCATAGTATAGTTGGGATGTGTGCAATGGAGTGATAATAGGTAGAAAAAGTGAATTTTAGGTCCCTTGAAAAAGATTGCCTCTTGGTCATCATGGAATCCCCTGAGCCTTGTCAATTATTTGTTTTTACTTGTGTCTTGAGGTGAGGAAGGTGATGTTTTTGTTGGTTTTGGGTTGCTGTGACTAAGACACCTAACAAGAATCATTGAGAGGAGGAAAAGTTTATTCTGAGCTCAGGGTCTCAGAGGTTCAGTTCAAGGTTGGTTGACTCTGAGATGATACACAGCATCATGTTGGAAGGGCATGGAGAAGGAAAGCTACTCCTGTACAAGTGGCCAGGGAGCTGAGAGAAGAAGAAGGGGATGCAGGGAAGATAAACCATTCCAGGGTATGCTCCCAGTTTACCACCTCTTCCAGCCATGACCTGCCTACAGTTACGACCTGTTGAGTTCTTTTAAACTAGGATGGACTGATTAGGTTACAGCTCTCACAAGTCAATCATTAACATTCTTGCATGTTAACACAGGAGCTTTTGGGGGGCACCTTATATCTAAACCACAACAGGTGGACAAATGGGTGGGGATTTTATGGCTCCATGATTGATAAAATAGCATATTTGCTTGTTCTTTACATCTTGGATATCAAGACCAAGTACAAGAGAAAAACCCTCAAGCTTGGAGAAATAAAAAGGAAAGAACCAAAAATTATTAATTGGATCACTATATCTCATACTTCTACCAGTTAAAGACTTTGTGTGGATATCATATACAACCACAAGAATGGGATCCTATTTAGAATGTTATACTCCACGTATGTGTAATATGTCAAAATACACTCTACTGTCATGTATATCTAAAAAGAACAAAATTTTTTTAAAAGATAAAAAAAGACTTTGTGTGAGCTGCAAAGTTATTCTTGTTTCTTTTTGTATCATTCCTTGGCTTTTGTTTCTGTTGACATAGGAAATTGTAAGCCTCACCTGCCCTGAGTTTATCCTATTCTCTCTAGTTCTGGTTGGGTCACTTCCTTACAATTCTGCCCAATGACCTGACTTTTCATCAGGGAGAAGAAAGGAAAAGAAAGGGTATAGGAACAAGAGGCTATGCTTCCTAAGCTGCTACCTAGGAAAAAAGCTACATGTTTGTGTGATTTTCCTCACCAGGGTCCCCTCACCTACTACCTCTCCTTTTTTGCTATTAATATCTTATATAATATCACAAGGGTCTCCATATATCTTTATTATCAGAAGAACACTTCTAAAACAGAACTTTAAGGGCATGGACAAAAAAGAATGTGGAAAGCATGCATGTTCTCAAATTCAGTCCATTTAAAACATCATCATCTCTTTATCAAGCATGTGGAAATTTTACAATAATCAAAACTTCATTATGAGATAAATTCTCTCTATATATTATTTGGGGTTTTGGTCTTCATTGGGCTTAAACAAAGAAAATACAATGTAATTAGATTATTCTCTAAGCATTGGCAATTTTTTTCCTCTAGAGGTCCTGATAGTATTTTACATTTTGCAGGGCACAGGGTCTCTGCTCAACTTTGCTATTACAGGGAGTAGGCATCCTTAGATAATATGTAAATGAATGAGTGAAACTATATTTGTGAATTCTGAAATTTGAACTTCAAATGATTTCTATGTGTCAGAAAATATTATTCTTTTAAAAATGGTAAAAGCCCTTCTTGGCTCACAGGCTTTGAAAAAACATGTGGCAAGCTGGATTTGGACTTTGAATTGTTACCTGCCATCTCCTCTTTTAACTGGCTCATTTATTCCATTACATATAAGGTCCTATAGGGAGTTCTTTATTTTCAGAGATGCCATTTTCTTTCACAATGTGTTAAATCAGAATGAAAAAAAAACTTCCTTGAAGAAAAAAAAAGAAAGAAAGAAAACAACTTTCTAAGTGCCCCAGGTAAGATTGCTAGGAAATGATCACACTTTTAGATAGCTTTTTCTCCATCCTGTCCTGCAGCAGGCAATTCAGTCACAGCAAACCCAAACATAGATATATTATTTCTTCTATCATTTTCCTAGCACAGAAATCAATAGGACAGATCACAGAGGTGTGTGCCTAGGGGAAAACAAAATGTGACTTCTGTCATTAGACCCAAACGTGGCACTTCAGGATGCAAGCCAACAAAAGGCTCAGAGCCTGCCTGGATAAGGTGTGTCCCTGCTGATAGCCACATGCCTCTCAAGATAGAAGTGACCCTAAATAGTAACACTACAACTCCCTCACAAAGGCTCTCAAATCCAGAATCTTTCCATATTCTTGCATTCCCAGTCCACAGAAAGATTAGAACAATTCCCAAGTCTTATTCCTGATGCAAGGTGAATATAACTTAATTCTTAGCACTTGTTCCTGTGTAATAACATCCTTTGGAGATCTGGATACCCTTTGAGTACAGGCATAAATTTTCAAGCCAACTGAGAAGGTTCCATTATATTAGGCCTTGACTAGAGTGATTATCTTACTCCCTTTGGGTTGCTTATAAAAAGTACCCTAGATTGGGTAATTTATAAATACTATAAATTTATTTCTCATAGTTCAGGAGGCTAGGAAGTCCAAGATCAAGTCACCAGCAGATTCAGAGTGAGTGAAGGCCCCCTGCCTTATAGATAGCACATTCTTGCTGTATTCTTACATGGCAGAAGAGTAAGGCAACTCCCTTCCACCTCTTTCATAAAGGTGCTAATCCCATACCTGAGGGCTCCACTCTCTTGACTTAATCACTTCCTCAAAGATTCCAATAGGTAATAGGTATTAGATTGCAAAATATGAATTGGAAAGGAGGGATACTAACATTCAGACCATGGTCTGTACCAACCATTCCAGGGCTGAAGGAGATTTTCCAGGATGTGGGCTTTTCCATTGCTAAAACTGGGATGGTTGGTCATCTTAAAAATGAGTCCTCTCATTTTCTATTTTCCTGTCTTCTTACTCTTCTTAAGTTCTTCCAAGTATGCTTGATCAATCATGAGCACTTTGTGAAGTAGAAGTTATACTGAGTTTGGGCAAGAAAATTTCTCCAGAAGACCCTAAAAATACTCCACTTAATGTCTTTCCCAAAGTACAGAGGTACTTTTTGCTATGAATGAGCATATATATTAGATCATAAATATTCAGTTTCAAGTGTTCTGATAGCTGTAGCTTCCACTCTAATCTTGCTTGAAAAGATCAGTTTGTAAAAGACAAACACCACACCTTCTTATACCTTCAACACCCCCGTAGCATAAGTAGACCTGTTCATATGATAGAACCATCTTCATTTGGATAATTTCTAAAGACTTTTCTCACTCTAAATTCAATGAGACTGTGCAACTCCAGTGAGCTTTTAAGGAAATTCTTTGCTAATTTTTTTAAATCACACAAAACACATTTTTCTGGTGCCCAGTTAAGAATATCACATAACAAACTACTTATATTCACAATAAAACTGAACCAATAAACCAAGCATATTTCTTCACCTGTCCTAGGTTTGACCTAATTATCCCAATTATTCTTTTGCCTCAGTTGATGATCTCAAAATTCAGTAATGAATCACTTAGTCAAGTATGAAGAATCAGTGAACTGTATGGATATGTTTATATATCCATGGAATTATGTATATAAAATTACTCATCATCATGTAATGCTGAATTTAGGCATTGCATTTTGATCTCCATGATTATGAAAAAATCAATGTGTTAGTAATTCTGGAAGGAATAAAATGCAACCTTCCTTCAATGTTAAGAAAGTGGACAATGAAGCATTCTGTGCTAATGAAGCATGTGTTTTTATATTAATATCACTAGTACTTTCAATAAAGTGCATGTGTAAGCTGGTGTTTCTGACACAAATTAGCCCATAGGAATCTCTTGCATCTCTAGATGAGGCCTCAGAGCTGTGCAGCACCTTTCATGACAGGATGAAGTAAAGGAGTTACTTACCTGACCAGGTCGATGACTCGCTCCCTGGGTGCAGCACTGACTGGCTCATCATTAATCATTACAATCTGATCTCCTGGAATCAGTTTGCCTTCTGAGGGGCCACCTGAAAACACACAAGAGTGAAGGGTAGTTGAGAAGACCATTGGCAAGCCGTCCCAAATCCCCTCTTTACCACGATTCACTGTGAGCAGGTAGTGCAATCAGCAAAGACAAAACCCAATCACACCTGGGTGTTCTTTGGATAAGTCTGAGATCCTAAGCTACACTCTGACCAATTGAACTAGAAACTTTGGGAGTGAGACTCATGCATCCGCATTTTCTAAAACTTCATAGGCTAGACTGAGACTTAGGCTACCAGCACTTCTGACACTTGAATGGGTTTATGTATGACCTGTGGATCTTGTTACCACACAAGGGTACATGGTGAGATAATACCTGTCTCCCAGACTTCCAGCAACTGCTGATGCTGCTGGTCAAAAGGCCTGTGAATATTAAGGTCTCTAGAAGAAGATATCTTCCCAACATTTAGCCAAACAGCTGTGTTGCCTGCAGCCAAAGCTTCAATAACCTGGGCACAACTGGATTTGAACAACATTGTATTCATTTGCTCATTATGAGTAAGGAGACAGCAATTTGTGGGAAATCATAAGGCATCTAAATCAGAGGGTATTAGAAAGGACTTGACCCTGTGTTAGGTGCTGTTGGGGCAGGTTTAAGGAAGTGGGGTGTTTTGCTGCTTGCTAATGGAAAGCGAGAGTGATTCTGTCATGAACATCTTAATAATTGCCTGCAAGGTAAGATGAAGGAAGCAGAACCAGGTTGTGATTGATTAACAGCAGTCGTTCATATCAGCTGGCAGAGGGGCATAGTTGGTCATGCTTATGGTTTGGACTGTGCTTGGATGTTTGTGTCTATGCTTACATGTCAGTACAAGGAGTTTTGTTTTTGTCTTGGTCCATCAGAGGCAGAATGGCCTTGTCTGGTGACATTTGGTGACACCGCTCATGTTCAACAGAATAGCCAGGCCCAGCTATGAAGGCCTGACAGCTTCTAGAAGTCAGAGGCTGTTTTTCTCTTTCAGTCGGGTTTCCAATAAGGGAGTAGGAAATTAATGTTGGTTGAGCAGTTATTGTGTAGCTGGCAATGAGCTAACTGTTTTCCCTAGTAACCTCACTGAATATTATGATTTCTTCCATATAGTGAGACAACTGAGTTTCACATATGTGAAAAAAAATGGCATGAATGCAGGATTGGATCTCAGTTTGGGTCTGTAGACTCTTGTAAGTTGAGAATGGCCAATATCACTTTTGAACTTGTCCTCACAATCCAAAACCTGGTAAATGCCAGGTCTCTTGACAGGTAAATTAAAAGCCACATCTGTGTGAAGCACACATCTGTATTTAAGTAAAAACCCCAAACAATTATTTGGATTATTCTCACATGTCTAGGTAGGTACAATTACCTTCCAAATATTGACATAGTACTATGTGGCACTATCACTTGAAATCTATTTACAAAAGTCTGGCACTGGGTGACAGGGAAACTAAAATGCTATCTTTTAAATAATATCACCATTACTTTGTTTAGTAATTGAAATGAACACCTCATGCCCAGAACAAAGAATGGAAAGCCATTCAGTTGTTCTCTACCCACCCAGGTGCTTGTCATATGTGTAACTCAAACTGTACTATAAATTTGTCTTCTTTATGGGGAGTAAGAAAGTAGAGAAACCTTAACATGTACCTATATTAGTGATAGAAAATAATATTCAGTTCACGGATCTGGGAATTGATATTCAGTATTTGCACACATATGGAATCCAGAGAAATCACTTGAGAAACTTATTGTAACTATTGGATTGTATATACTTGCTCTAATTCAGTCAAAGCAATGGTTAGAAATCAAATGCAAATCAAATACAGAAAAGTTTTCGAAATAACTGTTTGAAGGATGGCTATTAACTGTTCTGATGAGAAAACTCCTCTCAGATCAACAGGACATAATCTTACATTGACCCATACATATTGATCCAATGGAAATATTCTTATTTAATCAAGCAACTTGAATCAAGGATTCTAGTGAAAATAACACACCATCCTTTCCAATATATGAAACAGTGGCACCCTTCAGAAAAATGTCTCATTCCCTTTCCTCTGAAGACTAGGCTGTCAGGTATAGAAATTCTGGTCACAGTACAGAAAACACTTGGGACTTCAGTAGAGTCATTTTTGTGATAGGCAGAGTTTACTTGAGCAACATTTTCACTCATATAAATAACTGGAAATAGTATTCTCTGACCTTAGTTTTCACTTTTTTCTAGTCTTTTCAAAACTATCTTATAGTTGGTGTTAGTGTCTTTGAAGGTAAGAAGAGTTGAGGGCACAGGAGAAAAGATGTTGAAGGAATAGCGAGACAATACAAAAAAGTGAAAAACAAAATTTTAATCTCCAGGCAGCTCCTGGGAGGACTCATACCTCAGAGAATCTCATTACCAACAATATTAAACTATCTCAATAGTATAAAACTACATTCCAAATATGAGCCATCTTAAAAAAAAGTATGTGTGCACATATATACAAACACACACATTATATATATAATGAATAATGTATGTGTGTTTTGTATTCACAGAATTATGTCTATTATACATATTCTCTATGTCTATGTGAATTGTGGTTATCTCTTGGTAGCAGGAGTTCACATTTTTTCACTCTCACTTATATACTATTTACATTGTTTATGTTTTTTACAAAGCCCATATATTATTTTGTTAGAATAAGAAGGAAGAAATATACTTTGAGAATAAAATTCTCACTTTATCGAGCTTAACAATCACACACAGAGAACTAAAATATGATCTATATCTAATTAAATAAAAAACTCAGCAGACACAATAAAATGCTGTGTGGTAATACAGTGGTAGGTTTGTAAACAACACTTAACAGCACAAGTCTGAAGGGGTTGATAGTATGTGTGGGGCATATTATGTCAAAATAATAAAAGGTTAAAATTTAATGAAATTCTAAAATCTATACCAGCTCACTAGTTGACTTGAGTTTCTCATAATTGACTCAACTGGCCAAATATTTGAATTTAATAATAATAATAATAATAATAATAATAATAATAATAATAATATACAGTTATGGAATAAGTATGTCCTTAGCACTCTTCTAACTTATTGCATCCTCTCTATATCCCTGTAAGTTACATACTACTATGGTCCCCATAATACAGATGACATAGAGAAGTTACATCAAACTGAAAAGCAGGGCATTACCATGGAAGATAAAAAGTCTAACAAGGGGCAGAGACCAGACTCAAACTTTGGCAATTTAATGCCAGAATCTGTACATGTAAGTATACTTTACTATTGAATTCTGTTACTTATTTGCAAAATTCTGGAGAACAGAGAATTTTCTTTTGTCTGAAAATACAGTAAGTGCATAAATGTATATAATAAATAAAACATGAAGGCACATTGTTTCTAGAAAGGCAAAGTCAGCCCACTTCAGGCAATTACATCACAGTCTATTGTATTCAATCAGGTCAGTAGTGGAACATCTGTATACTCTAATATGAATGATTGAGATACATCTAATAATTATGATATTGTAGAATTTAAGAGATCTGATGCATATCAGTCAGCATCTGCTGTATAACAAATCACTCCAAAACTCAGTAGGGTGTCTTAATAATTGTTTCTTCTCATGCTTGTGGGACTTTTTTTCACCTTTTTCTAGTCTTTTCAAAACTATCTAATAGTTGGTGTTAGTGTCTTTGAAGGTAAGAAGAGTTGAGGGCAAAGGAGAAAAGAGGTTGAAGGAATAGTGAGACAATACAAAAAAGTGCAAAACAAAATTTTAATCTCCAGGCAGCTGATTTAGGCCAGGGTCAGCTGAGAAGTTGCTTCAAACTGAAGATCAGGCTATAATTAGTTCCAGGCTGCAGTCTTGCTGGGTGCCCGCCTCGGTGTTCATTTTGGGGATCAGACTGAAGGGATAGATACCACCTGAGGAGGACTCTTCTAATGGCCATAGCCAGATGATCAAGAAACAAGTTAAACTGCATGAACTCATCTCAAGCCTTTGCTTATGTCACCTTCCTAATATGTCATTGGCCAAAGTCAGTCACTTGGTCCAGCCCAACAGCAATGGGATAGGGGAATATATTCTGCCTCCAGTGAGAAGAGAGAGGAATACATTTTGGTAAAGTAATTGAAGTTGTACTCTATCTCAAACACCACTTTCTGCTTTTTTTTTCATTAAGGACTTCATCAGTACAATGCCTAATTCTTATTGTTTGCAGTTACACATTAAGAAGTGGGTTATTTCCATGGTTACAAATGATGGATCAGTATTTTTCCTGAGTCAAATGATTTGATGGATTTGACAGTTTAAAACCTAGTTTGAGGAGACATCTTTGATTTTTTGGTACTCTGCAGGCATTGGGAAAAACAATCTAGCCTTCACAGCCTGGACACAGGAAACTGAACAGCAGTCATCCTGGCGATGTGTGGCAAATAGTTCTAGGAGAACACAGATTGGGGTAGCATCCTTACCTGGTGTTACTGAGCGAACGACCACTGGTTTTTCACTCCCTGCCACGAAACCAAAACCCAGTACAGGGTCTCTCCTCATCTCCACCTTCCGGGGAGCTGGAGGGATGATTTGGCAGCTTTCGAACCGAGGGTCGTCAAATGGAATTGCCTGTGTCATGTGACTGTGGAAAAAAGAACATATAAGAGAAAGCAGGCATCAACGTATGTATTTGGCATTGACCATGCAATCACATGCTTTCTAGTTTCAAAACCTATTCTCTGTCTGGTAGAGGGTGGGAAAGATCTAGATAGACCCATAGTCACGTTTCTTTCATGGACCTCTTGTTGTTCCTTGAAAGCTCTGAACTCATTTCTGCTTTTGGCCTTCATAAAGACTATTCCCCACAACCTGGAATGCTTGTCTTTCAGAAGTCTGTATGGCTTATCCTCACTTCCTTCAATACTTTGCTCACATACATAGCACCTTCTTAAAGAGGACTATGCTGGCATAATATTTTTAAATGGCTACCCTGCTCCTCCAATCCCATTTGCTCTCTTCTACTTTTCCCCCACAGCACTACTCATCTGCTAGTGTGCTATACGACATGTTTATGTTCATGTTGATCTTTATTGTTTTGCTCTCCACACTAGAATGGGCATCTCATGAGGGCAAGGAACTTAGTTTTATTCACTGGTTTCTCTCAGGTACCTAGAAGGTCTGGAACATAGTAGATTCTCAATAAATAATTAAATTAATAAGTACAGAGAAGCATATTTCTTTGTGGAAAATTATCAAGTTATAAGAGATCTAAGAAACTACCTCAAAGGACTTGGACATTTAGTAGGTAACATGGATGGCTCTGGCCTCAGTGAAATTGAAGTAATGTGGATTTTTGTGGTGGTGACAGGTCATCCTGGTGCCAAATACTTTCCCCCCTCCAAAGGAGTTGCAAATTTAGCTTTTGGATTTTACTTTCTGGAAAGATTTTTCAGTGATTTAGATGAGTCTTTTTATTAACATCTCAACTTCAGAAGTCTTATCAATAATCCACACTTGAAATTTATATAGTGTTCAGAAATTTTCAAAATGCTTTTGATTCACAAAGCAACCTTGAGAACAAGGGAGCAGAGCAGGCATTTTTATCTGCATTTTTCCAATAAGGAAACAGATCAAAATCACAGCTTATTGTTGTTCAGGGTCCATGGCTGATATGACAGTGTCAGGTCAAAGACCAACCACCATGACTTCTAATGAAGTCTTCATCATGCGCATTTTCCAAGGCAGCCTTCTTTGGGAGAAGAGTTATTAATATTTTTTAAATATTTATTTTTTAGTTGTAGGTGGACAGAAATTCTTTATTTTATTTTTATGTGGTGCTGAGGATCGAACCCAGTGCCTCATGCGTGCTAGGCGAGCATTCTACCACTGCGCCATAACCCCAGCCCCAAGAGTTATTAATTTGAACACTAGAAATCTTCTTAGAGTAATGTAAGCTGAGATTAGTTCAATGACACGGGCTTAATTCAATTTTTTTCTCTCTAATCTTCTTCAATAAGTAAAAGAAGATCATTTTAAAATACCACGGATGATGCTACTCTATATGCCATCTGGACAACATATTGTTCAAATGTAATAAAGACAGGGAAGGAGGAATCTTGTTGTCCTTCTGTGTAATTAATAAGAGTTAAGTAAGATCAATGAAAGCCCTCTAGGATCTGTCCTTTGGGTATATATCACTGTCTAGAAAAATAAAAGTTTACAATCCCTTTTAAACAGAAAGAAGATATCATTTCAATTTAGCTGATTGTGATCTAGAAGGCTGGATAAAACAGGACAAGTTTGTTGCGTGCCACATGCTATCACTCATTTGTTATCTTAATCCATCCTTAAAAACCCTCCTATGATGGAACTGTTCAACCCTACCCACCCCCTCTTTGCAAATACCAAGAGAGGAAAATAACTGGACTGAGGTCATACCATTCTTAGGTGAAAGTCAGATTTGATTCACACTAGGTCTTCAGATTTTAAGTGCCTACACAAGGCCACCTACATAATTTGCAAGGATGTTGCAAAATGAAAAGGTGGGGCCCCCTCTTTTCATTTCTTGATTAAGAATTTCGAGAGGCCCAACATGGTGACTCAAGCTTGTAATCTCAGACACTCTAGAGGCTGAAGCAGAAGGACTGCAAGTTTAAGGCCAGCCTCAGTGTGTTAGAGAGACCTTTGAAAAAAGGGCAAGACCCTGTCTCAAAATTTAAGAAAAAATTAAAAAGAAAGGATTGGGGATATAGCTCAGTGGTAATGTACCCCTGGGATCAATTACCAGTAATCTCCACACACACACTAAAAACAATTCATTAAACTTAGCCCAAGGTCCTGTGTGACTACATTGGTCACACGTCCCTGGTAGTGTGCTATCCTCAATGTCCTACCATGATCCTAGAAAAGTATTGGCTCAGAGTGGAGGTGTTACAGAGTCAAAGGAGAGAAGCTGTTTTATGTGAAATTGCAGGTATTTGTCTGGATCCAGAGATTGAACATGGCTCCTAAGTGGGTCACATGCTTGTGGCAGGTGAAGGGAAGTGGAAGAAGATCTCATTAAGAGGCCTGGTGGTCAGGGGGAAGAATTCAATCCCCAAGGAAGGAAGCAAAACCAATACAGAATGAGTCCCAGTGACCAGGGCGGGAACTTAAGACAGGGCTCCCTGCAGGGAGGAACTGAAACTCAGGGAAGTGGTAGGGAAGCCAGGGCTGGGGTCCAGGACACAAGAAGGACCTCTGATCTCCCACATTGGGCCCCACTGGACAAAGACTTGACCTCTTGACATTGAGCCATCCCAGGTCTGAAGAAGTTATGGATGGCTATGCCTGGAGGAGATTGGGGCCACCTAAACATGATGGACATCTCTGATCCTCTTGTCTCCTGTGCAAGAAAGCATCATCTCAGCATGTGATTCTATGCCACATCTGGAAACAATCCACTGCTTTTATCCCTACATGGAACACCTCAAGGAAAGAAAACGAAAGAAGGGAAAGAAGGAAAGAAGGAAGAAGGAAGGAAAGAGAATACACATTTTTGGAGCCCAGCCCTGAGTTCTGAGCTTTCACCATAATCCATGGTGGATGCATACAAGAAACTGGTAAAGGTCTCTGGAGCTAAGGGACTTGGTAATGGCCACATGTGCCGTGGAACCAAGGAAGGCTTAACTCTTGGTTCCAAGCATAGAAAGGGACTGGAGGAGGCTCTCCTCCTGCTGCTGCCAGCTCTGTAACAAGCTTACAGCAATTCCCTAACTTTGTTGCATATTGGAATCACCTGAGGAGCACTAAAACATCCTAATGTCTGGGGTGTATGCAGACCCATCACATCAGAATATATAGGCAGAGCCGGGGGAACTAAGATCAATGTTTCACAGATCTCCAGGTGATTTCAAAGTGCAGTGAGGTTTGAGGACTACTCATCTTTGCAGCAAACCATGGGTTATAGTGTGTCTTCTAGACAAGAAAAGAGAACACAAATAATTTCCCCTGATTACTTCCTGGAGCCAATGTAAATTAAAGCATTAAAAACATCTGTAGCTTGATTATCCTCTTTCTACTACCCAATAGTATCTAGAATTTCAATGCCGCATTCATTAAATAACTATTACATTAGTACAATATAATAATATAACATGACATTATTAACTATTAATTTCATGCTAAGCATTGTTTGTTCTAAATGCTTGCCATATGCTAGTTTGCTTAATGCTCCAAACTGACTCCATAATACATGCCTTTATTCATTTAGTCAACTTATTAAATGCCCACTGAGTTCTCAGTTCTGGGAATACAAGAGGAAAGAAAGCAGACAAAAAATAAAACGTCCACTCTAATATTTAGAGACAGAGAATAAACAGATTAATTAGTAAAATATGTGCTATATCAGGTCATTATAAATACTAAGGAGAAAATTAATGCAGGGAGGGAGGATAGAGAGCTGCTGAAGAAGGTGGCTACCATGTTGTATCAAGACCTGGGGGAGGAGCACTTAAAATACAGGGGCCACAAAGTGCAAAGGTTCTGAGGAGCAACATGCTGGTGAGGGCATGCCTCACAACAGCCAACACACTCATGTGTCCATTGTTACTGAGAACATGTAGTGCAGAAGGAAGGTTCCAGAGTAGTAGAAGCCAGTATGGGGGTGGGGTGCAATTTGGAGGCAGTGAGGGGAGTAGTAAAAAAAGTGATGGGGGATGGGCACAGGCCACACAGGCTCCTGGAAGGACTTGGTGTTTTGTTCTGGCTAAAACAGGAAATCATTGGAAAGTTCTGGATAGAAGTAATAGAATCTACCTGCTAGCCTGAGAACAGAAAGGAGGGTCACTGGTAGGAACAGGGAGAGCATTTCAGGGCCTAATGCACCAATCCTGACAAAAGATCATGATGGCTTTGACAAGTCTGAGAAAGACAGGGGTGGCATAAGTTGTTAGGCTCTGAATAGATTTGGAGACCATTGTGGCAGACCAGGGCAGGACTACTACTCTGGAACCTTCTTACTGTACACACCTGTTCTCAGTGAGGATAGACCCATGAGTATGTTGGCTGACCTATCTGTAGTAATCTACAGGAGACATTTTCTCTTCTAGGAGGCAGCACTTTATGGTTTACTCAAGAAAAAATGACTAGGTAACATGAGAACTGACATGGTTCTTCTAATGAGACTTTGGAGCCAGACTGCCTGCATTTGAGTCCTAGCCCTATTTCCTGGTGATGTGACCCACACAAATTATTTCATCATTCTATGCCTCAGTTTCATCATCAGGAAAATGATGTTAGTAATTGTATAAAATGCTTAAGGTAGTTGTGAAAAACATCTGGTGCACAGTAAGCACTCAAAATAATTGGCTATTATTTTTCATCTCTGGAGATCAATGACTAGAAAGGAATCAGTTTCAGATGTCATGAACTTATTCAGTCTTACTAGGTGAAAACAAACGGAATATTTTGAATACCTGCAGCCCAACTGTCTCATTAAAATGCCTTAGGAATCTTAGGTAAGCTCTGAGGCTTTCAACTCAAAAAAATCATATCAAATGCATTGACACAATAAATACAAATATGATTTGACATTCACAAGGCAATGCTATAGCAGAACACAAAAGAATAAAAGAAGGTAGAATAAAATCCAGGCTCTCTAGTGACTGAATCACTGTTAATAACTTTTCCTTGGCCATGTTCCCTGATCAGTAAGTGACCATTGGGTACAGGGCTGAGGAGTATGCCTGTTCTGTGGGGATAGTGAAAAGCACTAGTTATGTTCTATAATGAGAGGTAAGGCAAGCACAGGCCCTTTTACCTCTGATGCTGCTATCCTCTGTATCTTCACAGTCATTTATGGGCCCCTGTCTCTTCATTGTTATTTTCTCATCAAAATAAGGATAGAAATACAATCAAATGTGCACTTTAACTGCTTGTTCTAGCTCTTTAATTTCTGTTAATTATTATTTTATTCTCTTAACGTTGCTTGCACATTGAAGATAACCTCTTGATACATTATCATTTTGTTCACAGGTTTTCAGAATAAATCATCCCAAAATAAACTTTTGTCTCTTTCCAGTATAAATGAGTTCATACTAAAATGTTTCCCCAGGAAACACTGTTTTGTCCTTTGTACCAAGGCGAGCACTTGGAGGCCATATATTTGCAATGTTTTATGTAAGGATGCTTTAATCCTTTTGTCTGCACTGAAAAAGTAACATCTATTTACCTCCTGAATATTCTTCACTAAATTCCGGAGGCTACAAGAATGTAACTGATGTGCTACATACACTTCCATCCCCTGTCCCCACCCCAGTGTTCTCCAATGAATACATAAAGATAGTCTAGGAATCCATAACCTGAAACTACAGAGTATTACTGAGATGGAAAAATGTGTCCAATTAAGATTAATTGAAAAATATTCCTGTTTCCAACAAATTTCATTTACAAATAAATAATGGTAGTCCTACTGTCTAACTCCCCATAATGAAAGCAAAATATTTTTCTTGAACTCTTGGAGCCTTTTTTACTCAGCAGAAATAAAAGGCTGATACATCCTATGTATCACAAAGAATTACTCTGACTGGAAGAAAGCACACTGTAAGAAAGGCTAAAGCCATTCCTGATTTTGATGTACTCATTAAAACCAGCAAAATCCTTTCAGGAGTATGTGCTGAGTGGAAAAAATCTACAAGACAGAACCAAATTTAAAAGCATTACCTTTGGTGTGGAGGTTAAGGAATCTGGGGAAATGATGGGAGGTGGGTCACCTGGATTGTTAAGATTGAAACTAAAAGAAGTATAAATAAATAAATATATATGCCTGAGTTGGGCCTGAGAAGGTCACTGTTGATGCTACCTATCAAGGATGTCTAGTAATGATGGTATAAGAGCTTCAAGCATCTATTTATATATATTCTGTTCTTATCTTTATCTTGGTAGCACTGGTGTGTGTAGAGTACTAATTTAGGCTTCCTTTGCTCCCTACGATGTGATTTGCTACCAGATGCCACCTTTATTTCCAGTGTCTTCCTACTGTATACAGTGCATTTGACCCAGCTAACATCCCACTGATCAAAGCATATATTATTTGGATATGAAGTGTCCCCTGAAAGCTTCTATATTAATGCAGAAATGTTCAATGGTGAAATGATTGTATTGTGACACTATAACCTAATCAGTTCATCCTAGTTTGAATAGACTGACTAGGTGCTAACTGTAGGCAGATGGAGTGTAGCTGGAAGAGGTGGATCATGGGAGAGTGCACTGGAAGGGTGCATCTTCCTTGCAGCCCCTCCCCCTTCCTCTTGCTCCACTTTCCAGCCAGCCATGAATGAAACAGCACTCCTGTGCCACAACTTCTGCCTCATCTTGGGCCCAGAGCAATGGACACAGCAGACCATGAACTAAACCTCACATAACTTAGTGGACCTCACAATTTTTACCTTCACAAATATGCAAGTTGAGGGTTCAGAAGGACTTAATCTTCACTAATCAATTCCACAGGCCACTGTCAGTCAATTCTCACAATACATCAGAAGCATTTAAACATTTCAAACTGTTTAGATAAGCTTGGAAACTTACATGGCATTTGAAAAGTCAAGAGAATCCAGAATGATTAACCTTAAAATCACAAAATGTTTAGCGAAACCTTGTTGGAGAATTTTAGGAAGCTTTGAAATAAAAGGGCTTCTTCTAAATAGGTAGACTAAATATGAAAAGTTCAGTTTTCTTTAAAATAATTTATAGATTTAACGCCATCCAATAAAGATATCTCATCAGTTCTTTTTAAATAATTCAGTAAAGATAATTCTTATTTTTATATAATAATATAAAGGAACACTATGAACAAGAAAAACACTCTGGTTGTTTCTCCTACATGATACCATAACCTAGTCTAAAATGACAAATCTTAGAATGCTATTATACTGGCACAAACATAGAAACGTATATGACTATATAGTGGCACTTTTTTCTTTTCTTTTTTGGTACTGGGGATTGAACCCAAGGGCACTTAACCACTGAGCTACATCCTCATTCCATATATATGATGAGACAGGATCTTGCTAAGTTGCTGAGGCTAGCTTTGAATTTGCAATCCTGCCTCGGCCTCCTGAGCCACTGGAGTTACAGATGTAAGCCACTGCACCTGGCTGGTGTAGTGGCTTTGAAAAAAACAAGACCTCCTGATAAAGTTAGAGATAGTTTCCCTCCTGAAAGAACTAAGGCAGCAAAGAAACCCAAGTGCTTTCACTTATCAACAATGTGGCCCCTTTTGAACCAAAACTATAAGAGTAGCTGTGAAAATCTTTCGTTCTACATAGAAGTTGTTGGCTACCTGGTGAAAATGAGCCAAAAGAGTTGTCTCTTCAGGGTGAAGGAGATATTATAATAGTGAGAAAGTAACAAGTTTGTTTTCCCAAATAAACTTGGATTTTGGTAAGAATATAGGGAAGCAGATGTTTGGACACAACAATCATATCTTACTGAAAATTATGCAAATATGTACAGATAAAACTACAGTCTGTTAAAACTGGGAAATAGATTTTTCTAACCTGTTTAATGTAAGTCTTCCAAATGAAATACTTCAGCAGATTGTGAACTCATTTATTAAATACAGGAAAATTAAATATCTTCCATGTAAAAAGAGTTGACTGACATCAAAGAAGATGGAAACTTCCCAGGTGAATTTCCATAAAATCCTCTGTATAGATGAGACTGAAAAATAGCATTTTTATACAAAGTATGGTGGCACATGCCTGTAATTCCAACTACTCTGGAAGCTGAGGCAGAAGGATCATAAGTTGCCAGCCTTGGCAACTTAGTGAGACTCTGTCTCAAAATTAAAAAAAATAAAAGGGGTGACAGTGTACTCAGTGGTACAGCACCTGCCTACCATGTGTGAGGCTCTGAGTTTGATTCTCAGCACCACAAAAATAATAATAATGATAAGCTGAACTTGCAACTAGACTCTCACATTTTTATTCAATGAAGTGATAAGTCAAGGTGTTAAAAATAAATAAGTATCCTCTATTAGTTTATTATCATTTAAAATATTAAATAATTCTTAATGCTATAGTGATAGAAAAATATTTAAAAGTGATAAAAATGTATGTTTCACCTTCATTTCATCTGATTTTAATACCACACTTAATGTTTTTAGATAAGCTTTATACTCTTCACAATACATTATTTATAGCAGTAGATGCATGTAAAAATAAATCATGAATTATATAAAATTATAAACAGATTAATACATGTTTTGGGTTGGATATGTTCAAAACTTTTTACTAAGAGGGATATAAATTTGTGAAAATTTCTGTTCTACGTACTCCAGAGGGTTCTAGATTTATTGTGTGAGCCCTAAGGGTGTTTTACATATTCAAGCATGATGGATAGAATCATTGATATTACAAAGCTCACTGCAGTTCTCAAAAATCGTACCTCTCACATTCAGAGATTTCCAGTGGCATTTTTAGAAACCTGAAAACAAAGTTGGAGTACTGAGGGGGACATAATGCATTTCCATTCTGCTTGTCTAATCCCACTTCAGCAAGTGAAATGAAACAGAGTGGCCCCAGGTTTGAGTGACTAAGGGACAAACAGACTGATTGTTCTTACACATGCTCTTGCTTTGGGATGCAATAGATTGAATCCTTTGGGGGTTAAAAATCCAATCACTCCAAACCTTTCTAAAGTGTCAACATCTGTTGCTCACAGAGCATGAAGTATTGCATTGCTGGGCAGACATTTTCTTCTTGATTGATTACCCTTATTTTATTTTTTGTACCTGCAGGAAAATACCTTTTTGAGCAGAATACTTGATAAGAATGAATGAAGCCTTTCTCAAACATGTTAACATCATCAATTTAGGTCTGAGAGTTTGTCTCCACTAAACTGGATTCTATCCATATTTTGGGGCAGGAGATGGGAGGAGGGTTGAAGACACAAGAGGTCCTTTCCGATTACAAGGGGGTATTGTATGTCCCCCTAGTCTACTTGTATTCTTTGAAGATTTATATAATAATTTCATACTTGTAAAGTAAAAGCAATCCCACGGTTTGGGTATGGGACACAGAAGTTCTAAGACAAGAGCAAAAACATGAATTGATTTGGATCAGAGGTATTTTTGGAGATAGATTGTACATTTTATAATTGTATAATCTTTACACAAAGGATTTTTAAAAAGTGATTAATTGATAAGGGTTCAGTTCAAAAACTTAAAGCTTTTAGTGGAAGTTAAAAGGGACTGGTGAGGAAATCACAGAATCAAAGTGTTGAGCTAATAGGCCTGTTTTAATTAAGAACTTATGATCTCTCAACCTTTTCTATATTAACATAGCCCTTACCTAAAAATTGTTTCCTTAGGCCTAAAACTATATTATTGACAAACTTCACATCTCTTTTCTGTTTTGGGTTTCCTCTGTTATAACTAATGTGCACTTGAACTAGACTTTACTTGCACTCCCATTCCAAATCCATTTCTCAGCTCCTTTCTTTGTTCTAGGCCTTCTAAGTTTCACTCCATGAACAGAGTCACATAGAAGTCTCATGTTGGCTTCACACATGACATGGGAGGTACTGACAGGAGAAAATAAGGGTGAGAAGAAAGAGAAATCAGGTATTTAGTCCTCCTTTCCTTTCCTTGCTTTGGTGCCACTGCTCCATACATCTACTTTCTTTTCCCTTGAGGCCTGGTGGTGTTAACAGGTGTTAGCTGCTGCCAGTCCCTGGTGCCTTAGTGACTTGTTGATTTTCTTATCTGTTCCTGCAGTTGCTTATTTCCTGATAGGATTCTGAATCACTTGCTGTGCCTCTATCTTCAATGGAACAACTTAATAGATCCCATGAAATAACAATTGTCACTCGGATGCACTGAAGAAGTGTCCTGGCTTGCAGAAAATCCAGCCCATGGACAATGAATGGGGGACCAGAAAAACTTCACAGAATAAGTGCTTTATTGTGAGTGTGGAGAAGTGCAGTGGTAACTACCATGTGAATAAGAAAGAGCATGCTATTTCAATCCAAGGGAACAGCAAACACAGCCATAGAGGCATAAAAGAAACTGCTGTTTGGAAAACACTGCCACTTGTTGGATATTATAGGGGAGTTAGGAGAGAGAACACTAGCAAGGAGAAATGAGGTTAGAGAGGAAATCCATGAGCCATGTTAGAATGCTATCTAATATCACTCATATACCCTTTATATAAACAAGAAGTTGTCCTTACTAGAACACTCACAGATGCTAAAATCTATCAGATTAGGATCCAATATGCAATGAGTGAGAGAATAAAAATCCTGAAATTCTCTCTTCATTTTATAGGAGTCCAAAATGGAATATGTTAGAAAATAAGGTTAATAAAGTTATTAAATATAAAATCAACTGCACATCGTATCAATTTGATTTATGAGTCAAAAAACTATTCACTTTGAGGATCACAGTTCAAAGGACCATGGGGTTTATATGGAACCCAGGCTGATACATTTTCCAATCATGCTTTCAGCTTTAGGAAATGAGATGCAGTAAATCAAGGATCTATTAGGGCTTGTATAAATTAATGTCCAAAATAGGTTCCATTAATTCATGATCAAATTTATCCTTCAAGGACTCAGTTCTATTTGCCAATACCACAACTGAAACCATTTCCACAATTAGTCTTTTATCAACATTCAGTTCATCCAGCCAGAGAGATTTTTGTCATCATTAAAGACGATGAGTTTGGAGCCTGCAAAATGTTTATTGACTGTGACTTGTGAATCTAATTTTGTAGGATCTAAAAGGGTAAGATGTTTGTCAGTTTCCCTAAAGCTGCAAAATCCCTACAGCTAGGCTGGTAATCAATTACATGAATTGAGTTCAGTTCAATGTGTTTAAGAGATGACTTTTATGTTAATGACACTCTAATGTGTAGGAGGCAATAATAATCAAGTCACATCTTTGGGCTGAATGAGATGCTGAGAAGAGCTGGTAGCTCTCAACCTTATCTCAAACCACCAACCCCAGGTATGCATTACTCTCAAGCACTGGGGGTCAGAAAGTAATACCCTAAAGTATGACACTTTAGCATGCTGAGTACTTTGAACTGAAGGACATTAGAAGGCCTCAGAAGCAAAGTCTCTTTCTGACTTCCTGCCCTCCTTTTCTCCCTCACAGTGGGCCATAGTAACTAGAATTCCTCTTTCCGAAGTGGGTCATAGAAACCAGAACCCCTCTTCTCCAAAGCCAGCCAAAAACCTAAAAATATTACTATAACCTCTGCACCTTTCTGTGTAGGAGTTGGCCATAAAAAATTAGCTGACCTACTTTGTCTGATAGTAGGTCATAGACCCTTATTTCACAAAGGGTCCTATCCTGTACCTGGGAGGAAGGAATGCTGCATAGAGACCCAGGAGAATCGGAAGAGGCAGGCTTTACTAGGTTTCTTCATTTCCTACTGAAGAAACACTCAAGCTTAGATGGAGATTTTTTGGTAATTAAAAATGAAAAAGACAAGTAATATAGACAACATTAAATGCCCAGAATTGTATGCTTTTTGGAAATAATCAGTATACATGGTGTGATACTTATGTAAATTTAAGGTAGTATGAAGTGAATTCTAGGGTAGACTATAAGCGACTTCATGTATCAGTACAGAAATCTGTTCCTAGAGAATAAATTGGTGCAATCATGTCACAAAACTATTTAGTAGTAAACCCGAGCTTGTATTCTCAACCCTGAGCTACTGGACAGGACCCAGGAGCAGGGATGTTTAGATTATGTCAATGGTCCTTTCATGACAGAAGATGGGTAGTCTTGATATTTCAAAAGTGGACTCTAAGGGATGGGGGTGTGATTCAGTGGTAGAACACATGCTTAGCATGTGTGGTATTCTGGGTTCAATTCCTGGCACTGAAAACTAGTAATAATAATAATAATAATAATAATAATAATAATAATAATAATAATAAAGTACACTCCATTTGGGAGCCAGAGGAGCTAATAATCAAGGGATACATTGGATTGGAGGAAACTAGATAGTTTAGTTGTCTGGACCCCAGTCAGGCAGAGAAGTCCTTCAATTTCTATAGAGAGAAGATAATAGTCTCAGAATTGTCAGTATCTTCCAAGATTATACATTTCCCACCACTGATCACCATTTCAAAATAAAAATAATAAAACAATTAAAGAAAGTGCAACAATATTCTATTTTCCATAATATTTATTTTGATTCTATTATCTTAAAAATATTTTATGTGGGGCTGGGATTGTGGCTCAGTGGTAGAGTGCTTGCCTTGCATGTGGGATACACTGGTTTCGATCTTCAGCACTGCATATAAATAAATGAATAAATAAGGGTCAATTAACAACTACAAAAAATTTAAAAAATGTCATGTTACAGCTCCAATTCATCTGATAACCTAAATCATATTGAATGTATCGTACTTAAATTATTACATTATCCAGGAATCTAAGTTTTTAATGGGCATTCCAGGAGATTTTGGTGCAGGGTCCAGGACCACATTTTGAAAAGCACTGGCTTAGTGAATGACATCCAGGGAAAGAGCTCGAGAGATGAAATGGATATCTAATACCTAGCTGGACACTGTGATACACACTTGTAATTCCAAGCTACTCAGTTGGCTGGGGCAGGAGAATCACAAGTTCCAGGCCAATCTCGGAATGTTAGTGAGACCCTGTTTCAATTTTTTTAAGGGCCACAGATGTAGCTCTGTGGTATAGAGCTTGCTTAGCATGTGTGAGATCTTGGGTTCAACCACTGGTATTTCAAAGCAGATATCCAATGCCCATATCCACTATTTGCAGATACTCTCACCACATAGCTGGCTGGAGTGATGACCTCTAACATTAGTATGAATCAAGACCATTGTCAAGGATTGGAAAGCACATAGATTAGATAGACGCATTTCAAAATTCTGTTGCTCTGTTCAGAATTATTGCACCATCATCTCACAGAGCAAACAGCTCTTGATCATTCTATTTTGTTTTGCTGTGTTGACTCCAGCACAACTGGAACTGAGACTTGGCAACATTTCTACCTGAATATCTTGGAGTCCAAACTAAGCTTATTTTATGGACCCTTAACTACAGCAATTTGCATTTACCTTTTGACTTACTAAGAGAATTTTAAGAAATTTTTACTTTATTTTAATTATTAGATTCATTTGGATAAGCTCAAAATAGCTTAAACTTTCAGATGCCATGAATGCTTAATAGCATAATGAAATTTTTAAAGCACTCAATTATTTTCCAGAATAATTAACATGTGTCACCAGTATATCCATTTTACATGATGCAGCTTTCTTATGATCATAATTGATATTTAACAAAATATGGAACACAGACATTTTCAGTGACATATATTTAGCAATTTTATGGATGTCTAATTAACTTGTCACAATAGTATTCATTTAACTCAATTTAAGGGCTGAATACTACTTTCAACCTTTACTAGTGTGACACTTATTTTCTGGGCCACACAAACCATCAGGAAAACAAATCAAATACCCTGGATGAAATTCTGGAGATTTTGGCCACCCACGGTGGTACACACTTGTAATCTCAGTGACTTGGGGGACTGAGGGAGGAGGATCACAAGTTTGATGTCAGCCTCAGCAACTTAGTAAGACTCTGTCTCAAAATAAAAAATAAAATGGGCTGAGGATGTAGCTTAGCAATAAAGTACCCCTTAGTTCAATCCCTAGTAGTGATAAATCAATAAAGAAGGAAATAAAGAAATGAATGAATGAATCTGGAGACTTTAGCCCTATCCTACTTCTTTTTTCTTTTTCTTTTTGGTGATTCTGGGGATGGAACCCAGGGTCTTGTACATGCTAAGCAATTACAGCATGAATACCCAGGCCCTACATACTCACATTTAAAACCAAAAAAAAAACAGAAAAGGACATTACAACTTTATACTGCTCTCTCTCCAACACAATGATTTCCATTTCCTTCATTATTTATAGAGACTGAGGTATAGCTCAGTAGTAGAACATGTTGAATTTATCTATTTTTAAGTCACATTTGTTTAATCAGGTACTGAGCTAGACCCTGAAGAAAAGAACTATCACCCTAACAGTAGCATCTGTTATTAACATTTACTGAACATACCATGAACTGCTCCCAATTATGTATGTGTAGTACAACATTCATTTCCACAATGAACCTACTAAGTGGGTATCATCCTTATTTTCATTTATAGTTGAGGGCACTGGAGAACAAAGCATTAATATAAACAGCCTGTGGACAGTTAGTAATTAGAAGTGAGGGGAGCCCCCACTGAATCATTACACTACAGAATAAGACATTTTCTAAAATAAACTGATAAATGGTGCAATGGAACAGACATGAGGCAATTAAAAACCCAGAGAAAGAATAAACTGTTGTTTAAAATGGGGTTAACTGGACTGGGGGTGTAGCTCAGAGGTATTCACCTAACATACATGAAGCCCTGGGTTCCATCCCCAGCACCACCTAGGGAGATCGACAGATACATAGAACCATAGACAGATACATAGATACATAGATTATTTAAACAAAATGAGGTTAACTAAATAGCTATTTGGAATAGCTATTTGGAAATGCATTAAGCTAGATCTCCACACACAGCATACACAAGTTACATATTACATGTAAAACAGTTAAGCTATGAAAGCACTAGAAGAAAATATTAAAGACTACATTTAGAGTCTTGGGTTAGGAAGGGCATTTCTAAGTTAAATTCAGGAAGCTGAGGCAGGAGGAGCACAAGGCAACTTAGTGAGACCTAACCTCAAAATAAAATATTAAGAAGGCTAGGGACGCAGCTTAGTGGTAGAGTCCTCATGGGTTCAATCTCCAGTACTGCAAAAATGAAACAAAACAAAAACCCCCAGTAAGATCCAACATACAATTGATAGGAATTTCTAAAACAGAAAAGAGAAAGTAATTATCAGAAAAATTAATCTTACAAGCTCTTGAGTTGAATGACGTAAGAACTCACCCTGAGAACCTTTAGACTGACAATAAAAGTACCTTCACACCTGGATGCATCATGATGAAATTTTAATTCACCAAAGATAAAGCAATTATCCTTAAAGGTACAGATGGAAAAGACATGGAGAATAAAGGAAGGAAAATCAGATCATGATCAACTGCAGGACCTGGTGGTCCCCAAACAATGTATCTTGCCTAAAATGTTCTGTGGAAAAATTAGATTTTTTTTTTGGTACCGGAGATTGAACTCAGGGGTACTCGACCACTGAGCCACATCCCCAGCCCTATTTTGTGTTTTATGTAGAGACAAGGTCTCACTGAGTTGGTTAGTGCCTTGCCCTTGCTGAGGCTGGCTTTGAACTTGAGATTCTCCTGTCTCAGCCTCCCAAAATGCTGGGATTACAGGCGTGCACCACTGCGCCTGCCCTGGAAAAATTAGATTTTTATGTGAAGTGAGAGGGCAGAATAAGGATATTTCCAAACAGACAAAGATTTAGAAAGTTCACAGTCAATACATCTTTTTGAAGCAAGTTATCTGAGGATGTGCTCCAACAAAATGAAGAAAGTAAAAGGCATGGGATCAAAAATGCAATGGGCCTAATATGGGAGGAGACAAAAGTGGTGCAACAGGGTACCAGTTTTGTAAGAGATCTAGGAAGTCAAGGAGCCATGTTAGAGAAAGAGGAAGAACAGAGGAGGGACACATCTAGGATAGAAGGTGATTCCAAAGATTTGACTCTATACTTGAGAAGGACAAACCATTTAATACAGGAAATAAAAGGGAGACAATGAAAAGCCATCAGAGATAGAAAAACAAAAACATATTTACATTAATGGAACTGTCATCAATAATACTTAGCTATAGAATTAATAATATTATTGGCACACAATAATTTTATTGGCACTAAAAATAAAAATTCTCAAAGTTTAGAATCAATCTATAGGTAAGGTACAAAAAAACTTATAATGGTTTTAGGGTAATTGCAAATGTTTTCAACTTTAATATTATTAAATACAAGATAGGGAAGATAAAGGTTGGGAAAGGAAAGGGTAAGGAAAAAGAAGTAAAAAGAGTACATTAATTATATTTTGATCTTACTAAATGGGGTTGCTAGAATCAAAATATGCTATTGACAGTAGAAGAAAAAATCTGTAATCCATCATTTATAATCGTAAAGGTGACTAACAGTTATAGAATTATACTGGAGGAAGAGGACTATATAGGAACAGAGAGGTATTTCCTTTTTCTTACCCATCAAAGGGTCATGGGGAACACTTCTATAACAAGAGAGATTAACAAGAGAAAAGCACCATAGATTTATTAAATAAAATCTTATGTGACACAGAGTCTTCAGGAAGGAAGACTCAAAGACACAGGGAGAACTGTCTATTTTTATGCTTAGGTTTGATGAAGAATGGACTGTCACATAGAAATATGATTGCACAAAATGTTTTTTATTTTTTATTTTGGTGCTAGGGATGAAACCCAGGATGATCTACCACTGAGCTAAGTCCCTAGCCCTTTTTATTTTTAATTTATTTTTATTTCAAGACAGGGCCTCACTAAGTTGCTGGGGCTGGGCTCAAACTTTTGCCTCCTGCCTCAGCCTCCTGAGTAGCTGGGATTACAAGCCTGTACCATTAGGTTTTCATCTAATTGTAATAGGCTGAATGGGTAAACCCTGCAAGGCCTGACTGTTCAGATTCTTCTTGACTTCTCTGTGTAGCATTCCTTTATCCTAGGTATGGGGCAGAATCCCTCTGGACTGAAGAGTTTTCAAGGGACAAGGGACAGAGTAATCTTTCTATGTTTCATAACTTGCTTTGGCGGAATGTGGTTCTAGTTTCTGTGACTTGCCTTGGGGAAGAAGAAAGCTGGTTTCCATCACTGTCTATGGGAGAGAAAGAGGAGCTGGAGACAGAAGAGTGAAAGAAGGTCATAAAGTCTTTGCTTTCTGAGGTCCTTTCAATCTCTTTTAGTTCAAAGTACTCCACATGTCAAGGTACCATACTTTGAGGTATCACATTCTGAGCTCCAAAAAGCACCACAAGGATGTAGGGAATGCTACAACTGGCCTAGGCTTTATCTAGAAGAATAAACAATCTGAAAATAAGGTCTAAAACTGGTAAACCTAGAAACACAAATTTAAACACATTATTAGATCAGGAATTGCCAAACTTTTTCTGCAAATGGCCAGACAGATTTTGCAGGCCATATGGTCATCATCACTACTATTCAACTCTGATATTTTAGAACAAATGTATTCATATATAACAGATAAAGAATGAACGTGGAGGGGCTGAGGGCATAGCTCAAAGGTAGATTTTGGAACCAAGTGCTTAGCATGTGTAAGTCTCTGTGTTCTATCCCCAGCACAAAAACCAAACCAAAACAAACAAAAAGTGAGCATGGCTGATGTTCCAATAAATCCTTATTTACAAAACCAGGCAGAAGGCCTCAGATACAGCACTAATCGTCAGGATATATAAAGAACTCAAAAAACTCAACACCAAAAAAGCAAATAAACCAACTAATAAGTGGACAAAGGAACTGAACAGGCACTTCACAGAAGATATACAATCAATCAGCAAATATATGAAAAAATACTCAACATCTCTAGCTATTAGAGAAATGCAAATCAAAACTACTCTAAGATCTCATCTTACTCCGGTCAGAATGGCAATTATCCAGAATACAATCAATAATAAATGTTGATGAGGATGTGGGGAAAAAGGTACACTCATACATTGCTGGTGGGACTGAAAATTGGTACAACCACTTTGAAAAATAGTATGCAAATTCCTCAAAAAATTTGGAATGGAACCACCATTTGACCTAGTTATCCCACTCCTCAGTTTATACCCAGAGGACTTAAAATCAGCATACTACAGTGACACAGCCACATCAATGTTTATAGCAGCTCAATTCACAATAGCCAACCTATAGAACCAACCTAGATGCCCTTCAACAGATGATGGATAAAGAAACTGTGGTGTATACACACAATGGAATATTACATTAGCCTTAAAGAAGAATGAAAGTATGGCATTTGCAGGTAAACAGATGGAGCTGGAGAATATCATGCTAAGTGAAATAAGTCAATCCCAATAAAATGAAAGCCAAATATTTTCTCTGATATGCAGATGCTAATTCACAATAAGGAGCAGCTAGGGAAGAATGGAGGTTATTTGCACTAGGCAGAGGGGAGTGAAAGGATGGGAGAGGGTATGGGGGTAGGAAGGATAGTAGAATGAACTGGACATTATTACCCTATGTACATATATATGATTACATGACCAGTGGGATTTTACATTATGTACAACCAGAAGAATGAGAAGTTATACTCCATTTATGTATAATGTGATTAAATTCATGCTATGTTCATGTATGACTAATAAGAACAAATTTATAAAACAACAGGCAGAAGAGCCCGTGTAGTGGTGCATGCCTATAATCCCAACTCCTGGGAAGGCTGAGGCAGAATGATTGCAAGTTCAAGGACAGCCTCAAAAAAAAAATAAAAAAGGGTTGGGATGTAGTTCAGTGGTAGAGCACCCCTGGGTTCAATCCTCAATATGGTAAGACAAACAAAAAACCTATTTTTTAAAATTCAATTTAACAATATTTCATGGGCTTTTACAAAATAATCCTAGAGATGCTATCCCCCACTTGAATAAACTTTAGAAACACTGTGTTCATTTTTAGGTTGGTATAGTCAACTTTTCTTTATTTTGTTAGAAGAAATAAACAGGCTATAAATCAAGACTATAAATCAGGGTTAGAAACTTTTGCAAGGCTCATTTGAGGCTTTAGAATTGCATGATGAATAACAAGTCTTTTCATACAGGCATTTGAAAAGCTATCCTAAAAGCTTTTAAACATATTTTTAAGGCAACAGAGTGTAATGTTGATAACTGGCACTTTTTAAAGCTTGTGAGCAGTATCTATTAACATTGAAGAGGAAATCCTATTAAAGTCTCCAGTTATTCTTCAATTCAAGAAATTGCCTTCTCTCCTGAAATTTAAAAAGAAAGAAAGAAAGGAAAAGGATTCCCAAGAGGACTTGCTTGTTTGTTTTTCCTCACTCAAACATCAGATGGAAGTAAAAGGAGAGGAATAAACTTTTGTGATTTTAGTTCACAGAAAGTCTCATCCCATTGGAGCATAACTACATTTCATCATTTAATTATAAATAATCTCCTGATAATCATGCAAAGTTGACTTTCATTATGTCTCAAATTGAGAGCTGAAAACTGGATTTTGTAGGTAGAGAGAATCAACTGATGAATTTTTGCTACAGAGCTTTACACTGTTAATTATAATGAAATGAGAGTAGAGGGTGAAGGGAAGAAAACAAAGTGTTTGGTAGAAACAGCTGGAAATAAATCTAACTCTTCTGAAAAGGGCTGACTTGAAATGTTATGCCTTTAAGGATTGTTTTATGGGCATTATAAAATCATGCACAATTAAAGAGCAAATTAAGCATGGAAAGGCCACAATTCACTTTGCATAGGCATATGTCAGGATGTGTATATGTATGTGGAAAGTGTATGAAATGAAGGTTGGATAGAGTTTAAGCACCTGTCTTCTGTAGATCAGATTTAGAGGTTCATAGATAGTAATAATATAATTGATAATATGTGTGCGTATGTGTGTGTGTGTGAGAAAGAGAGAGAAAGAGAGAGAGATAGAGATAGGTAGATAGCTACTGGAGATTGAATCCAGGGGTGCTCTACATTTTCAGCCCTTTTTGTTTTATTTTGAGACAGGGTCTCACTAAGTTTCCCAGGTTGGCTTCGAACTTGCAATCTTCCTGCCTTGGCCTCCCTGGGATTGCAGGCATGTGTCAACATGCCTGGCTAATTGCTAATGCTTTTTATCTTAATCTATGTTACATGAAAAGATAAACCTTTTCTCTGTGTGACTATTATTGCTAAACAGAATGTAACTACATTCTGTATTTAATTTCAGATATATTAAAATCTGAGATAGTTCACACCTGCAAGCGGTTTCTATCCCCACTGAGTTTTCCCTGAATTCTGAAAATTTGTTAGGAATTAACTGAATAAATAGTGGCTTGATCTCTAAGGAAGACATTAATTGTGTTTCCACATTACTGAATATTATCACTAGACAACAAAAGCTCTAAATGAAACACCTGGTTTTGGCCCAAAGGAAAAAAAAATCAAGTTAGTTATTAGCCTAATTCAAAATAAATTGGATGATTTTTTTCAAAGATCCTAAGATGCAAACCTTCCAAATATTAGTGACACTAAAATGCCTGTCTACTTTATGAAAATATTCTTACAATATTCAGAAAGCAATTTATTTCACTGTGTCTTCAACCAAATATTTGGAAAATATTGGCTTAGGAAATACCTTATTCTACAAAAGATGAGGATAAATCATGCTTCCCAAATATCTTTAGAGGATTAATAAGAGAACATTCTGGTGGGAAGATGTTTTAAAGTATACAATTCTCCTTTAAAAATATATGTGTGTATACCTCCACACACACACACACACACATTTGAAACAGACAGAAAAGATACTTTAAATTAAAAGGCATTTGAAATATAATGATAAGCAATTGATGTTTTCAGCAAGTTGACATTAATTATGGAGTGGGATATTTCATTACAAAATAGGCACACTGAATTGGAAATATGTTGACTTGTCCACATCAAACAAAATCATCTGGATTAATTTTAGGCAGAAATAAAGCAAAGTGAAATGGGAAATATTATTAAAAGGGCTCATGTTCTCTGTTTCTATGTTTAAACCTATGGTATAGTTACAAAATATTCAAAAATATTTTATATATTTCACTCTTTAGATCTTTGTCAGTTATGCCACCTTTATAGATTTACATAAGGCAGAGTTTAGTTTTTCAATTTAGATAGTCACAGACAAGCACCGCAAATCCCAATCATTAATGACATTATGGGGTGTGTTGTTAACATGGTACTTATAAGATTCTTACTTTACACCCAAAGGAAAAAAATCCTGGGCACTGGCATTTTGAACTTTGTGAAAACATCTCCATCATTTAAGAATTTCCTTAATTACTGTCTTTTACCCACCATTGAACTCAAATTAAAGACATAAGAATTCCATAGACCAAGCCAGAATGGTTTTTTAAAAAGCATTAAGCTTGGTGTATCCTCAGTAAGATAAACACAGTCACTCTATGACCCAGAAATTCAACTCCTAGGTAAATTCTAAAAATAACTGAAAATAGGTATTCAAACAAAAACATTGCTCGTGAGCATTGATTATAACACTATTTGTGAGATCCAAAATATCCATTAGTGAATGAATGGATAATGAATTGTGGGATATACATGTACAAATGTGCATACACACAATGAAATTGTATTCAGCCATAAAAATGAAAAAATACTGATATATACATGCTATAACATGGATGAATCTTAAAATCATGGTGCTAAGTGAAAAAGCCAGATGTAAAAGGTCACATATTGTATGATTCCATTTATATGAAATATCCAGAAGAGGCAAATCCATAGAAACAAAGTAGATCAGTGGATGCAGAGGCTGTAGGAACAGGGCATGGGGATTGACTGTTTAATGATTATAGCTTCTTTTTAGGGTAATAAAAATGTTCTGGAACTAGATATTGGTGATAGTTGCAAAACATTATGAATATTCTCAATGTCACTAATGGTAAATTTTAGGTTATATATATCTTACCAAAATAAAAAAGACATTAAAATAATTTCCTTTTGAAGGGATAATTTTCTCCCCGAATCTCCTTCTTCCTCTTCTCTAATCCTATCAGGCATTGCCTAAGAATAAGGATAATCTTAAAAGGAAATGAAGGCTTCCTTGTAAGGTGCAAGTATTACATTTCCTGAATCATTTTTCCCAAGATCTTTTCCAAGGAAGGGATTGGGGAGAGGAAAATGGAAGCAGCATATCTATTAAGGAAGAATTGGAGAATAAGAAAGATTCACTGAATCCCACGTGCTAGGTGAAGGTTTTGTAATAATGCCTTGGGCAAGTTCTTGATATATAGTGTTTACAATTCTGAGCAGAAGATCCCTTACTGCAGAATTAGCTTTTGGTTCTCATACTCCTGCTATCAATGAGCAAACAAGTGAAAGCTAAAGCTTATGTCTACATGGTATGCTTTCAATAGCTAAATTCAAAAGGATTGGCCACTGGTCCAAACCTGCAATAGGCAACCAATGCTGATGAATGTTCAACTCTGCAATAAACAGCAGCAGCATGTGAAGGGAGACTAGGATGTAGACATCATATACTAAAGTTGTCACTTGTTTTGCGGGACCACCAGGTACAATTTCCTTGGCATTGGATACATATTTCATGTCTTTAATGATAGCAAATACACGCTTTAAGATTGGTTAAAACTGAGAGGTGACTGTCTTGGATTCAGCTTGTTGGAAGAGGTTGTAGGTGATGGAGCACTGCTTCCATGATTTTAGCTCTTTTAGAATCTGACAAAAGCCAGTTCTCCACTCTGCAATCAACTCTTGGCTCTGGCAACATGGAGGAGTGGAAAGGTCATACCATGCAGTGTGACAAGGCTTAGCTTTGTCAATAGCTAGCATCTGGTCTTTAGTTTCTCATGCCATAATGCAGCAAATATGACTTGAATGGTTGTAATATACAAGACTCTTCCTGAAGTACAAATATATGCCAATACACAGATCATCTATTTTGAGAGTCATTTATGTTCCAGGCACTATACATATATTATTCCTAATCTTCATGAACTAAATTTAGAGATATCAATATCCCAAATTTTCATAGGAAATAGCTATAGTTCAGAGAATAAAATATTATTCTTATGCTTGATAAATTGCAAGTTAGTGAGAGCTGATAAATATATTCATAATTTAATACACTTTGGAATATTACAAGTCATGAAATCAGAGATTCCTTGCCCTAGAAAGGTTTTGAGTGAGCAGGATGTAAACCCTTGACAGGTGACCATATGGAACATAGTGACTTGCCCAGGGTCAAGGACATAGGATTCAGAGGAATGAGGTGATCACTGGGTACTGACACCTTGACAAAGCTTATTTGAGGAGCCAGCATAGGAAAATCTTCTGGAAGGGTGGTGCGAGAGAGGTAAGGTAGGTGAAGCAAAAGCAAAAACAGGAAGAACAGGGAGTGACTTTGGCAATCAGAATGGAATAAGAATAAATCTAAAAACCCACGATGCTCTCAGTGTTCTGCTCCCATATTCCAAGCATCCTGTTATCATTTCCATACATCCTGTCTTCTGGGGAGAAATCCCAACAGCCAGCACCATGGCTCTACGTTGGCTGGTAGTACTGGTAGCCAGAACCTGCTTTGCCTGTGTGCACAGAGAGCTGGAGACAATTTGCTAACAAGGAAAGGGACCTTTAGGCATGGAATGGGGCAGAGTTATTCCAGCTTCTTGTCTCTAGCCATGGAGCCAACTAGGAATAATCATGTTCTCTACTGTCCACTGAGCACTTCTAATTTGTTTTTACATGTATGGTTCAGAAGTCAGTCACAGGTTCAAGCCGGATGCAGAAAACAAAGGACACCCCTCCTTTGACTTTCTCCTTTCAGCAATTTCTCCCTTTATTGCCCGCAGCACTGGCTGCCCCAAACTCTCCCCTTGGTCTTCACATTAAAAGACTAGAGGTTTCCTTTTGAAATGTTAGCTACTTGACATGGGGCCAACTGTGATAGGCTAGAAGTCATAAAAACTAGTAAATAAAATGATCTCTTGTCATGTCTTTCTTCTACCTGCCAATTCCTCCATCAAGCCTGCTTGCTTATTTTCACTTCCCAATGCCTTGGGGTAGGTATTCACTTATTATGCCTAGAGTTTACAGTTATTTTATGTAAGAAGATCAGTGTGGTAGGAAGTTTTTATTTGTTTGTTTTGTTTTTGCTCTACTGGAAGTACAAATTCATATTTATTTTTTAAAAAATCTGTAATTTGAACTCTTTACCTATTTCAATAACTTTCCTTCTAGGGGAATGAAGTTTTTATTTTATTTTCCAAAGACATTTTATCTCCACTTTAACATCTTATCTCCTTTCATTCTCATGTTTTTCTGAACATATAACAAGAAAAAATTTTGAGTTTTCATTCTGTTTATTGGGATATTTTAAAAGTGGAATGAAGCATTCATGAAAGACATGGAATTCCACTTTTTGCCTAGCAAAAATTTAAAGAAGGGCTGGCATAGTGGCACACACCTATAATCCCAGAGACTTGAGAGGCTGAAATAAGAGGATCGTGAGTTCAAGGCAATTTAGACTGAGCAATTTAGTGAGACCCTACCTCAAAATAATGAAGAAAAAAAGTGCTGGGGATGTATCTCATTGATAGAGAGCCTCTGGGTTCAATCCCTACTAACACACACACACACACACACACATACACACACACACAGAATTTAGAGAAGGCACTAACTCGGTAAACAGCTTCTAATGGATCAAAACCCATTTTTGTCTCTAAAATGCAGATTTTTGAAAGCAAAATATCAGAAGCACTATTTATAATAATGAAGATACAGAAGAACTAAACATCAATTGCCAGGCTCAACAGAAAATACCCAGTCAAGTTCCCAATCCCTTATTACTACTTGAGCTCCACTGAGGAACCACAGTATTGGGAGACAAGGTCAGAATGAGGTTGCCCCAGAGGCTGAAAGTACTCAAACAATGCATAATGAATCTTCCAATGTATCTCTTTGGAAGATGGCTTTGAAATGTGTCCCTGATGACACTAGACTCTGCAGCCTAATCCAATTAAGAAAACTAAGATGTTCTCAAGGGCTATAAACTACTCAATTGCATTGTAACAAGTCTGAGTCTGAGACAATTGTATTGTTATAAAATTGGAAGGGTGGTCTGAAGGGTGTCTTGGAAAAGTAGAAAGGAAAAACAGATTTTAAGACTTGTTTATCATTGTCAAAGACAGTGCAATATTTTATCTATTATAGAGTTAGTTACATTAGTTCACTAAAGTCTGGTTTCATGTGTTAGGGTAGGGGATATCTCAATAGTATTTCTATATATGAAATACTCTCCACATGTGTTAGTCAGCTTTTTGTCAATCTGATAAACACCTGAGAAAAACAACTTAAAGGAGGAAAGATTTATTTTGGCTCATGGTCTCAGAGGTTTTAGTTCATGACCATCAGCTGGCTCTAAGGCTGATATGTCATGGAAGCCTGGAAGAAGGGGGTAGAGAGGGAGGGAAAGAGGGAGGGAGGAAGGGGCCAGGGACAAAATACAGCCCCAAGGATAGTTACCTACTTCCTCCAACCACGCCCACCTGCCAACAGTTTCTACCAATACATCAAATGGATTAATCAACTTATAAAGTTAGAGCCCTTGTGATACAATAATTTCCTAAAAACCCCACCTCTGAAGCTTCCTGCACTGGGTACCAAGCCTTCAACACATGAGACTTTGGGGGACATTCCAGATTTAAACCATAACACTATGACTATTCAATTTATTTTCTTTTAACTCAATGCTTCTTAAGCAGTTTCTTTTAGTTTTCTTTTATCCTATTACTTTCATTTTCCCAATACCTGGATGGAAGATAGGAATAGTCAATTCCTCTGGAAAGGTATACTTTCCATTATGAATGAATAAATAACATGATCTTTTGTGGGGTGCTGGGGATTTGTTGGAAACTTAAGCCCCACATTCACATATTGATGACATTTAGAGGTGAGGCTTTTAGGAGGTAGTTAGGGTTAGATGAGATCATAAGGGTGGGGCTCCAAGATGTAATTAATGGCTTCATAAGAAGAGGAATAGAGACCTGAGTGGCATACCCCTGCCCTCTCACCACATGATAACTTCTGCCAATTTATGACACAGGAAGAGGGCTCTTACCACATGCTAGCTCTTTGACCTTGGACTTCCCAGCCTCTAAAACTGTGAGCTAAATAAACTTGTGTGTGTGAGGGTGTGTGTGTGCATAATTATATATATATATAATTATGTATATATAAATTTTATATTTATATATGTGTGTGTGTGTGTATGTGTGTGTATATATATTTGGTACCTGGGATTGAACCCAGGGGTGCTTAATCACTGAGTCATACCCCAGCCTTTTTTATTTTTAATTTTGAGATAGGGTCTCACTAAGTTGCTTAGGGCCTCACTAAGTTGCTGAGTGTGGCCTTGAACTTGGGATCCTCCTGTCTCAGCTTCCCAAGTTGCTAGGATTACAGGCATAACCCTACTCATAAACTTGTATTATTTATAAAATTAGCTAGTCTCAGGTATTCTGTTATAGCAACAGTAAACAGGCTAAGACATAAGAACACCTAACACAAAGCTGGAATACATGGCTATAGATTGAAACTACAATGTCATCTCTTACCAATAACTAATAAACACTTACTGGCCACTAGCTACACATGAAGCTTTTGCCTCTGTGGGAATATAAAATGAGTAAGATGTGATTCTTTTCTTTAAGGGATGTAGGATTCAGTAGGTATCCTAAGACAGGTCCATAAATTTATAATTTAATAGGAATCAGAGGCTTAAAGTGAAAGCTAATATGGAATTCAGGCATTCCTGGTCCCTTAAATATTTCTGGCCAACCCAAGTGACAGGCATAGCTCATTAAACTTGCCTCAGAGTCAACGCCTACTCCTATACATTTCCTTACTGCAGACAGAAAGTGGCTAATAAATGGTTTACTATTCCAGATTCTGTGATCTTTGTTTCCTTTTTCATTTCTAAGCAATGTGCTAATGATGATTTCTAAGCTTTCAATAATACCAAAGCAATGGATTAGCTAGCATAGGGTATGGAAAGAGCCCCATTGAAGCACCCCAAAATACCATCCCAAAGTTACCCTGTGAGCAATAGGATTCACTATTTCTTGCCATTACTATCAGTCTGCCTCCTGAAACTCTGACAGGATTTGACTTTCTTGCTTGAATTCCCACAAGAGCGCCTGAGGGTGCTATTGTGAAGGAAGCAACTGATAGGTTTCTTACTTCACAAATGCATCCTGCAGGACTTAAGCAGCTGAGAATGTGGTATGGTATAAACAAAAATTCCCCTGGACAGAGGAAGGTCTCCTGTGTCCTAACACACTCAGGGATGGCTCAGGCATCTGCATGAATGTGGGATCTACTCAGGATAAGAATCTTTTTTAAAACACTTTTCCTCTGCAACTCCAGCATGATTAATGAGAATTCTAGATTGAAGCTCGTTTTCTTATTTCAGTTTCATTAAAAAACTTCATCCAACTTGAAGAAAAAACCCTTCTTTTATTATGAAAGAGTATCTAACTGTAGCCCATTTTAACTCCACACATGGCTGTGAGTGAGAAAGAAATTTTTTTTGGATACAAAGAGCTTTGATGAACAGAAGTCAAGGGGTTGGTTTCTCATACATCAAATGAGGTTTTGGAACATACAAGGTCCTTACTCTGGGTTCAGTCCAGGCTAGAATTGTGTACAAATCTGGGTATGTATGCATGCATATGCCTTGTACTGGATTCCCATTGCTGCTCGGATAAATTGCCATAAGTTTAATGGCTGAAAACAACACAAATTTGTTATTTTATGCTTCTAGAGGCCAGAAGTTTGAAATGGGTCTTACTCAGCTAAAATCAAATTTTGGGCAGGGCTGGTTCCTTTTGGAAGGCTCTAGAAGTAAATATTTTTCCTTGTCTTCTCTAGCCTCTAGAGGCTATGCACATTTGTTGACTCATGGATACCTCCTATCTTCTAAGTTAGCAATGGAAGAATGACTTACATTAAATTCTGAGAGTCCATGATAAAATACCCTTTTCATTTCTTTGAGCCTTCAAGTAATCATGTACATTGATTAGGCTCTCTATGGATGGCTTCACTTAAGAGTCCTCCTTGACCTATCATTTCAAGCAGGGAAATGGATCTAATGGGAAAGTCAGCCAGAGAGCCAAGGGACTGCCAGTTCCTCTTGGGAAATCAGAGCCTCTTTTTATGAATTAGTGGAAGGGGAAAACATACAAAACTGTCAGGAAGGGAGACTTGTTTGTAGATATTCCTGGTTAATGCATAATCTCAGGAGATAGGAGAGTGTCAGAAGAGAAGCCTAATTATTAATGTGGCATTTTATTTGGTTTAAGATGTTAATGAATACCTGCCCTGTGTCTTATATGTACCTTTCAATGTGTATTGAAAATGTTTCTCCATGTAAAAGACTCCATTGAGTTTAGTTTGAGCCTTCCATTTTCACACATACCCAATAGAATATTCTTATTTTCCAGAACATCATTTCTTAATCTTTTGGTCTCAGAACTTCTTTACATGCTTAAGAATTATTGAATATCTCAAAGATCCTTTGTTTATAATGGGTTTTATCTATTGATATTAGTGTACTGGAAATTAAAACTGAAAAGTTTCCAAAACTTCTTATTAATTCATTAAAATAGCAATAATAGTGAAAAAATTCTCTTTTAAAATAAGCAACACATTTATAAGATAATCATATTTTCCAAAACAAACACATCTGTTTTAAAAAGACTTTTAAAGTTTTTCAAATTAAAGAGATCTTGCAAATCTCTTTAATGTCTGGCTTAATAGAAGACAGCTGGATCCTCACACCTGCTTCCACATTCTGTCTCACTTCAAATACTAGATACTGCTGAGGGTGAATCAAAGTTTGAACAACCTGTAGTATTTCATGTAGAAAATGAATAGCAAGGTACCCACTCTTACAAAGCTCCAAGGCAGTGGTTCTCAATGGGACAATTTTGCCCCTTAGGGTCCATTTGGTACTGTCTAGAAACATTTCTGATTGTCATAGGTGAGGATAAGGGTGCTAGTGGCATGTAGTGGTAGAAGCCTGGGATACTGCCAAATATCCTTTAGTGAACAGGATAGCCCCAAAACAAAAGCATCTGGCCTCAAATGTTAACAGGGTCATGAATGAAAAATCCTGCATTAAAGAATGACTTTCCATTTAATTTACATCTTAAAACATTGGTATGTCTTTTTTCTAGAGGCAACATTTATTCTGTTCTCTTAAATTTAAAATTAATAATTTCTCCTTTCACGATATATTTTAAGCAATTTTTATTACCTCAATTTAATTACCTTATAAGTTTATACAGTATAAGTTCTGGTTTTAAAATTGCATAAATTATAAGCACAACTCAACATGTTACTTGAAAACAGGCTCTCATAATTATCTGAGAAACAATAGGTTAATAGAAGTTTTTAAAAAAGTAATAATAAACCAAATAGGGTCTTTCATTTTTGCAGAAATCATCAGAGGCTTTCAATGTCTAGTACACACCATATACCTCCAAAAAGGGAATATAATGCATGTAATTTTGGGAACAGGGACTCTTTCTTTTTGTGGTGCTGGGGATGGGACCCAGGGCTTTCCCACATGTGAGGCAAGTGCTCTACCACTTAGCTACACCTCCAGCACAGGGACTCTTTTCTTTAGCGAACCCTTTGACTTTAAGTATTTTCAGGAACACACTTGATGAGTTGTTTTTGAAATAAGACACACAATTTCATATGTTAACTAAAAACCCAATGAATCTTAATATTTTTTCTTGCTATTTTCTTCCATTTGGAAAATATTCCCATTGTTTAAAAGAAATAGAAATAAAATCACCATTATTTTATGCCAATATTCAATGCTGACCACACAAAATGATCCTTTTTGCCAGGTGCAGTGGCTCAGGCCTGTAATCCCAGCATTTAGGGAGGCTGAGACAGAGGAATCGCCAGTTCAAAGCCAGCCTCAGCAATGGCGAGGCACTAAGCAACTCAGTGAGACCCTGTCTCTACATAAAACACAAAATAGGGTTGGGGATATGGCTCAGTGGTCGAGCACCCCTGAGTTCAATCCCTGGTACCAAAAAAAAACCCCCAAAATGATCCTTTTTGAAACAAATCAAAGCTGTGGTGACCCCATGATTAAAAGACTAAAAGTTTTAGAGCTGTGAAATTTTCAACCAAGTGAAAAATAATAATTAGGAAACCCCTTTTCAAAGTCCTTCAAATCTAAACATGTTTATCATATCATTTTACTCTAGACTAGACATGATTGTTCAGAGGAGGATGAGTCCAGAAGAGATGCTTCACTCAAAGGGGAAGAAGAGGAGGCCAGAGTTCTCTACTAGAGCACTGCAGAAAAGCCAGAACGTGGTGTGATCATTGCCAATTACAGAGCGGAATTAAAATTTATCATCTACAATTATGAGACAGAATTACTGTTCTGAGCTGTAATCTCCAATTACTAAGACACAGTTAATCAAGATGGAAAGCCTGAAATGGCTCGCAGGAGAAAGGGGAAACAGGCTAGAAAGGAGAGGGGAAACTCCACTCCTTGTTAAGTTCCCATTATGCCACTGTTGTGTTACAGTCATGTAAAGGCACATTTGACAAAAAAATTACTCACAGCCCATACTTCATTTAGTGCGCCAAATGCTTAAATTGTTTTTTTAAAAATTGCTGTCATAGCAACACCTATCTGCAAATACCATAATATGTTTTATATGCAAGTTAATAAGTGTTTTCTTGCGATCATTGTATAGCTTTCCTTTAATTATTTCACAGGCATGCCTGGCTGAAGAGTGAATTATTCCTTGTGGGAGAAAAGAGTTTAGGAGTTCAATATTAAGGTCAACCTTAACAACTGGGTAGAGAATCTTGACCTCACAGTTGAGGTTTGGATTCAGATTTATTACAAGACATTTAAAACACAAGTAACATTTATTTTTATTTATGAAGATAACAGCATTTTTATGTTTTGTACTGCAATGCTGGATATAAAATGTGCTGAGCATACATACTGTTTAATATGTAAAGTTCAGGGAGATTTGAATTCTGTCTTTTCAAGGAGATTAGGAACTGGATGCTGCCCCGAGGCACTGGTGCAGAGGAAAGGACAGAGGCTTTAACTTGAGATCCTCTGAGCTCAAATTCTAGCCTTGCCTCAGGCAAGTGGCTTCACCCAAAGACAATTGTTGGAAAATCCACAGGACTCAAATGAAATGACAACGTAAAAGTGCTAGGCCAGCTACAAAGTGCTATTCAATTTTAAAATGCTATCCAGTATATGAGTATAAATTAAGAGTATATAGGAAATTCTCAAAGAGAGAAATGTCCAAGCCATTTAAATGTACTCAGTGTATGGTATGGGCCACATTTGAAATCTTTTTATAAACCACCTCTGATTTGGACCTAAGGCAGATGGAAGGCAGAACAATGCCATGGAACTATACAGGAATTGATTGGATATAGGATTAGGAGATATGCAAGGGACATTATTTTATGCACTGAATAGGAATTCTTTTGAATACAAACACTGGGGGTATTGGGGCTAGGGGAGTGTGTCTATGACTGAGTTGGCTCTTCCCTCAGCAGAAGGAAGGAACCTTGGCATTCCTTCATTGTCTTTCCCAATAGACAAAGTGGCAAGGAGTGGGTTATAAGCTGCAAAGAGGGCTCTCAGCTAGGGCAGGGAGGAAGACTGATAGGGAGTCTCTCTTGATAGGTGGAAGAGCTGGGCTACAAGGGCCCTTGTTTACAGGTAAAGAAGGCAGAGCATGGTAGCAAACACCTGTAATCCCAGATACTAGGGAGGCTGAGGCAGGAGGATTGCAAGTTCCAGGCCAGCCTGGACAATTTAGAGAATTCCTATCTCCAAATATATATATATATATATATATATATATATATATATATATATATATATATAAATAGACTGAGGATGTAACTCAGTGGTAGAGCACTCCTGGGCTCAATGCCCAGTACTAAAAGAGAAAGCAAGAGTGAAAGAAGGAAAGAAGGAAAGGAGAAAGGAAGAAAGGAAGAGAGAGAAAGAGAGAGAAAGAAAGGAAGGAACTGACTGTCCTGGCTGGAGGTCCTTAAGCCCAAGGACTGGCCATGTGGTTGGGATGGGGATTTGATTCTTGTTTAATGGAAAGCTTCTGGAACAAATTCTACACACAGTAGTACTTAATCCACCTTAGTATGTTAGTGAGTTTAGGTAGTTCTTGTGGTCTATAAAATTTGATAATTTTTACCTGTTCTCCCTTGAAATATTTCACTTCTCAAACAATTAAAAATTTAACTATTTTCATTTTTCCTTTCTCAAATTCATTCAAAGACATAATCATTGAAATATTATTCCTATAAGGGAAAAAACAGAGGTTTGGGGGGTTAGATAGTCATATGTGTGGAGTTTGGTAAACTGTTTTGACTTTGTTTATATCTTGTTTGCTCAACTGAATGTCACATGAGATTTAAATGTATCTAAGAACTATAAAATACCAAGAAGGTACTTGGCACACAGTAGGCATTCAGGAAGTGACATCTGCCTCCCTTGATTATCAGGACAACATCATATGACATCCTCATATTCACTGCCCTCTGTTCCTCAATCAACCAAAGAAAATAAACCAGTGAGCACTGAGCCTGGGCTTTTGAGATGACAGGGAGGTTCCCATTGCTGTACCACTGAGCAGAGTGACTGTCACCAAGTTGCTGGTCTTTCCTAGATCATACTCTCCTTCAGACAAGGAAAACATGATGTTCTTGATGCAATGTCATGAATGCAACAGCCCTGGAAACACATTCACAAATACTCATGAATCAGTCAAAACTGAGTCAAGAGAAAAAAGTCTCCTTCAATGGAAAACCATTCATTGCTCAAAGAACACTGGCCATCTGATTCTGATTCTACAGGACCTATTTCACAACACTGGAAGTTACAGATAACTGACAGCCAAGCAAAATACTGCTTGTTGATAGATACACAAATCCTCACTTATAAAAGTTGAGCATGGTGGTGCATGATTGGAATCCCAGCAACTCGGGAGGCCAAGGCAGGTGGATCACGAGTTCAAAGCCAGCTAGAGCAAATTAGTGAGGCCCTAGGTAACTTAGTGAGACCTGGCCTCAAAATAAAAAATAAAAAGGAGCCAGGCGTAGTGGCACATGCCTGTAGTCCCAGCACTTTGAGAGGCTGAGACTGGAGAATCTTGAGTTCAAAGCCAGCCTCAGCAATGGCAAGGCGCTAAGCAACTTGGTGAGACACTGTCTCTATATAAAACACAAAACAGGGCTGGGTATGTGGCTCAGTGGTTGAGTGCCCCTGAGTTCAATCACCAGTACCAATAAATAAATAAATAAATAAATAAATAAATAAATAAATAAATAAATAAATAATAAAAAGGACTGGGGATGTGGCTCAGTGGTTAAGTGTCCCTATGTCAATCTCCAGTAACAAAACAAAATGACAACTTCCTCCCACAAATCTGGCTTATCTTGTGAGGTTCAATATATCCTCCACTCTGACTATGGAGGAAGCTAATTTTGCCTCCATTTGCACATTCTTCACTGTTCTTTGGCTTCTCCTTTGGGCTGCTGACAGCCCTGTAGCAGTTTCTTCATCAATGAGTTCAATCTTTGATGTGGGTTCATTTTGTGTATGTGGGGACTCATGGTTTTACCTAGTTTACAATTTTAACAAGTATTTCATACTTGTTTTGAAATAACAAGTACCTACCATGTGCCTAATGCTATATGAGGTGCTGCTATATATACATGAACATATTATGTTAGTTCTATAACTTAAAACATACTAAAATTTCTCTAATGTAAGCACATTTACTACTGCACAAATCTTTCCATTGATATCTTTTGTGTTTTAATGAAATTTCCATGTCATTAGATCAAAGTAGCTGAACAAATTGTCATTTTGCAAGCACAAATTCTAAAAGCTAAAAAAACACAATAAAAATTAGGAGTGCAGCTTTAAAAAATCCCCTGTTTTCAGGTTTTCTACTGAATTTCTTACAGGTTTTTAATAGTAGATAAACAATATTGCTTTCTATTGATTTAGGTGAATAGAATAATTTTCATTTTTCTGATTAATAACCTGAGCCATATAGAAAAGAAAAAATTATCTTACTAAGTACTAAGAGAAAAAATTTTAATTCTGGGTTTCCTGACTATCAGCTTAAAACATTGTAATATTAATTACAAATATGCTTTAGCATAATGAGTTACCTTTACTAAAATTTGGTTTGTCTAACTTTTCCTTTGATATATTCTGAAATTTCACTCTCTAGTAACTTTTTATATATTTGAATATTAGATGTGATATTGTAGATCATGAAATTCTGAAATGTGCCTGTTTCTTATAGATAAACTATTGAATGCTCTCTGTCACAGACTAGGAATCCAATAATTTCATACTTTTCATTGATAATTTATAATCATAGAGCAGCTTTCTAAAATTATGAAAGTAAAACATGCTTTTGGAGAAAATTTCAAATTGTTAGGGAAGACTATAAAATAGAAAATAAGGATCTTACCTCAGTTTCCCAAATCCCAGCCCATTTCCCCGAAGATGTGATATCCATTTCTAGTGGGGTTTTCTAAAAATGTTTTTAGTTGTAGATGGACACAACATCATTATTTTATTTATTTTTTGTTATGTGGTGCTGAGAATTGAACCCAGTGCCTCATGCATGAGAGGCAAGTGCTCTGTCACTGATCCACAACCCCAACCCCATTTCTAGTGGGTTTTTACATGAATATTTTAATGTATATAAAATTCATATTTATCTATCAGTTAAAGATTACTTAAATCACACTCAATGGAATTCTGAGCAGCATTTAAAAAGAATGAGAGAGGGCTCAAGTGTTGTTCATTTATAGAGTGGTTCCTAGAATTCATGAAACCCTGGGTTCCATCCTACCACCTCAAAAATAAAAGAGGGAAATAGTTTTATGTATTCTATTTTGGAAAGCTCTCCAACATTTATTCAATGAATACAGCAAGAAATTTAGCATATTGTTAGTCACACATATTGGAAATATTTTCTTGGTTGGCCTTTTAAATTTGTTATGGTATTTTCATCTTAATCTACTTAAATTTTGAAATAATTATTGTTAATTGAAATAGCTATTGTCAGCTTAGAGTTTATAAAGCATGACAAGTCTCTTAGATAATGTTTAGTGGAAAATGAATTGAACTATGGAACTGAAAGTTAAAAGACTTTGAAATGCAAGGGATTACTGATAGCACATAGTTTCTTTCCTTTCTCTCTCTCTCTCTCTCTCTCTCTCTCTCTCTCTCTCTCTCTCTATCTCTCTCTCTCTCTCTCTCTCCCTCCCTCTCCCTCTCTCTCTCCCCACCTCTTCTTTCTCTTCTGTACTATAGTTGAACCCAGGGGTGCTTTACCACTGAGTAACATCCTCAGCCCTTTGAATTTTTAATTTTGAGATAGGGTCTTGCTGAATGGCTTAGGGCCTCACTAAGTTGCTGCAGCTGACTTTGACCTTGTGATCCTCCTGCCTCAGCCTCCCTAGTCACTGGCATTACAAGTGTGTGCCACTATGCTTAGCATACAGTACCTTTCCATGTCTGTCATTCTGCTTGTTATATACTGATGTGGCTATCTTAAACTTTTCTTACACTGATATCTTCTAGTCAAACAAAAATAGGGGTGGGCATGCAGACTCAAGGCTATTTTCTCAAAAGCACTGAACCCTGGCTGCCTCTGGGGAACAGCCATGAGTCCTCCTCTTTTCATGGCTGTCTTTATTGGCTTTTTTTGGGGGGGTCTATTTTTATTTTTCAAAACAAACTATTCTAGAAATATTGATAATTATTTAAATATACATGATATTATTCTGGAAATTGTTCTGGAAATGGTCAAGAGTATGCAGTTGTTATTAACAACTGAAATTATCTATATAATATCTGTGGTTAAAAACCCCTGTCAGCTCAAAGTGCATATACTTTGAAAACATCCAGTGTCTTCTGTGTAGTGTACAAGGCTGTTCAGAATCTGCCCCAAACTGTCTTCTCCACCATCATTCTGCATAACCACTGAATAGGATTTGGGGTCTCCCACCCTAGCACAGGGAATGCCCAAGACTGCTCATGGGCCTGTCAATTTATTCTGGTTCCTCTTTTCCCAATGTCTTTGGTTCATCTGCAGAGAATGATCTGCTTACCATATAAGCATCACCCTATCTATTCGAACTTCTCCATTCCTATTCATTTCTCTAGTTCTTCATTGGACATGTATTGCAATTATCTTCTTGCACATGGTTCCCCTCTACAAGATAGTAACTTCTTCAGCAAAAGGTTATGTATTTTTAATTGCACCTCTTAAGTGATTTAGGAATGGGTGAATGTGTAGGGAAGTTTTATATTTACTCTTTTCACTCTAAAGTTTCCATAATTTTACTTTGTGAAATGAACTGACAATGAACAGATTAATAGAAAAAAGAACATGTAAATGTATTATGCACCTAAGCACAAGAGTCCCTCAATTTTCATATGATACTCAAAGAAGGTCAAGATGGCTGAACTTTATATAGAGCTAAACAGTGGCAAGGACTTAGGTTTCTGAGAAGGGAGAAACAGACCATGGTAGGTTGGGGGCAGAGATGTGCAACCGGCAAAGTTTTTCTTGTCATACACATAATCTCTCAGGTAACAGCCACCCATGACAATCTCTGTCTGGGCTAGGTAGGTATAAGACTCAATCTCTTTTTCCTGTAGAAATATCCCTCTGAGGGAGAAAGGGGATGTCAGGTAGAAAAGCCTCCTTACATTAGCTGGCTCTGTACTTTGCTAATGTAGATTTCCTTTAGAGATGCAAATTTCATCATAATAAAACAGCCTTTTGGAATCAATCCTGCATCTGCAGAGGTTTACAGTTTCTCTGAATATCCATCTTGAAATATGCCAAAGAAATATATCTTGGGGTAGTTTATTTTGGGGTCTCACAAAGGTATGCATGCATGAATGAATGAATGGTTACAGACAGCTAGGATTTTCACATTTTATTTGCTTAGAATATTAATTCCACGTGACAGAAATATCACAAAAAGATACTGATATTTCACTTTAAATAAAATTCTTATCTTAAATCCAAATAGCTCTGGTACAACCAGCAGTGGAGGGCTCTTGGAAAAGGAATGTTGTGCCAATCTTTTGCCCCTGAAGCCTGAGTGGGCAGAGGTCCACATTCCTCCTCAGAAACCCCTAACAGGAGGACTACAATTGTCATTACTGTGGTAACTCTGACAATGAAAAGAACCAGCACTTCAGAATGTGGCAGCACATGATAGAAACTAGTTGAGGGAGGAAATTTCAGTGTAGAAAAAATAATGTACTTCCTTCTCAGTCTAGGAAAAGAAGAAAACATGTAATAACTTATGTGTCTTTGTGGGAAGATTATGTTGAAATGGAAAGAAGGAAAGTAGCATTGATTTCTCTTTTCTATCAGTGAATTTTTAGCTATAGCCAAGATTAAAGTATCCTTATATTGCAAGTAAGTAAAGAAAGGCAGTTTTCTCACTTCTAAGAGGGGAGTTGAAAGGGCTGGGTTGGTGTGTGATCTCGGGAAACAACATTTTAGGCTACTATTAAAATGATCTGCAAATATTCCTCAAACAAAAATGTTCCCCAAAGAATCACAGTTCCTAGATCCAAAGAACACTGGGCAGTTATTAATACAATATTCTATGTAAAATAACCCACTATCCTATCTCTAAGAGAAAGGTGAAATAGACTTTTGACACATAATTTCTTAGGCTTTCTCATTTCCTTCAAGTTTTAGAAATTTAAGACAGTTCATTTTAGTGCTTTTAAAATTTTCTTTAAATTCTGTGGGAATAGGTTTCTTCTGCCTTTGCTTCATTTCTTTTGGCTTGATGAAAATAAGGGGAAAATCCATATATTTAAACTATGATATTGGACTACCTGTGATATTATGAAGTAAACTTTGTAAGCATTTTGTCAGGAATGGTGGTGCACACCTGTAATCCAAGTGATTGAAGAGGCTGAAGGAGAAGGATTGCAAGTTTGAGGCTAGCCTCAGCAATTTAGTGAGGTCTTAAGCAACTTACTGAGACTCTGTCTCAAAAATAAAAAACAAAAATAAAAAGGGCAGCAGATGTAGCCCAGGGGTAAAGCTCTCTGGGTTCAATCCCCAGTATTAAAAAAATAAGCAAGCATATTGATATTGAGGACTCAAGAAGTGATCATGATTTGTAAGAAATATCACAGAAATAACGTTTTCTCATTACACTGTCATCAGTACATGCCATCACATCAATACGACTTATCACTGATGATGTTAATCTTAGTCACCTGCCTAGGGTGGCCCTTGACAGCCTTCTCTATTGTAAAGTTATATTTTACCCTTTATATACTCTTTGGAAGCCAAATCACAAAGTACAACTTACACTCAACAAGGGGAGAGAAATATCTACATAAATTATTAGAAATTCCATAAGGAAGATTAGTCTCCATCCATTTATTAAATCATTTATTTATATCAGTATGGATTCATATATATTTAATTTTTACATTGAGTTATAATCCAGCTCTATGCTACTATTGTCACTTAAATTTTTAGGTTTGGCCATTGGAAATTCTGTGAGGTTGGCTCTTGTGTCCCTCTGACACATTACCCTGTCTTTTTTTTGTCAACATCCACTTACTTTTTAGGACTACAAGATACTGCAGGCTGATCTTGTATTTTCCCTATTCTAGCCACACAATCTGCTATTTCTCCAAGTTGCTCTGTTTCCTTTCATGGGAGAATGGTACAACCCTTTCAATTTAATAGGGACTTTAATGGGAGCCAGATGCCTTAACCTGAAAGTTGATCCCACTTATTGATCCCACTTACAATGATTTATTAAGTATAAAACTCACTTGTTATACTTCATAAGTACCAGTTATTGAATTAAATATTAAATTGTGATACTGTAGGTTGTGAGACCAGAGTCATTTTGGGGGAAAATACTGCAGTTATATAACATCAATCTTCAGAAATAGTCTTCATGGAACACATTAAGACATGATAACAAATGATTGAAGAATTCTTTTATGCCAGATGAAATAAACTCTACCAGGCCCATGTTCCATCACTTACAATTATTTTACCACAAAATAGAAATTTGAGCCATTTAGATTTTAAAGACTATCATCCATTTACTCTCTGGTTATGCAAAAGTTTAAAGCATCTCAATCTGGGGAGCCAATCCCTTGTAGAGTGCTATGGACTGAATGTTTGTGTTCCACCAACCATATGCATTCATATGTTGAGGCCTAATTTCCATTGTGATGGCATTTGGAGGGGGGTCCTTAGAAGGTAATTAGGTTTGCGGGTGGAGTCCTGATGAACAGAATTAATTCTGGAAAAGAAGAGGCATGGGAGAGTTTGCTGCTTCTCTCTGTTCCTTTCCATGTGAGGACACAATGAGAAGATGGCCATCTACAAATGAAGAGATGGGCCCTAGACACCAGATCTGCTGGCACATTGATCTTGGTCTTTCTAGCCCCCAGAACTGGGAGAAATAAATGTTTATTGTTTTCCTCTTTTCTTTGTTAGTGGCATTGAGGATCTAATCCAGGGCTTTGTACATGCTAGGTATGTGCTCTACCACCAAGCCACATACCCAACCCCTAATGTTTATTATTTAAACTATCCAGTCTATTATATTTGTTGTTGCATCTTGAACTAAGATATAAAGGAAGTGTTAGATGTCTAACCATCATTTGAACATATGCTATAATTATTAACTCAGTTCCAAACCATGCCTAACAATACTTAAAATGTAGTTTATAGAAGTGGGTTTCAACCCAACTATAAAGATGCAATGAAGTTAGAAGTATTCAGGAAGCATTCCAGACTAATCAGCATTGAAGGAGAAGCCAAGTTCCACTGGTTTCCAGTGAGCAGCTAAAGATGGGTCAAGAAATACTGCTCCTTAAATATTTTAATGTTTCTGCATGGACAGAGCTTTCAAAGCAAAAAACTCTGGCACTTGGATTAAAAGATGAATAGGTAGGTATGTTGGTACATGCCTGTATTTCCAGGTACTCTGAGAGCCGAAGCAGTAGGATTGTAAGTTCAAGTCCAATCTCAGCAACTTAGTAAGATCCTGCCTCAAAATAAAATAAGGATGTGGGATGCAGCTCAGTGGCAGAGTGCTTGTCTAATATGCACAAAGCCCTGGGTTCAATCCCCAGTACCATAAATAAACAAGCAAACAAACAAATTAGATAGCAACCCTACAAACTGAGCCCTTGGTAGTGATATGCAATCTTAGATTTCCCTGTAGCCCTATGTTTACATTTCAGGGTGGTGAGGTAGAGACTTTTCCCTCTAGTCTCCAAATAGGACTTATTTACATTTCAGAGGAATGACAACCATCTTTTCCTGCAGAGGTGAGGATGCATAAATGTACCAGTCATTCTTAAATAAGCTTGAGGTTTCATAATGTTATAATTGAGATATTAGGTGTTCCCCAAACACTCATGTGTGAGACAATGCAAGAATGTTGAGGCAAAATGACTGGGTTATAAAGGCCTTAATCCAGTCAGTGAATTAATCTTCTGATAGTGATTAATGGAGTGGTGACTATAGGCAGGTAGGGTGTAGCTGGAGGAGGTGGGTCATTGGGGGTGTGCCCTTGGGGCTTATATTTTGTCTGTGGGGAGAGTTCTTTCTCTCTCTCTCTCTCTCTCTCTCTATCTTTCTCTCTCTCTCTCTCTCTCTCTATCTTTCTCTCTCTCTCCCATCCCTCCCACCCTCCTTCCCTCCCCCCCCCTCTCCTTCTTGGTGCCACATACCCAGCTGCTTTCCTCCACCACACTTCATCACTTCCTCCATCCCTTCCTCCATCACTTCCACCATGATGTTTTGTGCCCCAAGGAATGGAGTCAGCCATCTATGGACAGAGACCTCTGAAATTTTGAGTCCCAAAATAAACTTTTCCTCTTGTAATTGTCCTTGTCAGGGCTTTTGATCATAGCAGCAAAAAAAGCTAAATAAAACACATAACTCCAGGGTTATCCTCTATAGTTCAAAGCCCCTCTATGCAGGTAGCTACATCTGGATTTGACTAAGTTGCTCCCCAAAGAACTGTAGCTTTTGGAAAAGCTTCTCTGTGAACAATTGGTGTCTGATTCGAAGGTCTGGGTTGTTTGTTTTGTATGTGTGAACAAGTATATACATAATTGTGACAAGCTGATTTGTTACTGTGAACGTAGGGTAACATCTCAGACTCTTCATAATCTGACTCAACATTTGAGATGAGAGCCAGTGCTCCAAGGACACCAGAGTTATGCTTGTTCCCATGAGCACCCACTGGTTTGATGATACCTATTTCTTTTGCCAGGTATCTCCATTGATTTGTTTATGCCCATATTTTACCTGTTGTTAAAACATTATAAATAATGCCCTGATTATAAATATCAAATATACTGAGTTCCAAAGTTTCACACAGCAAAAAAAGTCTTTACCTTACTGTGTGTTAACAGAGAACAGACTAAGATTTACTTTTTCCCAAAGAAGCCTCAGGACAGATTTTGGCCAAATCTGTGCTTTCAACAGTGTTGAACTGTCTCAGCATGCAAGGGCAGTGCACAGAGTGTGTGTTTATGAGTTTTCAAGTCAATTTCCTGTGTTTTATTCTGTTTCCTCTTTCAACTAACACCATTTGAGAAGAATGAGAGAATTAATCATAACATTTTGTACTTCTTTTTCACATTTTTTCTTCCCAAGGAGTTAAAATTACTTCACACTGAGTTCCATAGGGATTGTGAGAAAGAAGTGTCTGAGGTGTGTAGACTGCTGATATTTTCATAATTGCCTAGGTGAGGGAAATAAGGCCAGCACCAGGAAGCAGAATTATGGATAAATTGACTGAATATCACAGTAGAGAATATCCAAAAAGGCTGACTATATTATATGGATTAGTTCCTACCCTTGTTTGCAAAAGAGTAAGAGGAAATCCTCATAAGATAGGACTTCAAGAAAAGAGTGGATTTTTTGTTTGTTTTTGTTTGGTAGTGGGAATTGAAAATGGGCACTTTGCCACTAAAGCTACATCCTCAGCCCTTTTTATATTTAAATTTGAGTCAGAGTCTCGCTAAAGTTGCTGACATTGGCCTCAAACTTGTGATCCTCTTGCCTTAACCTCCCCAGTCTCTGGGATTACAGGCATACATCACTGCATCTGGCTAAGAAAACAGTGTTTTTGAGTTACAGATAGATTATTATTTATTTTCAGAACTCCTTGGAGAATAACTAAACTCCACCTGTGATTTAGCTTTTTTGCTGCTATAACCAAAAGACCTGACAAGATCAATTAGAAGAGGAAAAGTTTATTTGGGGGCTCATGGTTTTAGTGGTCTCAATACGTACATGGCTGACTTCATTTCTCAGAGCTTGAGGTAAGGCAGGACATCATGGAGGAAGTGTATGGTAGAGGAAAGTAGCTGGGAATATGGCATCAGAAAGTAGAAAGAGAAATTTTCCTCAACATGGACAAAATATATACCGCAAAAGCATGCCCCCAGTGACTCACGTTTTCTTGCCATATCCTATCCCTACGAGTCCCTAAACTTACTGATTAGGTTAAAACACATAAACCCAATCATTTTCACTCTGAACATTCTTGCATTATCTCATACATGAGTTTTGGGGGGACATCTAACATGTAAAGCATAACAACCTCCTCCCCCACATTACAGCTTCATATAAGCAAGATATAGATTTTGAAGCCTAAATCATACATATTAAACACTAATGGAAAATGAAAGTGGAATCCCTTGAACAATTATTATTTTGTTTATTCAAGAAACAGAATTGATCATGGATCATATTTGATAGATGAATGAAGGATGAGCATCTGTAGCTTTGGATTAGTTGATATCTATCTCAGAAATAAAATCCTTCAAGTTTCCACATTACTGTTACAATTAAACATGTTTACTCACTCTTTGTGGGTTGTTGGTCATTTAGCATTTAGTTGTCATAGAGTTGGTGAGAGCTTTTAGTGAGATATTCACAAACCTGTGGCTTGCTTTCTTGTTTTTATTCTCTTCAAATAAAATGTGGCACTTAGCAAGTTGTTCAGGATTCCATTTACTTTTGATCTTCACAGTATCTTTACAGATCTTTCTCTGGTCTGTGGCTAATAGCATGCACTGAGAGTTATGAGTCATTGTTTTGCTCAAAGGCTTCCAAGTTCACCATTCTTAACCTGGAACTCAACTGTCATCTGTAGCTTTAGTGTATAATGTATTAACCTGCAAAATAATATGCATAATTCTACATGCATAATCTAGGGATGGGATCATAGCTGTCATCAGATTCTCCAAAGGGGTCTGGGACCCAAATTGCTAATTCTTGCTCTAAATAAGTATCTCTCAGCCTTTATTTCTTTATTTTATTTTATTTTTATGTATTGATTTATTTTTGTGCCCTGGGGATGAAATCAGGGTCTTCAGAATGCAAGGCAAGTGCTCTACCACTGAGCTCCCTCTTGTCCTTTATTTCACTGCTGTCTGCAAGACAGTCTTTTAAGACATCATTTCCTAATAGACCTTACCCTGTCCATAGACATTTTATCCCATAATTATACCTAAAATTATATGATCTCTTGATGTGTTAGATTTTAATTCCTATTTTATACATAAAAGAGGTTTTTTGTTCATTGTTTGTGTTTTTGTCCTATAAGAAGCAATATTGCCCACTTGTGGGTGATATCAGGTTCCACTGAGAATGTAGTGTATAGGGTGAAGCCAAATTCCTCTGCCTTTAGTTTCTGTCCATTCTAGCTCCAATCGTTAACAAGCTGGCAGTTTATCAGGTACATCCTCCAATCTTGTGGCTTCAAATTCATCTATACAACCAGATCTTCTACTACCCCTACAACCCTATGAAGTTGAAGATTAGACTCTTCTACTCAATGTTCCCCAAAATATCTTAATATATTTCTATTTCAGCAACTTTTTCTTTTTCTTTTTTCTTTTTGGTAGCAGGGGCGCTTAACCACTGAGCAACATCCCCAGCCCTTTTTATATTTTGAGACAGAGTCTTGGTAAGTCACTTAGGGTCTCACTAAGTTGCTGAGGCTGGCTTTGAACTGGCAATCTTCCTGCCTCAGCTTCCCCAGCCACTGGGATTACAAGCATGTGCCATCATGCCTTGCTCAGCAACTTTTTTTATAATATCATCATCTTTAATTTGGTTTGGAGTGCTCTTCTTCAATAACATAGTTCAGGCAAATATACTAGTAGTTATGGAAGAAGGCTTAAGAGTCTGAGCTTTGAAGTATATAGTAGGTTTGTCTTTACTCCACCTTTATTAGATATCTCATGTTGAGTCATGATGCTACCAACAATGTCTATGCAGTAACATCTATTAATTTTGCCAGGCCTCCATACATTGCTTCTCAGTTTTCTTTTGAGGAACCACTTACTTCCCACCAACCCTCACTCTGTGCATATTGTTGTGACCCCAACAAGCTGGCCCCTGTAGTGAACATCTGACTTATATCTGGACAATTATCATATCCCATCAGCCTTGGCCACAAAATCTGTTGGATGCAGGACAAAATGAAAATGCAGGACACTTTGTTTAAAAGATACTAGAAATTTCAACATGATGATAGCAGAGGATTAAAACAAGTGACAGAGCCTTCCAAGTGCAAAGTCTTAAGTGACTGGACTGGAAACCTGCAGAAGAGGCTGACCTTGCTTCCAGCTACAGTCAATGGCTCACTAAGGACACATGAAGCAATTGACATGACTGTCAGACCTACACTTTGTGTAGGGGTATTGAGAAAGAGAAGCATTTTTGTTACCAGTTCCAAAGCTTTCTAGGTGCCAGCCTGAGACTATTGATGCCTAAGAGTCTGCCTTGAAATGAGGACAAAGGAAACCAGAGCTTTGAGGAAGAGCAGAAGTCACTGAGTTTTGGCTTGGCACTGTAGCTCAGTGGTGAAGTGCTTGCCTAACATATATGAAGCCTGGGTTCCATCGCCAGAACACGGACATACACACACACACACACACACACACACACACACACACACACACACACGGTAGTTACTGAGTCCTAATAACATTGTTAGAGCTGCTGGGTACAGCTATATCTATATAAGCTAATGAAGTCCAATTTATGCTTAAGCCAGTTTAAGTCAGACTTTCTGTCACTGGCAACCAGAGAGTCTGAAATAACAAAAACTATGTCACAGGGTTATTGAGAGGATGGAAATAACAGTGACTGTAACAGATAAATATTAACTATTATAATGATCTTTTCTTTCTTTTTTTTTTTCGCTACTGGGGATTGAATTTAGGGGTACTTGACAACTGAGCCACATCCCCAGCCCTATTTTGTGTTCTATGTAGAGACAGGGTGTCACTGAGTTGCTTAGCACCTCACCATTGCTGAGGCTGGCTTTGAAGTCGCGATTCTCCTGTCTCAGCCTCCCTAAGTGCTGGGATTACAGGTGTGTGCCACCACTCCTGGCATGATCTTTTCTTCACATACAAAACTTTGTCAATCTTTTGTATTTCATATACATCGTACACTGCTTTATATTGTTAGTTTATGACAACCAGATTTTATGCTTTCTGAGAATAAACTTTATTTTTTAAAATCTTTTATAGGTCTTAGAATAGTGCCTTTTACAGAATAGGTGCTAATATATGACTGTGATTGTGTTAAAAAAATCACATGCATTGATTGTTCATTTAGTACCTTGCAGGAAAGTTATAGATAAGTATGTTTAAATATATAATAATTGACAGAGGCAGAAAATTTTTGAGGGGAAATATGAGTTTGAAGTTTATGATTTATTATAAATTGTAGCTAAAGAACTTTTCTAGCAAATATTCATTCAAGGGAGACCTGGGATTCAACGGGAAAATGTATTTGTGGTGTTGGGGAGGGAACCTAGGGTCTCACACATGCTAGCCAAAAACTACCACAGAGCTACATCCCCAGATGTTTTTATTTTTTTATTTTCAGATGGAGTCTTGCTAAGTTGCTGAGGCTGGCCTCAAACCTGCCATCTTCCTGCCTCAGTCTCCCATGTAGCTGGAATACAGGTGTGTGTCACCACTCCTCCACCACCTAGCTCAAATTTTCTTGATTGTAAATGATATGTTGAACTTTATTAGTCCTCAATTGGTCAAAAAGTAGAAATATGTGGACATATTTTTAAACATTCAGATTTACTGACTTCCTCAAAGTCTGTGAAAAGCAAAAACAGATAAGACCCAAAATTTCCATAAGATGGAGAAATTAGTGTTAGAACTCTTTAAAAAGGTGAGGAAAGGTAAAAACATCAGACAACTCCTACTCTCAGATTCTGGGAAATGGTAAAATATATATACACACCAGATGCATAATTGTCCAGATGCATGTCATGCCATATTTTTAACAATACAGTAATGTTTTATTGAGCTTCATTGGTTATACAAAAACATTTGAAGCTAAGAAAATTTTACTTTTTCAACTCCAAAATTCTACTTAATTTTACTTTTAGGCTAGTAGTATTTTCCAAAAGGAATCTCCATGATTGTGTGTGTGTGTGTGTGTGTTTTCTTATTGGATGGGATGGAACCCAGGACCTTGCACATGCTGGGAAAGTGTTCTACCGCTGAGCTACATCTCCAGTCTCATTATTTTCATTTTTAAAGAAATCACACGGTATTTAAATTTTTCTTAAAATGAAGAATTATCATCATGCAGTCAAATTACTGTGAATTCTAGACAATATTCTTTTAATGTCACTCAAGTAACTGACTTTTTGGTTTCTCCTAAATTCTCTCTTGCTGGCTCACTATCAATCCTGGTTCTTTGTTTTTGCGTTTCCCTGAGGTATTAATACTATTGTACACATTTTTGGCAACTCCAAGATAAATTAACTTTAAAAGAGAAGTATACGCTGGGCGTGGTGGTGCATGCCTGTAATCCCAGCACTTTGGGAGGCTGAGACAGGACAATCCCAAGTTCAAAGCCAGCCTCAGCAAGGGCGAGGTGCTAAGCAACTCAGTGAGACCCTGTCTCTACATAAAACACAAAATAGGGCTGGGTATGTGGCGCAGTGGCCGAGTGCCCCTGAGTTCAATCCCCAGTACCAAAAAATTAAAAAAAGAGAGAGAGAGTATATATTTGAATAATGTTTTTTGTTTTTTGTTTTTGTGGTACTGGGGATGGAACCCAGGGCATGAAGCATGCTAAGCAAACACTGTATCACTGAGTTATATCCCTAGACCTGAATATATGTTTTGAACAAAGGTAAAATAGTAATTATGGAATCACAAGCCTTTATATTTAAAAGGGAATATTTCCCAAGTGTGTGTATACTGTCTGATACTTTCTACTGAGAGTTAAATCAATATTTTTTTCAGTAGATTTTGGAGAAAGTGTCACAAATTACTACTAGATGAATTCTTTCACTTTCCAAACTCAATAAATCATCTATTTGAATGCACTTTATAATTGCAAAGCATTTGCAAAAGAAAACTCTTTTATTTCCTCTCTGAACAGAATCTTAGGTTTCCAGGACTGAAAACTAAAAATAGGGAGGGCATATTGAAAACAGAGTAGACATTTTTATTCTTCACAGAATAAAATCTAATTTGAAGTCATCAACTTTCTCTTTCTTAAATTGACAATTTAAAATAATCACTCAACCAAGCAAAAGTCACAAGTCCTCCATGCCACACAATTTTCTGTAACTAAATGTTCATTTAAAGAAGGTGAATTTTTTTCTCAAATAAGTTATTCAATGTAGGTAACATTCATGCACTAATTAGAAAAATCTTTTTCCACTTTTTCAAGCCTTCCATATTCTTGCTAACTCTGAATTTTACATACTCCTTGCCACAAAGCTATTCTTCCCACAGCTCTAATATTTATCTTGGGCTTTTATGTACTCAAATATACTACTGATTTGCTAGAAGGTATATTTATTTCTAAATTGGTCACCATTGAAATTTTTTTGACCTCAGTTTGGGATGGTATAGGGTAAGCAGCACAAGTAACTTTTATGGGCTGAAGAATTATCTTGGGAGCTGGGGCGGTAGCTCAGTGGCAGAGTGCTTGCCTGGCATGTGCGAGGCACTGGGTTCAGTTCTCAGCAGCACATACAAATAAATAAAATAAAAGGTCCATTAGCAACTAAAAAAAATATTTAAAAAAATTTAAAAAAGAATTATCTTGGGTAATGGGTAGGCAATCTTGGCATTTTTGAATTTGAGAAGTCTAACACCTGGCTGATTTCCCCCAATGCAAATTTAACTCCTAATTCAAATGTGGACATCAGTATGAAATTTGAGAAAAGCACCTAAAAAATAGTGTCATGACCTGAACTTAACCTATTTACTCTTGCATGTTCTTTTGCTTAATGCTTTCCTGTTCTGAATGAACCCATTTAGTAAGTAACATTGAAGCTTCCTGAAACACTGGTTTTGCTTAGCCTTCTTTTTTTTTAAAAAAATTTTTAGATATTGATTGACCTTTATTTTATTCATTTATTTATGTGTGGTGCTGAGAATCAAACCCAGTGCCTCCCACATGCTAGGCAAGTTCTCTACCACTGAGCCGCAACCCCAGCCCTTGCTTAGCCTTCTGATGCATATGGACAAAAAAACCATTCTGTGCTTTCCCCCTGCTATCTTCTGAAAGCAAAATGGCTTTTGAAAAGGGTTGACATTTATCATGGTATAACAGGCATCATTTAGTAAATATAGTTTATTAATATATAAACTATATTTACAAGCATCATTTAGTAAATATAGTTTATATTTTAAAGTCAGATCAGTTCCTGGGGATATGTCTTGAATTAAAAAGCACAAAGTGTGTGGTTTTCATTGTAACTTATAGTTGCAGAGACAGATCATAGGCATTGCTATTGTTTTGTTGACAAAAAGACAACTTTGGTCATCTAAATGTTTGTAGGCCATTTTCTTTTTCTTTTATCAATGACTTGTTAGACATAACCCTGTTGTTTTTCATTCCAGAGAATGTACTTTTAACTTTGTTTTAAAGGGAAAAGCATATGACAGTTTTGCATGAGCAATCAACCTTGTGAGGATCAAATGAAACAAGTACAGGTTCACTGCAACCCATGAAGGGATGTACAAATGGCAGCTGTTATCATCATGCATGAATGATTTAGTTGGTGACTTTGGGGAAGAATGTGCAAAGTTTGACATGTTGTTCATGCCTATGCACAAGATGTGGTAGCAAGAGACTTACTGTTGGGGATCTTTCAGATTTATTTCAAATCCTGTTTTTACCATATATTAACTATATAACTCTGGTTGACTCCATTTCTTTTTTGTTTTTCTTTTTAAATTAATTAATCATTTTATTTTATAATAGAATGCATTTTGACACATAGTACACAAACAAAACACAAGTTCTCATTCTTCTGGCTGTACATGGTTCAGAGTTACTCCCATAGTGTAATCATATATGTATATAGGGTAATACTGTCTGTCTCTTTCTATGGTTGACTTCATTTCTTTTAATCTATTGTCTTATTCCTAAAAAGGGGACAAGCAATGCCTAATCCAGTAGATGCTGTTAAAATTAAATGTTATACAACCATATCTATAGAAGGCTTCCAATGATTATTTTTTGCTTTCTCCTTCCAAGTCCAGCTCTCTTCTGAACCGGTAAAATCCCTCTTGCATGAGAGCAACCATGGGATGTGGGCAGTAGTCAAGAGCTCAGGGTCTCACCTGAATAGGGAAGGATAAGTATTCACTTAACACTTGGAATGAATCAGAGAGATGGAAGCCTGGTAGGGACAGGATTGGAGAAATGTCCATTTTATTCTAAGATTTAATAGAAATTTTCAAGTGCTACATTTTCAACATCAAATGGTAATAAGTAAGTGAGAATTTTGGGAAACCAAAAAGGTTTCATTTGGGTCTACCATCTATTGTCATTTGCGAGTTCATAGATCTTAACTGTAATACTTTTCAACTGTTGCCGTAACAACCACATAGTGGCTTAAAACAACACATGCATTGTTTCATGTTTCTGTGGGTCCATAGTCTGGATGTGGCTTAAAAGGAATATGCTAATATACTCATCAGACTGAAATTAAGTTTTTGGCTACACCGTGGTGGTTCTTATCTAGAGTTTGGGGTCCTCATTTAAGTCTAAAGTTTTCTGGTAGTATTCAGTTCCTTGTGGCTATCAGAATCAGAACCTCAGCTCTTACATGACACCTCTCTCCATAGGCACATACAACGTGGCTTTTTGCTTCTCTGTAGTCAGCTGGAAGGTTTCTGCTATTTGGAATTTCTTTAAAGGGACATATCTGACTTGGTCAGGCTCATCCAAGATAATCTCCATTTTGATTAAATTAATGTTAATTGAATTAGGCTTTAATTATATCTGCAAAATTTCTTATCTTTGTTATCTTAGCTAAAAACAATCATACAAGTGATATCCATCACATTCAAGGTCCTGCCCACATTCAACCAGAGGGAATTATAGAACAGAGGCAGGGATCTTAGAGGCCATCTCTGAATTCTTTTTCCCATATTTATTGAAATAGAATACTTAATTTGACATAAAAGTGAAAAAACTTTGTATTTCATGAAAGTATTTTTTTTTGTTTTTTTTTTGTTTTTTTTGTTTTTTTTTTTGCAGTATTGGGGATTGAACCAAGGAATACTCTATCTCAGAGATATATCCCAACCCTTTTTATTGTTTATTTAGAGACAGGGTTGCCCAGGTTAGAATTGAACTTGAAATCTTCCTGCCTTAGCTTCCTGAATAGCTGGGATTACAGATATGGGTGATCATATCCAGATTACAATGAAAATTAATATGGTAATTTTTATGATATAAATTTTATTATTTCTAATTATAGTTACAATGACATTAACCAATGCTCAGTTTCAAGACATTTAGAATATACTCCAGATATTTTAGTGGGATAACAGAATCTTGTTTTTGTTCTGGAAATTCTTTTGAGGTAAGATAAAATAAATAATAGGTAAAAAATAGACATAAAGGAAGGACAAGAAAACATTAATTTAGAAGTGCCACATTTTTTCAAGACCTATCACTCCTTAAGCCTGTCTCCTTGTCAGACCTGTTACCTCCCAAATTCCTGGGAAATCTGTAAATCTACCTATGCCCTATTAATTAACCTTACAATAATTAGATTAAGCAAAGAGAAATATGCTATCTTGAGGAACCTGTAATTTAGGGGACTTTGCAGCATTGTCTATTGATCATATAGTGAAGATCAAGTCAACCTGAGGATTTTGAGAATGACCAGACAACCAGAACCCATCTTGAGATCACCAGAGTGAGATCATGCCTACATACCTTCCCAGACCTGCTTCTTACCAAGTTTCCTTTAAAAGAAATGCCAGGAAACCCCAAACCATCTCTTTCACTCTTGAGATGGCCCACATTCTCCCTTGAATGTGTGTTTCTTTCTTTTTTTTTTTTTGGTACTGGGGATTGAAATCAGGGGCACTTGACCACTGAGCCATATCTCCAGCCCTATTTTGTGTTTTATGTAGAAACAGGGTCTCATTGAGTTGCTTAGTGCCTTACCTTGAAGAGGCTGGCTTTGAACTTACGATTCTCCTTTCTCAGTCTCACAAGGTGCTGAGATTACAAGTGTGTGCCACCACACCTGGCTATGTATCTACTTCTTAAATAAACATCTGTCTATGCCTCTGACTGTAACAGGCTGAGATTCTTTTCCATCATGTAAGCCAAGGACCCCACTGGCCCTGAGTCAAATTCTCCCTTCTTTCTTGGAACTCCTTAGACCCTTCTTTGGAGACATCTCTACATCTCTTCTCCCACAATGAAATGAACAGTTTTGAAGTATTTTGTAGAAAAATGTGCTTTATTTGACCCGAGGGATTATCTAGTGAAGATATGGTCTTCTCTGCCAATAAGTATCCAATTTTCTCTCTCTCTCTCTCATAAGTTGGTCCTAAGATATCTGTTATATAATTTTTGCAACATGTCTCAATTTCATTTTTAATAATAGTAAGAGAAGAAGTGATATGGACTTTATTGAATTCATATATCCACTCTGTACATGTGTGCATGTGTGTGTGTGTGTATGTGTGTGTGAAGTCTTCTGATATCAATAACAGCATAAAGTCTAGTTTAAATAAAGAAAGCAGGGAAAGATAACTTTTGAGTTGGGTGAGCTAATAATAAACACGGTAGAAAAGACACATGGGCCAGAAATACACCCTGACACTCAACAATTCACCAATTATGTGGGAGCTCAAGGTGGAGGTAGAGGCTCATTGCTAGGATGAGAATATTATAGAATTCTGGTGTATTTTCCCTCTAAAGACAAGGAGCAAAAAAGAGTTATGAGGCACAAGTTTAGAAATAAAGGAGGAAAGTAATCTAGATGTAGCTTTGGTGCCAAAACAAGATAAAGAGATCAATAGGAAGATGAAATAGAAAGGGACCCACTCAGCTAGTGGCATGGCTTGGGACCAACTGCCCCCCAGAATAGGGCCCTTCTGACATTTTGGTCTACCCTCCACAAGAAGAAATACATTTTCCTTTCTGATTTGGCATGCATATATACACACCTCCTTCTCTGTAATAGGGATTGAATCCAGGTTCTCACACATGTTGGGCAAGTACTCTCCCACTGAGCCACATTCCTAGCCATCTAGTATGTATATATACATCTATATTTATCTATATTTGTTTTCAAAAACATTATGTATACTAAATGTGGTACACTTTATTTTCTACTTTAACCTAGGTCACATTTGAAAATGCTAGTTCTGACTTACTGAAATGATTTTCTGAGTCACCAACAGGTAAAAACAGTGAGCCAGAAACCCTCCTGAATGCAGAGACTTTGGAAATCTCTCTGCATATGAACCACCACCATCTGCATTGTAGTGGCTCCTGAATGTATTAGTGGGCCATGCTTTGGAGATTAGCTGTATGTACCAAGAAAAACTCCCTCCATAACATCTCTAATTTGGCAGTGATGCTGGATAATGAAATTATGTTCCAATTTTACAAAAGTTTGTATAAAACATACATGGAATTTCCTAGATTGTATTTTTGATGTGAAAATAAACACAAATTAAAGCATAATATTAAATATAAATATACATAGATGTAAATATAATTTTTCTCTTACAGGAAGTGTATTCTTTTTAAAATTTATTTATTCTAATTAGGCATACATGACAACAGACTGCATTTTGATTCATTGTAGACAAATGGAGCACAACTTTTCATTTCTCTGGTTGTACACAATGTGGAATCACATCAAATGTGCAGTCATACATGTACCTGTGGCAATGATGTGCATCTCATTCCACTAATTTTCCTTCCCCCGTCCCCTTCCCTCCCCTCCCTCCCTTTTGACCAAAGTTCCTCCATCATTTCCATGCCCCCTCCCCCATTATGGATCACCATTCACTTATCAGAGAGAATATTCAGGCTTTGGTTTTTTGGGATTGGCTTACTTAGCTTAGCATCATGTTCTCCAACTCTATCCATTTACCTGCAAATACCATAATTTTATTCTCTTTTAATGCTGAGTAATATTCCATTGTGTATATATACCACAGTTTCTTTATCCGTTCATCTGTTGAAGGGCATCTAGGTTGGTTCCACACTTTAGCAATTGTGAATTGAGTTGCTATAGACATTGAAGTGGCTGTGTCACTATAGTATGCTATTTCTAAGTCTTCTGGGTATAGACTGAGCAGTGGAATAGCTGGATCAAATGGTGGTTCCATTCCAAGTTTTCTAAGCCATCTGCTTTCCAGATTGGTTGTACCAATTTGCAGTCCCACCAGCAATGTATGAGTGTGCCTTTTCCCCCACATCCTTGCTAACACTTATTGTTGTTTGTATTTTTGATAACTGCCATTCTGACTGGTGCGAGATGAAATCTTAGTTTTGATTTGCAATTCTTTAATTGCTCGAGATGTTGAACATTTTTTCATATATTTGTTGATAGATTGTATATCTTCTTCTGAGAAATGTCTGTTCAGCTCATTAGCCCATTTATTTATTGGGCTGGTTTTTTTTGGTGTTAAGTTTTTAAAATTCTTTATATATCCTGGAGTGCTCTATCTGATGTGCATGTGGCAAAAATTTGTTCCCAAAATATAGGCTCTTTCTTCACCTCATTGATTCTTTATTTTGCTGAAAAGAAGCTTTTTAGTTTTAATCCATCCCATTTATTGATTCTTGATTTTATTTCTTGCACTTTAGGAGTCTTGTTAAGGAAGCTGGGGTCTAATCCGACGTGATGAAGGTTTGAGCCTACTTTTTCCTCTATTAAGCACAGGGTCTCTGGTCTAATTCCTAGGTCCTTGATCCACTATGAGTTGAGTTTTGTACATGGTGAGAGATAGGGATTTAGTTTCATTTTTCTGCATATGGATTTCTAGTTTTCCCAGTACCATTTGTTGAAGAGGCTATCTTTTCTCCACTGTATGTTTTTAGTGTCTTTGTTTAGTATAAGATAACTGTATTTAAATGGGTTTGTCTTTGTGTCTTCTATTTGTACCATTGGTCTACATGTCTATTTTGGTGCCAATATCATGCTGTTTTTGTTAATATAGCTTTGTAGTATAGTTTAAGGTCTGTTGTGATGACTCCTGCTTCACTATTTTTGCTAAGGATTTGTTTGGCTATTCTGGATCTCTTAGTTTTCCAAATGAATTTCATGATGGCCTTTTCTATTACTATAAGGAATGACATAGGAATTTTAATTGGAATTGCATTGAATCTGTATAGTGCTTTGGGTAGTATGGCCATTTTGACAATATTGATTCTGCCTATCCAAGAGCATGGGAGATCTATCCATCTTCTAAGATCTTCTTCAATTTCTTTCTTTAGTGTCCTGTAGTTTTCACTGTAGAAGTATTTAACCTCTTTTGTTAAATTGATTCCCAAGTATTTTATTTTATTTTTTTGAGGCTATTGTGAGTGGGTTAGTTTTCCTAATTTCTCTTTCAGAGGATTCATCACTGATGGATAGAAATGCATTTGATTTATGGGCATTGATTTTATATCCTACTACTTTGCTGAATTCATTTATTAATTCTAAAATTTTTCTGGTGGGATTTTTTGGATCTTCTAAGTACAGAATCATGTTGTTAGCAAATAATGACAGTTTGAGTTCTTATTTTCCTATTCATATCCTTTTAATTTCTTTCATCTTTAATTTCTTTGCTCAGATAGAATGGATGGTAGTATCTCTATTGTTTGTGTTTGCTAAGACTTGCTTTTTGGAATAACAAATGTTCTATTTTGGAGAAGGATCCATGTGCTGCTGAGAAAAAAGTGCATTTGCTCGTTGATAGATGGAATAGTTTATATATGTCTGTTAAATCTAAATTATTGATTTTTTTTATTGAGTTCTATAGTTTCTTTGTTTAGTTTTTGTTTGGAAGATTTATACAGTGGTGAGAAAGATGTGTCAAAGTCACCCAGTATTATTGTGTTGTGGTCTATTTGATTCTTGTAGTTGAAAATGGTTTGTTTGATATACATATATGTCCCATTGTTTGGGGTATAGATATTTACAATTATTATGTCTTATTGATGTATGATACCCTCAACAAGTATGAAATGTTCTTCTTTATCCTTTTTAACTAACTTTGATTTGAAGTCCACTTTATCTGATATGCGGATGGAAATTCCTGCTTGTTTACCTGGTCCACATGAGTGATATGTTTTTTCCCATCCTTTCACCTTCAGTCTGTGGTTGTTTTTTCCTGTGAGATGAGTCTCTTGAACACAGAATATTGCTGGGTCTTTTTTAAAAAATCCATTCTGTCTGTCTATTTCTTTTAATTGATGAGTTTAGGCCATTCACATCCAAGGTTATTATTGAAATATGATTTGTAATCCTGGTCATTTGGCTTATTTTTGGTTGTTAACTTAACATGTTTTCTCCTCTGATTGGCCTTTCTTTTAGTGTAGTTCTCTTTGCAGATTTCCATTGTTGGTTATCATTTCCTCCTTATGGAATATTTTGTGAGAATGCTCTGTAATGCAGCCTTTCTCACTGTAAATTCTTCTTACTTTTGTTTACCATGGAAGGTTTTTATTTCATCATCAAGCTTTAAAGCTTAATTTTGCTGGATATAAGAGTCTTAGTTGGCATCCATTTTCTTTCAGTGCTTGGTATATGTTATTCCAGGATCTCCTGGCTTTGAGGGTCTGGGTTGAAAAATCTGCTGAGATCTGAATTGGTCTTTCCCTATATGTAATCTGATTCTTCTCTTTTGCAGCCTTTAAAATTCTATCTTGGGCTGGGGTTGTGGCTCAGTGTCAGAGTGACTGCCTACCATGTGTGAGGCACAGGGTTTGATTCTCAGCACCACATATAAACAGATAAAGGTCCATCAACAACTAATAAAATAATTTTAAAATGTGTTTGAAAAATTCTATCTTTATTCTGTATGCTAGGCATTTTCATTATAATGTGCCTTGGTGTAGATCTGTTGGAATTTTGTTCATTTGGTGTCTTGTAAGCCTCTTGTATTTCATTTTCCAATCCATTCTTCACATTTGGGAAATTTTCTGATATTATTTCATTGAAGAGACTGTGCAATTCTTTGGTTTGAAACTCTGCCTTCCTCTATCCCCATAAATCTTAGATTTTGTCTTTTGATGCTATCCCATAATTCTTGGATATTCTACTCATGGTTTCTTACCATCTCCGCTGTGTGATCAACTTGATTTTCAAGGTTGTATATTTTGTCTTCATTATCTGAGGTTCTGTCTTCCAAGTGATGTTGTCTTTTTGTGGTGCTTTCTATTGAGTTTTTATTTGGTTTATTGTTTCTTTCATTTCTGATTGTTTTTTATTTTCAAAATCTCTGTTTTTTGAAGTAATCTTTTGCTACATGTATTTGTTCCCTTATCTCTTGTTGGTGTGATCAATGGTTGCCTTTATTTGCTCTCTTATCTCTTTGTTGGAGTGATCAATTTTTGCCTGTATTTGCTCACTTAAGTCATTCTTTAATTCACAGATTATTTTAATTATGTACATTCTGAACTCTTTCTCTGACATTTCATCAACTCTGTTGTCAATGTATTCTATTATTTTAGTATCTTAGTTTGTTTGGGGCACTTTCTTCCCTTGGTTTTTCATGTTGATTATGTGTCTTCCTTTCTTGCTGTGTGGATATGAGGTATTGCAATTTTTTACCTATAATCTTGTGGTGACCCTGCAGATTACCTGTACTTCACCTTGGTGTTCACTTCCAGTACCTACCAGGTGTTCCCAGATGGACGCTACTGTAACTAAAGATGGTGGCAGTGTTAGTGGAGGTAACTTAAGGTAGCAGCGGAGGTGGCCCAAGATGGGTGTAAACACTTTCAGATATGAGGCTGAAAGGGTGGGACTTACAATGGCTTTGGGCTGCCTGTTCAGAGATGCAGTGCTCTGGCATGCTGTGCTGTGGTGGGCAGCTGCCTCCAGGTCCTATCTATTGTCCCAAGGTGGAGGCTACTACATGGTGAGGGCTATGGAGATGGCTGCAATGTCCCAGGATGGATTCAGGAAGGGAGCAACAGCATGGACCTCCACTCTGCCCAGGGGCAGTCCTGGGCCTGGGCCTCACATAGGTCCGTGGGATATCCTATGCCTAACCTAGGCCTGGGCTTCCTCAGGGGTCCCTGGAGGTAGTCCTGGGCCTGGGTCTGGGTTCCAGCGTGGGTCGGCAGAGGTGTTCCTGGACCTGGGCCTGGGCTTCTGCTGGGCGGCAGGGACTCTGGTGTGGAATGGTGGGGGTGCTCCTTGAGTGCATTCTTTAAACAGAGCTGACTATTTACCAAATTCCAAAATCTGCTTTTATGTCTCTGAATATATCTTTTGATTTACAAATACAAATGCAAGCATACATTCACAATAAGGAAAAAATCCCCCCAAAAATCCCTTCTTTTTTTTTTCTAAGATGTAACATTATGAAACAGGGCTTGACATCTCATGGCTCAAAATTTCCCATACAAAAGTCCTGCTCCCATAACTTCTTACATCAGATTACTAATTCTTTCAGAGAATCACCTCAAAATGTTACCATCATAGAGAAATGTTCTTTACAGAATATTGGAAAGCTGTAGTCAGAAACATTATTTTCAAGGACACAGATATTTGCAAGCAACATCTTAAATGGAAAAACATGGAATGTGAATGTCCTTCTAGAATGCTGACATAGCCTGGATACAAAAATGCGTATGCTGCCACAGACTTGAACTTCATAGAACTAGAATGACTTAATCATTTTTCTTAGGGTAGTAGGAATTAAATCCAGGGGCATTCTACCATTAAGCTACATCCCAGCCATCTCCTATTTTTATTTTGATACGGAGTCTTGCTAAATTGCAGAGGCTGACACTGAACTTGCAATCCTCCTGCATCAGCTTCCTGAGTAGCTGGGATTACAAGTGTATGCCACTGCACCTAGCTAAACTTTTTCTTTTTTCTTCTTGGTACCAGGGATTGAATCCAGAATCATTTAACCACTGAGCCACATCCTCAACCCTTTTTAATATTTTATTTAGAGACAAGGTCTCACTGAGCTGCTTAGGGCCTCACTAAGTTGCTGAGGCTGGCCTTGAACTTGCAATTCTCCTGCTTTAGCCTCCCAAACCACTGGGATTATAAGCATGTGCCACTGTGCCCAGCCTAATCTTTTCTTTAAATCTACCACAGTGTTGAATTTTTTGAAATGAAATTTAAGAAAACAAGGAAAATTACAACCACATAATTTTATATGTTTGCTATGGGTGGTTCATTAATTGGATACAAAAATATCCAATTTTTGATAGAATGGTTTTCCAACATTCATGAGGCCCTGGGTTCAATTCCCAGCACAAGTCTTGTGCAGATGTCTAGATTTTCCTCTGCACTGGATTAAATAAAGATTAGTACACATTTTATGACATACCTATAGCAAATATATATATTTATGAGAAGCATTTTTTCCTTTGTGATGCCCCTTCATGAGTGGGTGCCTTTATGCACTTTCTGCTGCAATCACTAAATACCACAGTCTAGTTATTTTATAAAGAGAAGAGGTTTATTTAGGGCTTGGGATGTGGCTCAGGGGTAGAGTGCTTGTCTAACATGTGAGAGGCCTTGGACGCAGAGAGAAAAAAAAGCTTATTTAGCTCACATTTCTTGAAGTCCATGAGCACAGCATTGGCATTTGCTTGGCAACTGGTGAAAGTATCACATGGTGAGACAGTGCAAGCAAGCCAGAAAGAGCTGATTTTACAACAAAGGCACTCCTTTGATAACTCTTCAATCCACTAACCCATTAATCCATGAATGGATTAATACATTCATGAGGGCTAAGCATTCATGACCCAATCACCTCATAACAGTCCCACCTGGTCCTCATTCTTAATACCTCACAATGGGGAATTAAATTTCAACATGAATTTTGGTTGGGCATCAAACCATAGAACCAGGCAGGGCAAGGTATTAAGCCCAAGTAAGACTGCAGCTTTCATAGAGCTAGTGATTCATGCCATATAGCGGGACTGGGGCCTGTGCATACAGTGCCGACTTTGGGTGGAATAGGAGTAAGGACATGGGTTAAGTGTGAAGGAGTTGAAAGCTGTCATGGAGAGGAGCTGGAGAAGCAAAATGCTACATGGAATATGTTGCTGCAGTTAAAAGTAATGGACTAGATGTATATATTGGAATATATACAGATCTCACAAAATCAGTGCTGTGTGGTGCTATATATAATAGCATAAGACTAGAATCAACCCAAATGTCCATTAGTATTCTCTGCAGCTGTAAAACAAAGTGAGAACTACTTTTATATATCCTTGAGGAGTGATCTGCAGAATTTATTGTGAAATGAAAAGCAAAGCATATTTTGTGTGCTACTATTAATTTACAAAAGGGATATATGCTGGCATATACATACACATATTGAAAAATAATGAGATGACAGAAAAAATAAAAATAAAATAAAATTTTGTCCATGGGGAAGAGACTAAAAAAGATGAAGAAGACAGGGAGAAAAGTTAGACTTTTCTGAATAAATCTCATTTTTTATATTTCACTTCAGAAATAAGTAAATATTTTAAATAGTTATAGACCAAGATTAAATTTTTAAAAAGACATTCTATAAATCAAAAGAAAAGCGAAAGAAAAGAACCTAACAATAATTGAGCTACTGACTTTAGTGTAAAGAAAAGAAATATTTCAAGTAAGTTTAAATCATAGCAACTTAATTAAAATTACTATTGGAATATGTTCTAAGGACAAGAGAACTGTAAAATATATTTATTTAGTTGTTTCCAGTATATTTTGAAGGTAGTGTTAGTATTATTTTGAGACTGTGTATGAATCATGGGATAATGCCAAAGAATACTTACACTGGTGCTGTTAGATATGGAAAAAATAGATACAGATGTAAGATCAATGAGGTTATAAAAATAATCCTGTAGTTCTGAATTGGAATTGAAAGTATGAAATTGTGATGCATTTTATCTTTAAAAATACATATTTCCTAACTCTCCTTACTGAAAAGACCTCAAATAACTATGCCCATCCCAGCAATAATGAGAACTATCAAAATCTTAACCCCCCAAGTTTGGATTTACACACCCAACCAGGCAGGGCTTCTTGTAGAAATGGCTGACCCAGGGTATGAGATAGGTAAGACAGAAATGATCCTGATACATCTTGTCATACCAGAAAGAAAATTCATAGTAACATAAGAAAATGTGAGTCATTTGGGGCTCAGGGTGTGGTTTAGTGGTAGAGTACTTGCCTGACATGTCTGAGGCCCTGCGTTTGACCACTATTAGCACAATGGGGGGGGTGAGAAAGAGAAAGAAATGAGAGAAATGAGAAAATGTCATTGGTCACCTTTGGCGGATGTTAGGGAACCAAGTCATTACTTTGATAACTGGGGCATAAGTGAAAGGCTTAGAATTTATTCTGCCTTTCATTCAAACTGTAATCAGTACAACAGATAGGTGATGAGACTAAGTTTGTCTATATGGAAATGCTTCTGTAAATTTATGGCACTGGAATGACTGAATTAGGATATCACCATTTCCCATCACCTGGTGAATTAATATTTAAGCAAGGATCATCCATGGCTATTAACATTATACACATAGAAAAATCATGTGCCTCCCAATGTAAGCACTCCATATCACCAATGAAATATTCTTCCCTTAGAAAACAAAATTCACTGGAACTCAATCAAATATCTAGATCTAACCACCAATTCAAGAAAGCGCAGAACAACTGGAACATGTTAAATACCACCATGAGTGTATGATAAACAATATCCAGGAAATAGGCAACCCTATAAATATATTAAAAGAAAGCAAAATTCTAGAGATAAGAGATTTGAGAAACATGTCAATCAACTGCTACTTATAGCTCTCATTTGGACACTAATTTACCCAAACTACAAAACAATTCCTGAAACCGCTTGGAGAAATTTAATCCAGACTGGATATTTGGTGGTATTTAGAAATTACTATCTTTCCTGGGAATGATAATGGCATTGTCATTAAATAGTTTGGATATATAGATACAGATTTATATATCTGATATGATGTTTTGAGCTTTGCTTCAAGAAATCTAGGTGGGAGAGAAGTATGGGGCACAAATGAAATAAGACTGGACATAGGGCCGGGCGCGGTGGCTCAAGCCTGTAATCCCAGTACTTAGGGAGGCTGAGACAGGAGAATCGCGAGTTCAAAGCCAGCCTCAGCAATGGCGAGGCGCTAAGCAACTCAGTGAGACCCTGTCTCTACATAAAACACAAAATAGAGCTGGGGATGTGGCTCAGTGGTCGAGCACCCCTGAGTTCAATCCCCAGTAGCAAAAAAAAAAAAAAAAAAAAAAAAAGACTGGACATAGGTTAATTGTTGAAACTGCATGATGTGAATATAGGGGCTCACTGTACTTTTCTCTCATTGTATACCTGGTTTATTCTTCCAGTTTTTCAAAGAAAAATGTTATTTCTAAAACTATAGACATGAATGAAAAAATAAGAAACACATATGTAAATATTATTATATGATAAATTATGAAAACATGCTCACAAAATAATACGTATTTCACAAGAACACACAGGAATAAAAAGAATACTCAGGAAATGTAAGATTTCCCAAGGAGAGAAAAAAACTTTAATACATATACCTATATTCATATAAACACAAACTTATGATATATACACATATTGTATATACTCATATATATCTATATTCAATATAAAGAGGACACAATATATATGCATTTATGTGAATATATATACTTTATTCATCCATGCTTATACATAGTATAAAAGAGAATAAATACACATAAATGTATATAGATCCATATATGAGTATGTATATCAGGAGGAAGTCTTACAAGAATCAAAGATTGTAAAGTTCTAGTAATTTAGGGATATAATCAAATAAATCTTCTGCATCCAAAATCCAAAGGAAAAGAAAACAAGTATACATGCAGAGAACAATTTTTGTGCTACATCATTTGGCTCAGAAAATAAATACTCTTTTAATAAATGGGTTGAAAAAGTGCTTTCAAAATTGAAGCTGCAAACATAGTACTGTATTTCTTGTAGTTGGCATGCTATTATGAAACATTCAAAAGTAGTACACCTCAGTGAATTCAAAACAACTTATTCCACTTTCTTCTATGAAAAATATCAGATTTTTTTATTCATTAGTTTTATTGTTTAGGATGATGCTAACTTTTTAAAAGTCATTAAGAATCAGTCAGTCTATTGATTTTTTTCACTTTGGCCTGGTTAATTTCCATACCCAACAGAGAAATCTAGAATACTAATAGCACTTTTGTCTACCAATTTTAATTAATTTAATTACAGTTTTAAACTCATGTGTCTGAAGCCTCCATCTATACACAAGCAATCCATATCTATTCAATGTATAACTACACCTAATTATTTTTCCTGTTAGGAAAGTATTTCTCCAAGTCCCGAAGTGTCTATTTAGGAAAAAAAGAAATAACATTTTTGATTCTAACTAAAATATACCCTACCACATATGCAAATATTTAAGATAGAATACCAAAAAGTCATAGGTTCTCATTTTAGGAAATACAAATGTCACTAACTTTATGCACTAGATGTATCAGTGTCCTCTATAATATGCCTATCAATTGACCATCTAGAGGTATTTTATGTTAAAATGATAGACTGGGGAGATAGCAATGGGTACTGCTAAATTAAAAATGGTTATGTTTCCCAAGGATTTCAAAAAGGCTGAGCTGAGAGCACGAATAAGCTCTTTATTCAGACAAACAATGCTAATGAGCATTGTGATTCTCCAATAAAAGGAAGAAAGTAAGCCATAGTTTTTCTTGAAACAATTTCCTTTCACAGAGTTTTGTATTGGACTAGTGTTTGGTAAAACGCAGTTTGGGAAATACTGTTGGCAACTGGATACTGCCAACAACAGCAGTATGAAGCACATTAGGTCTTTTTGTAGCTCTGATTCAGAACTTTCATTTTCTGAAACAGATGCAGCAATTGGCAAATTTAGAGAGAAAATACAACTATCTATGAAGACACATTCTGGGCTTTCATATTAAAGAACTCTTGTACAAAATATAAACTTGTTTTTAGAACTAGTCAAGAAAAAGTACATTGATTTCAGCTATAGAATATAAAGGAAGATTACCTAAAATTTGAATAATATAATTTTATGAGAAATTACAACAATCACTACCAGTAAAAGAAAAAATATCTGAGTGTGTACATTTTAGGAATATAAATCATAGAACAAATGACATTTTTTACATGCAAGAACTTGCAATGGAGAGTCTGAGATGTTAGTACTTCTGAACTGACCCAGAAATGGAGAACTCTGGGGATATGATAACTAGATCTTTACCTTGATGCCACAAACCAATCTGATGTAATACTTGCTTATACAGACACACTTTTTGCTAGAAGTGATGGCTATTCTATATAATAATCTGTGAAATCTTAAGAATGTGACCATTTTCATAAGAAAGAATATTTGTTAGTTGTATCTCCATTCTTCTAATTCTGCAAATGAGATTCTTTAGGACAGAGGGGAAAAATTGGAAGTTTCTCAAAGAAGTAATGTTGCAAAAATAAATGAATTAAAATACAAATGAGGCTTCGTCTTTGTTTCCCCCTCATGCACACACTAACACTGAGCTCCATCCCCAACCCCAACTGAGGCTTCTGAGAAAACCTGCCTACATAAATAGCTACTCTAGTGGAACTCTCCAAGATATTGGCCATCTTGCTAAGAAACACATGATGAAAGATCAAGCCCCATTAGAGATCTGGGCACTGTATGCTTCCTTCACCAGCCCAAATTTTACCTCCTAACACAGGTTTATCTATAGCCAACTACTTCCCAAATTCAGGCCTGCCAGACTTTATTAAACCTATATCTTAGGAGGTCAAGACAGGAAGATTGCAAATTCCAGGTTAGCCTGGGTGAGTTAGTGAAATCCTGTCTGAAAAAGGAAAATTAAGAACAAGGGTTGGGGATGTAGCTCTGTGGTAGAGTACCCCTGGGTTCAATCACCAGTACCACAAGAAGAAAATAAAAAATAAAAAATAAATAAAATAAATCATGTACCCATTGCCTTGCCCAACAAACCAACATGTAACCTTGTCTACTTCACCTTCAGCTGGTGACTGCCATGCTCTCTACAAGATTCTCAGTACCCTACCAGTTTCAAGAAGATCAATTTTCATTCAACGAGTTCACAGAAGGGTGGAAAAAACATCGAAAAAGGTTGCTGTGCCTTAGTGACAGCTTTTATTGAGAGCCAAGGAACAGTAGAGAATAGAATTATGAACTGGATGACATTGTGTTACCATGTTGCTAGACAGCTGAGAAGCACAATTTCAGTAGAATTAGATAGGATGCCAGACTTTAGTATTTAGCAGCTATGTAACTTAGGACAAGTAAACTTTTCTAAGTCTCAGAGCTCATAAAGCATTAAGTTACCATGTTGCAGTGAATGAAGTGCATAGATATAAAAGCACAATATAGAGGGCTGGATTTGTACACTGGTAAAAGAAGATCCTTGTAAGAACTTTTTAAAGAATTATAAAATACCTCATGAAATCCTTTTCATTTAAAATCACTTCCACCCTTCCTATAATGCCCAGATATCCATGAGAATCCTTCGTGTCTAACTAAGATTTGAGGAAGCAATACCTTTCAGACATCTTGAACTTCCACAAAAATATAGTAGGACAGTGTAATCCATGAGGAAATTTTTCATGTAAGGATATTTACATCACAAATCTAAGTAATAGCCAGGCATGGTGGTGCATGCTTGTAATCCAGAGGCTTAGGAGTCTGAGACAGGAGGATCACAAGTTCAAAGCCAGCCTAAGCAGCAACTTAGCAAGGCCCTAAGCAACTTAGTGAGACCCTGTCTCAAAATGAAAAATAAAAAGAGCTACAGATGTGGCTCACTGATATAAAAAAGAATCAAAATAATGATGTGACAAATAAATCTTAAGGAGCACATTTCCTCCAATTTTAAAATCAATAGGATATGTAAGGAAAATAAAGATGCTTAGAAATAAATTAAGTCCATACTTATATAGTGTGCCTTCTAAACTTCTTGTATGTATCATTGATCATTTTTAGTTCTCCAGAGAGATTTACAACTAGAGGTCACTAAAATGTACACAATACAGTTAGAACCTCAAATTCTAGAGGTTTTCATTAAATGTCTATTTATTTGTGCCACTTATAATCTATTCTTTGACAGATTTACCTATCTTGTGCCAACTTTGTTTTTATTAAATTGGTTAAATTAATTTTTATTAAGCTGGTTATTGCAAGAGCCATATCTGATCATTGCAGAGAAGATGGGAAATAGAGGTTTTTATTAAAATCACTTCTATTCCTACAGCCCATTGTTAGTTGTTTAGGATATTTTTACCAGTATTTTTTATGTTTAAATATTTTGTATATATTAGTGGATAGTACTTCCGATACACTTTTTATACCTTATCATTATGTCATACATATTTTATCTTAATATTTCTAGCTTGAAAGCAGCTACAGATAATATGTACATGCATAGGCATACTTATGTTCCAATGTGATTTTATTTACAGGCTTTGAAATTTAAATTTCATCATTCTTCACCTGTCATAAAATATTCTTCTTATCTACCACAACCTTTTAAAAATGGTAAAAACAGCTTTCCCTCTGAACCATGTAATACCAGGTGGTACACTGTGGGTTGCTGACCCCTGCATTATAGCCACAAAGAACATGGCTCTGGAGCTAGATCATTTGAGTTGAATTGGTAATCCTGTCTGCTAGCATTGTGACCTTGGGCAAGTTACTTGGCATTTCTATGCCTCAGTTCCTCAATTGTGGAAGGGGGAAGCACTACTCTATAGAATGGTTGAGGGGGTGACTTGACCTGTAAATGGCACCTAATAAGTATTTAATAAACATATACTGTTATTATTGGTCTTGTTATATTTATATGTAAAACCCCACCATGGCTATACATGTTGGGTACCAGCATTTTGAAGGAGGAAGATGTTAAGAGTGGCATGTAGAGGTTTCACTGGACCTAACTCCTTGCAGTTTGTCAGCTGGACTCTGCCACTTGTGCTACTTTGGTAACAAGATTGAGCTTAGTGGATCACATATACTGCTGCATGGAAAAATATGGAAAAGTCCTCTATATTTCCAAATACAACTAAATTATATGTTGATCAGGTACTTTTTGGGGCAAGGCCTGGAATTTTGCCACCATTTTCCACATTATTTATTTGGAAAAGTAGATTCCATGTTCCAATTTTTTGTTTATAAACCAGTAATTGGAAAATGCACTGGTCATAAGACAGACTACTATAGAGCTATTTAAGACAACAGGAATAAAGGCAGTTGGTAAGAAATAAAAGGTCTCACAATTTGAGACATAATACATTTCACTATATGATGGCTATAATAAAACAAACATTCATTAGAAAATGACATGCCAAAGTTTAGACCACTCTTTCACTGACATTTGAAAGTGCAGCTCAAAATGATGGTTTTAAATGGCATTGTTTACCAGTTGCTTTTTTTCTAGCTGTGACTAGCAGTGACTTTAAGTAGACTACCTCAATAAAGACAAGTTAAATGGCTCACTGATAATTAGGGAGTTTTCATTTCTATGTTCTAGATGTGCCACTGATTGGGACTCACACTTAGCTTTTCAAATTTCCCTTAAGGCATGGAGCCCTAAACTGGAAAGAATACTTTAATGAAGGGTTAGCCTATGACTTGAAGTGCTGAAATTGAACTCCATGCCATTTCCTCCTCCCCCTAATCTATTTCCTTGCGATTCACCATTAAATATCATTATTGTGCTCTTTCCAAAATAAACTGAAGTATGTGAGTCTGTAGCTTAAACCCCAGTCTGTGGGCTCATTAAAATAACACACAGAGCTCATCCCTCTTGCCTGGAAACATGTGCTACAACGTTTCCAAGGGAGTTTTGCCCATGTGAATTAAATTTGGAAATCTGTGGAGTTTTTCCTTTTAGTACTTGGTTCACAGAGACTGCCCTAGGGCACATACCATCCTGAGAGACTTTGATATATCTTACTCTTTGGTCCTGATGATAGGAACACATAAAAGAGAAAAGTACTCATTCTTCAGCTGCTCTAGAGGCAATGATTGAATTTGATGGAGCCATGGAGAACATCTCTAGAATAAACAAAATTCTGTGACTCAGTGTGCTAATACAAAGGCCTAAAAAGTTGGTATGACAGGTAGACAGCCAGGTAGAGAATTCAATTGGATCAGATATAAATATTCAAGAACATGGTGGGTTCTGAGAATATGAAAGAAGCAATATTTTACCAAGTTTGAAGATCTTAAAATTATACAGAAAGTGCATTTATATTTACATAAAACTATGCAAAATTCAGTAACTTGGGTATGGTTTGCTGTTGGGAACAAGAAGAAATGATTAGGTATTACACATAATTCAACTCCAGAAAGCTGGGTTGCTTGAGTGCACCTCTGGAAAGCTATTGGTTTACCAATCACCCACTATGGTTCCTTTTCTCCTCTCTTTTTTCATATTGAGGAGGTTTAAGAGATGGTGGAGGGCCATAAAAGCTCAGATACTCTAAAAAGTCATTTTATTTGTTCCAATTATTGTCTTTAATACCAAATTGTGTCTATAAACATCTTCGTGAGGAAGTCTTCTTAAAATTTATATCAGGATAAAAACCCTCTATCCCCTGAATCTTCTGGATTTTCTTTCTCACAACAGGTGTTACATTGGTTCATACTTTCCAATTACTGTGGCTTTCTGGAAGCTCAACATTGACCATAAAGTTCAGTTCTGACATTATGCTAGCTTTCTGCCATGTTTACCTTCTGGAGACAATTAGGAGACTTTATTATATCCATAGCTATTTATTGGCTTGGAATTCATCCTAAGTACTTCTCAGATAAGTGCAAAATATAATCATATTTAAGTATACTACAGGTTCATTTTAATTTCTCTAGAATTTACCTGTGAATCAGCTACATTATTCCTCATGTTTTCTGACTATTGGGTTCTTCCCTAGTTCAAAAAAATTATACAGTAGAGACCTGAAAAAATGTTCTGTCTTCCTACAATAGTCATTCTGTCTCAAAGAGGAAAATGGACTACATTTAGTTTACTCTGCACCAGGCAATGAGCTAAATATTTACAAATCTTGTGTCCCTTTAGCTTCATGACTATACTCTATGTCAGGGTCAGCAAAATTTTTCTGAAAAAGGCCATATAGTAAATATTTTAGGTTTTGTGGTCTATGTTGTAACAAAACTCTGCCATTGTAATACAGAGGCAGATAGGGACAATACGTAAACAAATGGGCATGGCTGTGTGTCAATAAAACTTCACCAATATAAACAAGATGACAGCTAGATTTGGCCTGTTGTCTGTAGTGTGCTGATTCCTACTCTAAATGAAGTACAATTTCACCCATCTTTCAGATGAGAAAACTAACTCCAAGAGAAGTTAAATGATTTAGCCAAAGTTCTACCAATAATAAATATGAAGCTGACATTTGGACCTGAGTATTTGAAATTTGTTTGATTCCCAAAACCCTGCTCTTTCTACTGAGTCATGCTGCTTTCAGAGGTCAAACATTTGAGATTCAGTTTCCTGTTCTACCAACCAGATATCTGAATTCAGATGGCCTTTACTATCTCTTTCTCACTCCGCAGGTTTTAACATGTCTGCTCTGTGGACATCTTTGAGTCTAACAAAGCCACTTTATAAATACATAAAATAAAATACACAGTATTACAAAGGACAGCAATTGCATTAATATACAGTTTTCAAAATATATCCAAAGGCTATAGAAGTTTTCTTGACCTCAACACTACTGACATTTTGTACTAGACAATTGTTTTTTGGGGGGCAGTGTCCTGTGCACTGTAAGATGTTTTCAGCATACCATACCTTTCACTACATGCCAATAGAAGTCCCTTCCCCAACTGTATCAACCAAAAATGTCTCCATACATTGCAAAATGTGCTTTGTGGACTAAAATTCCTCTAACCAAGAGCCACTGGGCTACAGTAATAAATATACTTATCCATTGCTTGTTCAGTGATAAGATATAGTGAACAGTCTTATAAGCATCAAATCTTTGAAGTAGTGTTAAGCATCAATGATATTTGATACCTATAAAAAGTGAAATATGTCCTTTTTAGTCAGCTTTTTTGCCCCTGTAAACAAAGGACTTGATAAGAACAATTTTAAAGGAGGAAAAGTTTATTTTGAGCTCAGTTTCAGAGGTCTCAGTCCAGATAGCCAAATCCACTCTTCAGGGCTCAAGGTAAGGCAAAACATCATGGAAAAGGTGTGTGGCAGAGGAAAGCATCTGAGAACATGGCACCAGAAAGCATAGAGAGAGTTCCACTCACTGGGGACAAAATATAGACCCTAAAGGCATGCCCCCAGGTACCCACCTTGTCCATCCATATCCTAACTGCCTACAGTTATTGTCTAGTCAATTCCTATGAGGGGATTAATTCACTGATTAGGTTAAGGGTTTTATAATGCCAATCATTTCACTTCTAAGCTTTCTTACATTGTTTCAAACATGAGCTTTTGGGGGGGGACTGCACATCTAAACCATGACAGTGACATAATATCTATTTGTGTTTTCTATTGGTAAGAAAATCACAGGTAATGCAAATATTACTCTAATACATTGCTTATATTCCTGATTGAAAAAAATTCTCACTAACAGAGGTTAATGAAGATAAAAATATACTCCCTATAATAGAAGTTCATGGACTCTGAATTCTATCCACAGAGTTCTTGGAGATCCATGAGCCTCATATTAGGAACCTCTAGTTTAAATACATAATAAAGATGTGAGGCTAAGTTGGCCTTTACTTAATTTTAACAACCCACAGAGATCATCAAAACTTAATGTACTATTTTAAAACTGATAAAGCCTGGGCTGAGATAGGGACATTGATTTCTTCAAGGTCATATAATTGTTCAGCAGGAAGCATAAAGCTTGAGCTACCATGTTTCCAGATAAGACATCATTCCCCAGTGTCCCATGATGATCACTTTTCTCATCTTTTTGTGCTGACCTTATCTGTTTGTGCTGACACATTGCTGACCTCCCAAACACTGTAACTTCTTGAATCTCAATTTCTTACTAAAACATTAGACATGACCTCTGACCTCTGAACCTTAACCAATTGTGAATTTTTGAAGACCTTAAAGAACAAGACACTGCAGACTAAACCTAAGGACTATAAACAAAGCACTAGGCTAAGAAACAATGAGGGAAGGCAGAAAGGAGTGGTACAAAGGTCATATTTTATGGTTTCATTAAGGATTTGAATGAGGTGAAAGACAGCATGTTAGAGCTACTCTCATATATTGTTATTGAGTTGAAAGTATCAGAGAAGGAATAGATAATATAAAAATACTCAGGGAAGCTATGAAAAATGGCAGGAGGTAAATGAAAATTTGGATTGGAAAGCAGCTGACAGCCTGTCATCAACAGCAGTGACATCAGCCAAGTCACCAATATTGGGTGATACTTTCAGCTCCTTGACAATCAAAATGTGGCCCATGAATCCGTAGCATTAGTATTGCCTGGACTCTTGTTATAATTACAGAATCTTGAACTGGGAATGTGGCTCAGTGATAGAGCATATGCCTAGCATGTGCAAGACCCTGGGTTCCATCCCTAACACTGCAAAAAGAAAACAAAACAAAAATAAATACAGAATCTTATGCAGACCTGTAATCCCAGCAATGCGGGAGGCTGAGGCAGATGGAACACAAGTTCAACACCAACCTGGGCAACTTAGCAAGACATTGTCTCAAAATCAAATCAAAGGCTGGAAGTGTAGCACAGTGTTATAGTGCAACTGAGTTTCCCCAGTACCACAAAAAAACAATAATCAAAAGAAAAGAAAAGAAAAGAAAAGAAATAGAAAATCTCAAGCCCCACTCCAAATCTTGTAATCCACATTTAAAACATCTTCAGATAATGTAATTTATTTCAATATTGTTTCTGCTTGTCAGTGCTAGAGATCTAATCTAGGGCCTCACAGATACTAGGCAAGCACTCTAACACTGAGCTACATTCCCAGCCTCTTGGATGGTGCATGCTGAAGTTTGAGAAGTACTGCCTCAGAAAATCTGATGTTGAGAGGTGACATTGGAAGAAAGTTAAAGTAAGGTTAGTGTAGAATATGCAAGGACAGAACTTTTCAATTTGAGTTTTTTTGGGGAAAATCAGCATTCTCATGTCCTTTACTAAAACTGAACAAATGCTAAATGATTCCATTGGACAAACTGGTATATGCTTTGCATAATGTTTTCAGATAAAATGCTGAAAAAATCTAATAGGTTTCATATTAAGATATAAGTTACATAAATAATTATTTTTGTTTTCTGAAAAAATTATTTTTCTTGAAGTTTATTGAATTGAACAAAATAACAAATTGTCACTGAGAAGTAACAAAGCCATTGATTACTATAAAGAAGAAACCTAATTTTTAATTTTTAATTGCTCTCTTAGTTCTTTCTACTGTCACTAGAGTTGCCTGAAGGTTTTATTACTTCCTTGTGTTTATTCTCTTTTCTGTCCCCAAAACTGACTTCTCTTCTGTATTCTCTTGGATTATATATAATATTATCCATACTTTTATCCAACTATCTAGACACACACATATTCACCCATCCATCTATATACTATCCATCTACCCATCTACTTATTCATCCATGTCTCTACCCACCTGTCAATTCAGTGAATACCAATCAAGTCCCAGGAATCAGAAAAATATTGAAATTCTGAAAACAAATAAGACATGGTCCCTCTTTTAAGAAACTTTTATTCTCTTGAAGTAGAAATTCCAGAAAAAATCTTTAGCTCTTCCACATTCTTCCCTCATTTCTCCCAACAATTTCTTTGATCTGATAACCTTGTAAATTCCAGATCTAAAACATATTCTGATTTAAAACTCTATCTACATGGCCTCTTTTTTGGCCTGCATCTTATTTTACATCGTAATAAATTCTCCTTGAAACATTTTCTTAGACTTCTATCTACTATCTCCAGTAAATACTCCACCTTGCCTCTATAGTTCCTTCCCCTAACCCCTTTGGTACTAGGGATTGAATCCAGGGGCACTGTACCCCTGATCTACATCCCCAGTTCTTTTATTTCTTATTCTGACACAGGGTCTTGCTAAGTTGCTGAGAGTCTCACTAATTTGTTGAGACTGGCCTTGAATTTGTGATCTTCCTGCCTCAGATTTCTGAGACACTAGGATTACAGGAGTATACCACTATCCCTGGCTCCACAATCCATTTCTAAGGCATACATTTCACCATATTATTCTACTTAAGAGATTTTCACTGGTCTTCTCTACATCTTTTATGATGAAGCCCAAACTCGACGGCATAGTATTCATGTTCTATTCATGAATGACTCCAATGCATCTTTCTAGGCTCATTTCCTAACATAACAATTTCCCATCCCATACTACAACCTCAACATTCTAGTGATATTATACCTCCATTGTTCCTAGTATGTATTATACTGCATCACATCTCTGTGCCTTTCATTTTTGATGTGTGTTTTATGCTTGGAAAGCCATTTCTACCTACTTCATTTATTAAGAACCATTTCAAACATCACCTTTTCTGGGAACATAGTTGTGAAAAAAGAAGAGTGTTACAGAAGTCCCAATAAAAGTATGGTCTGAATATTTGTGCTCCTCCATTTATATGTTGAAATCCTAACCCCCAAGGTGATGGTTATTAGGAAGTAGGCCCTTTGGAAGGAGATTAGGTAATAAGAGTTCCATCTCATGGGATTAGTGCTCTTATAAAAGATACTCCAGAGAGCTAATTGACTCCCTTCATCATGTCTGAGCATAGCTAGAAGGTGCTGACTATGAATCAGGAAATGAGCTCTCACCGGGCTCTAAATTTGCTGGTATCTTGATCTTAGACTTTCTAGCCTCCAGCACTGTGAGAAATAAATTTCTGTTGTTTATAAGCTACCTGGTTTATTTTTTGTTATAGCAGCCCAAATGGGGTAAGACACATTAAGTTTGATTTTAATTGTGAAATAGCATTCTTATCTTTGTTTATGAACAAAAGCATCCATCATTTTCATGTTCTTATTGGATTTTGAATCTATCTGTACTGTAAGATTTTTCCATATTTTTCCTATTTCTCATGCTACTTTCCACATCATTTGGCATATAGTAAATGAGTCAATAAATTCCTGCTCATTCATTGGTTGATTGGCGATTATGGAAGGGTTTTTAAATGTCAGAAATTATTGCATGAGAGAACATTTCAATCTTCCCTTCTAAGCCAAAAGGACTTCTTATGCTTTAAAATTTCCTTGGAATGAAAATTTGACAACCTTTGTTTAACATCTTAGGAAAAATTCCAACCATGGCACCTGTGTTACTCAGCTTTGTATCACTGTGACCAAAATATCTCTTTAGAACAACTTTGAAGAGGAAAAATTTGTTTTGGCTCATGTTTCCAGAGGTTTAGTCCATAATCGGTTGAGTCCATTGCTCTAGGCCCAAGATGAGGCAGGGCATCATGGAGGAAGTGCATGGCAGCCAGGAAAGAGGGAAGGAGGGAGTGAAGGAGGGAAGGGGAGAGAGAGAGAGAGAGAGAGAGAGAGAGAGAGAGAGAGAGAGAGAGAGAGAGAGAGAAAGGAAGGGATCATGGATAGATATAGTCCAAGTCATGTCCCCAGTGACCTACTTCCTCCAACCATGTCCCACCTGCCTACAGTTACCACCCAATCAGTTCATTCAAACTAGAATGGATTGATTAGGTTAAAGCTCTGGTTAATTATTTTACCTCTGAATATTCTAGCATCAACAGAGGATCTTCAGGGCAACACCTCATATCCAAGCCATAACATCACCTCTGCTCTGTAAGAATGTTTTACTAGTAGAATACAACACATGAAAATAGCACATGCATTGTGTTGGATGGGTTCCAGATAGTTTGGATAATTTTCGATATATTGACCAAGAACAGATTATACTTTTTGTTTATATCTAGTTGCCATGTGGATGCTGAAAACAAAAAAAAGGATATTTATGCTGAGTGGAGGAGTTCTCAGGAATGCAAAGCAAAATATACCAGCCAACCAAACAGGAGACCAAAGCCATCCAGATTCCAGGGACAAGGTGATTCACTTATGTTTCTCAAAGAAGGAAGAGAAAGGTCAATTGCACTCAGATCTCTGTTGTTGGGTAAGGGCCAATTAATATTTTGAGCCTTAAATCCAAAGGATTAACAAAGATCATTTACATTAACATAAGCAGTATTAATAAAATAAACAGAAATGTAAATTAACATGGGATGAAATGAGACTATAAACTAGGTGACATGAATGGAAACACCTATAGTGAGTACTGTAGGCGAGGACTCAGCTGAAAGATCCCATTAGTCTGGCACTCTCCAGCAACTGAAAAATCAGTTTTAATTAAGCACTGTGAGAAATGTAGGCCTGCCATAGTCATTCAACCAGTATCTGTCCCTCAGGAGACATACTGATTATGAGTTTACAATCTCAAAGTCAAAATGATTAATTAAGGCCATTATTTTCTTAAAGGTTTGCTTGACTATTTTTCCCAGCTTTCCAAATTTTGATCTTGGTTATATGGTAACTCATAAAATTGCCTGGATGTAGCAGATGAAGAGAGACTGTAGATAAGAAACATCATTCTTTCTTACTTTTTTGATTTCTAATTCTAGGACTGAGACTCCTGGGAATCTCAGGAGCAGCAATTGCAACTGAAAGTGTTGTGAAATATGGAGAATTTAACAAGTGCCACTTGTGAGTAATTCCTCTTGATGATGTGTATGCTGATGTACAAGACAACAATATTCTAAAACATAACACATTTTTTGGCTTATTGGGAAATCAGACTGTTTTCTCATAAATTCTGGAAATTTAAAACCTTTCTTTTGCCACCTACCCATTATCTCTCTTGGAGACACAGGATGCTTCCTCAGTTAGGATTTCCAAGATGCTGTCAAAGGCACTTTTAATGCTCATTTGACCACCAGATGGCTGCTACTCAAGTAATAGGAAGATTTAGAGAACATATTATAAAGGTTGGCATTCAAGGGCAGAGGGAAAATGATTCACAGGGAGACGTGTGATGAGTGGAACTGACATGAGGATTACTCTCAAGTCCTTTAGCAATGGACTTCTCTCGAGTCAGTAGTTTCTGCACCCCATAAGCTGCTAACAAGGGCACTTGCCATACGGGGCTCTTTGTGACTGAAGAGGCAAACCTATGCATGGATTAATAATAATACCTCTGGGAAGGATGTCACTGTAGGCTCCTGTCACTCACTCTGGCTGCTCCAGACTTCAAGAGGAAGTATTATCATCCAAGGTGCTTAAAATTAACATTCAGGGCAGATGATGGCTAATGTCAGACTGCACCCAGCTTTTGCTATTAGGAGAATGACACATAGGGACTGTACTTTGATGAATTGGTCACACCAAAGGAACTAACTCACCAGGGAGCCTGCAGAGGGCTCTGTGCTTGTAGGGATTGTTAATCAGTGTTGCTCCCTCAAGGAGACATTTTCAAGGCTCTTAAACTTTAAATTACCTCCCCTGTAGTACTTTCAGACTGAGAAATGATCACAAAATGTTTGAGGAAATAAAGAGAAATGTTTCATCCAGAATATATAAAGAATGCTTACAACTTATTAGTAAAGAGATGAATGACCCAATTTAAAAATGGGCAAAAGATTTGGCAAAAGATTTGAGTAGCTATTTCCTCAATGAAGATATACAAAGAGTTAAAAGGTACATGGAAAGATCCTCAACATCATTAGCCATCTGGGAAATGGAAATCAAAACCACATTGAGGGACTGGGGAGGTAGTTCAGTTGTGGAGTGCTTGCCTAGCATGCACAAGGCCCTGGGTTCAGTCTCCAGGACTGCAAAAACAAAACAAAACAAAACAAAACCACATTGAGAAACCAATTCACTCTCATTATAATGGCTATAACTAAAAGGACAGATAATCATAAGGACTGGCAAGGATGTGAGGAAATTGGAACACTTAGACATTGTTGGTGAGAATATAAAAAGGAAAACAGTTGGGAGTTTATTTTTAACAAAGTTAAATGTAGGGTTGCCACAAAATTCAGCAATTTCACTCCTAAATATATACACAAGATAAATAAAGCCAAATAGCCACACACAAAGATTTGTATACATGAAGGCTTAAGCAGTGCAAACAACACAAATGTCCATCATCTGATGAGCAGATAAGCAAAATGTAGTCTACCCACATAGTGGACTATTATTCAGCCATAAAAAGGAACAAAATACTAAAACATGCTACAAGTATAGAGCATGTAAGGACCAAGGGGTTTAAAAACTGATGCAAATTGTCCAGACTACAAAGATACTGAATACACAGCAAATAGATTGCAAGGCAGAGGATGTCAGTTCTGATAGGAGATATCAAAGTTTGGATCCAGAGACTGAGGAAATGATGGCTCAAGACGTCATCTTCAATGACCAGGAAACCACATGCATAAGTGGAAGGAAAGAAGAGTGCACATATGTTTAAAGGAATGCGGGTTGGTCAGTGGGCAGAACAGATGGGAAGGGAGGAATCTTTGATACCAGAGCACTTTACTATTAGATTTAATTGTTTGGTTAAAGGCATTGTACCTTTAACAAATACAAACACCCTGAAGAAGTAGTGCACTGGCTCCTCAGTCAGACTCTAGCATGACCAACTCCGGCAGATCCATTCCACAATGCAGGTTTTTATTGGAGAAGAATGGGGGGGCCAAGAAGGTGATGGTGTAGAGAATGGGAACTGAGAGAGGAGGCAGAGAATATCAAGGTCAAATATAGTAAGTCTAGACATTGACTCATGACTGCCATACCTAGAATTTTGTATATTTCTTTCTTTCTTTATTCTCCTTCCCCTCCTCCTCTTCCTCTTCTTCTTCCTCTTCCTCCTCCTTATTCTTTGGTATTACTGGGGATGAGACCTAGGTTCTCATGCATGGTAGGCAAGCACTGTACCACTGAGCTACACCCCCAGCCATTTTTATTTATTTTGAGACAGGGTCTCAATAAGTTGCCCAGACTGTCCTCAAAATTGTGATCCCCCTGCCCCAGCCTCCTGAGTAACTGGGACTACAGGCTTCTGCCACTATGCCAGGCATTAGAACTTTGTATATTTCAAAATAACAGGTATCAGGGAAGGAGAGTACACATCATCTTTTCCAAGATACCAGTCACACTGATGACATTTGACATAAAGTCCATTTGTAGAGTCTGCTCCCTTACTTATTCTCCTTTCCCTTCTTTTCCTAAGAGAATAATGATAATGACAACAATAATGATAAAACTAACACTTGAATACTTCCTATTCTTAGCCCTTTATTAGTATTTAGCCCTGTTACAATTCAATTGAGTAGGAGCTACTATGATCCTCCCTTTACACATGAGTAAAGCAAAGCAGTAAGTTTAGGCAGCGTGGTCACCCACAGGCAAATGGTCGGGGCAGAAGATTCAACTCCAGGCAGCCTAGCTCTGGAGCTCATACCCTTAATCACGAGGCTTTCCTATAGCTTAGCTTTTACTTCACAGATAATAAGAAACTCTGCTTTAACATTATTTGACTCTAAATGCAACCAGCTAGAACACAACAATTAAGCATTGGAAACATTATGGGGGAATGGAAACCAAAAGAGTGAGCATCAAAGGGGCACCACTGCCCTTGAACTAACCCTCAGCCTCCATTGTTTCAGGAGAACCCTTAAGACCCTGGCTCAGAACCTGCTAACCTTTGTTTTATATACAATTCTAACAACCATAGAAAACTGGTTTCCTAATCATTAGCAGATTATAAACTACAAATTAAGAGTGAATCAGGATGTAGTATAGTTTGGAAAGGGGCTGCTATGAGAAAGAATATTCAAAGTCCAAAGTTATGTCAAGAGACTGAGTTTACTGTAAGGGACTCTCACAATTTAGAAAACAAAAGAAAGGAAAAGAAAACAATGACAATAAAATCCCCACAGAAAACAGGTAAACAGGAAAAGCAGAGTGATATGACTCAGAGGAGGGGCCAGAACTAACTCTTCCTCCTTCACCTTGAATGTGCCTCATAATGGTGGCTTAAGAGAGCAGAGAAAGGGAACTGCAAACTGGATACCAGGAAATCTTACCATTAAAGTAATTGCTATAAAAATTCTAGAATTGATAAATTCTAATTTACCAGAATGACAACAGTTTGGTTTTGTGAAAAGTTAGACAAGTCCTCTATTTAACACATACGTCAGTGGCATCACTAATGAATTCTACCTGGTACTTCATAGTTCTGTCCACTAAATGGCCCTTTGACTCTGCTTGGAAAATTTACCTGGGAGAATTGCAATTCAAGTGCACTGCCACCCAATCAAATGTGGCTTTAGTCACAAGACACTTCACACTGAGGCCCCTGCAAACAGATATAGAGAGTGTGTTGGCCAAGGAGCCAAATGGGGATTGAAATCTACTCCTTTTACAAAAAGAGGTTATAGAGTTCATCTCTGAAATTTAACAGAGATGCCACCATCTGGGACAAAATGACCCCAATTTTTTTTTTGATGCAGAATGGTCATAAATAATAAAGAAAGTCATTATATAGTGGTCTCCCTTGTGTTTGGGGATATAGAATCAAAGACACCCAGTGGCTGCTTGAAACCACAAGTAGTATCAAACCCTATAAATACTACTCTTTCCTATACATACATATGTATAATAAAGTCTAATATAATAAATTGGCACAGTAAGAAATTAACAAAACTAATAATAATATGTCAATTTTAACAATATACCACAATAAAAGTTATTTAAAATTTATAAATTGTTTACTTGTGGAATTTTCCATTTAATATTTTTGGAGGGCAGCTGACTGTGAGTAACTAAAACTGTGGAAAATGAGACTGAAGTATGTGCTAAAGATATTTGGACTAAAATTTAAAGGCTGTCAAAATACATTTGACTGAATTTTTCTGCAATTTCTTCTTTCCATTTTATAACAGATCATCACTCTCTTATAGCCTCATGCTATTTCAATGAACTTCACTTTTTCCCAAGCCAGTTTTCTTTTTCTCTTCCTCCAGAGATCCAGCCAAACATGTTTCTTATAGAAATTTGTATGTTTCCTTGACTTTATCCTTCCTCTGCACCTTATTTTTCAGTTTAATCTCCAGTCTCTCTCTCACCCAGGGACATTCTCTGTCCCTGAAGATCTTTAAACCCATATTTTAAATATTTGCTTCAGGGCTGGGGCTGTAGCTCAGTGGTAGAGCACTTGCCTCATACACATGAGGCACTGGGTTCAATCCTCAGCACCACATACAAAATACATAAATAAAATAAAGGTTTAAAAAAATCTTAAAAAAATAAATAAATACTTGCTTCAATCATTTACATAATGACACTCAGTCCAATGACTCGAAAATAAAGCCTTTAAGAAATATATCATTCAGAAGACAGTTCTAGTCTACTAAATATTTAAGTTAGAAAAAAGGTACTGCTAAAGGTGAATAAAAATAGAAGAACAATTGCTTAGCAACATGACAGACGTTTAACATAACTTTATAAATCATGCCTGCAGATTTAAAGGCATATATTTAATTTCCAGTAATGGTAGGGGTAGCGGGAATAGTCATTATCTTTAATATTTAATGGTGTACTATCCTGTATTGCCTAAGTGTTCTATGGCAAAAAGATATTATAACACTCCACTGCACAAGGGAAAAATGAAAGAGATTCCACAAACTTCCAAATGCCTTGTTGCAAGTAAGGTTGAGGATTTTCAGGAAATATGCTGGTTGAGGGTCATCTCATTACAGGTAATGAAACCAGTAATGAAAGTGATCCAGGAAAAATTAAGAAGAAAAATAATTACTAAGATAAAATGGCATTTACAGAGGTTATCTACCACAGGGATCTGCAAACAACTATCCCTGGGCCAAATCCTACTTGCCACCTGTGAACTAAAAATGGTTTTCTGTTTTTGGCTGTGCTGGGGAGTGAATCCAAGGCCTTTTGAGTTACATCCTCAGTTGAATTTTTATTTTTTCAAATGGTTAAGAAAGAAAACATAAAAGGAAAATATTGCATGATACCTAAAATTTTTATAAAATTCAAATTTAAGTGTCTGTAAAGTTTTACAGGAATATAGTCATGCTCATCCATTTACATAATATCTATGCCTACTTTCATTATACAATGGCAGAGCTGAACAGTTGCAGTAGAGACCATGTGGCACACAAAGCCTATAATATTTACTATCTGGTCTTTTACAGAGGCAGTTTGTGATTCCTGGTTCCACTGGGAAACCACCACTTTCCCAAGTGATCTAGGTAGGATTGATTTAGTTCCCACTTTAAGGGTAGGTCCTGGTTGGCTGAAGCTAATTAGCAACTCCCATCCCCTCTGCCCATAGGGATTAATTTAGGTGTGCTATGGTCCAGTTTTTGTAGTTACCACTGCAATTACATAAATCATCTTTAAGTTTGCACACTCTGTTTAAAATGAATAACTTCTTAATTTTACAAAAAACACTCCTATACATCTCTGCTTTCACTACTTCATATTATGAATGTCATGAATTATATCTTTCTTTTTCTGCAATACTAGGGATGGAACCCAGGGCCTTGCATATGTGAGGCAAACATTTTCCACTGAGCAACATCCATAGCCTGCTTACAATTTTATTTTAAGACAGGGTGTTGCTAAGTTGCTGAGGCTGGTCTTGAGCATGTGATCATGTGATCTTCTTCCCTTAGACTCTTGAGCTGTTGTGATTACAGGGGTGTACTACTGTGCGCACCACAGATTACATCTTTCTATATTATATATTCACTTAACATAGGTTTATGTTTATTTTACATTTTTATTATTTCAACTGTAGACAAGAATCAAAAGAGTATCAGTGCACAAAAATTACATGAATATAGGCTACTATAACTGTCCATGTATTTACCTTTACTGGAGAAGAGCTGGGATTCTAGCACAAGTGTTTGTACTGTAATTTATGTGCTTTATTACTCTATGCCAGTTGTTGCAGGAATACACTGCATTCATATGACTCCTACAAAGATACCTTCATTACATCTTGAATTCTGGAAATCTGATAAGCAGTTACATTAACATGAATCAATGATTAAGCTCTGATGGTCTTATAATGAAATATAATCTTACATAAATACCTAAGTTCTGGTAATAAAATCTGTTAGTTAAGGAGATAATTTTCACTCTCTGATTTGTGTATCAGCATTTCCCCTAAAAATCTACTGAATATATTTTTTCACAAATGGGCATATTCATATGTTTGACCTACATATCTCCATGTGAATATCTATTCACTGAATACTTATTGATCACATACTATTGCTAAGGCAATATCCTAGGCAGTGCAAACCAATCGTCATTGATTTCTTTTGTCTCCAGTAGGTGAATAGTCATGAAAATCTATTCATTTTTGAACCAAAAGTAAATGGTATCAACATATTTACACTCCTGAATCCTTTACTTCTTTTGGTGGGTTTTAACTGGAAATATCCAGCTTGATAGTGTGGGGAACTGAAATTTAAAGTTGAACTAAATAAGCCAGCTGAAGAAACTTCTGAAGGAATTTCACATGAGCTTGGAGCTAAAGAACTGGGAGAGTGGCATGGATGCTTAGAGAACAGAACATCAACAAAGAGTTGGGGACCTTTATGTAGCAGCTTTAGAAAATTCCACGAGGATAATAAGCGGAATTTCTTCAAAACATGATGGACAATTAACTGTTTGAAAGTATAATGGGGCTGTTTCTCTGTAGAACATTAGTAAGAAGAAGTTGCTATGTAATTTTCACCTCCCTAATAATTATTTCCACTTGACTTCAGCATTCTATTGTGGCTAGGCTGCCCCATTGCTATCATTTCCTGTCCCTCCATCACCCTCCCAGGAAGGTGCTAGTTGGAGGTAGGGAACAGCTACAAACACTGTGATCAACAGATATGCTCCACCTGAGAACCCATCAAAAGGAAGGGGAGAGTAATGACACTTTCATATTAAAAGTTCTACTTCTCTAGTGGACTTCAACCATGTTGTTCTCAGAATACTCTCTAAAGGTAGGTCATAGGTGTCAGAGCTATGCAAGAACTACATACCAACAGAAGACACATCATAGAATTTTCTGGCAACAAGTAGGACAACACAGCTCTGAGGTCCATTTTTAGCTCCGTCATTTCACCCAACTGTGCCCTAGTTCCTTTCAAAGATAAAACACATTGCAGTTCTCTATTTCATGGGATGGTTTTGGAAATTTATCAGGTAATTAAAAATATGAGAATGGGCTCAAATGTATGATGCTCTAGAGCAGAGGCCAGCAAACAACTATAGTCCATGCGTCAAATCCAGCCCACAGTCTGTTTTTGTATATAAAGTTTTATTGGAAGACATCCATATCCACTTGTTCATATATTTCCTGCAACTGCTTTAATACTACAGTAGCAGAACTGCATTGTGTTGAGTCAAAACAGAGACCACATCCTTTCATAGCCTAAAATATTGACTATGTGTCAGTTACTAAAAGGTTTGCTGACCTGACCTAGAGAATTAAGAAGGGGCGGTGCACACTGAGAAAAGTGTACATCTTTTGGTGAGAAGACCCATCCTTGACAGGGCATGAAGATTACTTTCTGAGGGATTCAATAGCTGGAGGCAATTGTTTATTTCCTAGGCCTTTATTGAGAAAGCCATGTAAAAAATGATATTTTTTAAGTGAAGAGATGACAGCTAAAGGCTAATTTGTTTTTAACACATGTGGCCTTCTAAGAAGCATGAACGACTAAGGAATCCTGGCATACCCTTTCTTACTCATGTACTTTGTATTGGCTAGCCACTCACACTGAAGCTGACTACAAAGAAGGAGAGGGAAAGATAAGGCAGCCCAGAGTTGCTTTTCCTTTCATTTTTTCCTTACTCACCAGCAAGCCAAAGGGAGGGGACATTCATAGAATGTGCTTGTATCAAATATAATCAAAACAGATGAGTTAGTTTTGTGCACCATTTCTACTATTCTGGGAAGAATGAAAGCATACACATGCAGGAGCTCTGAACTAGGAATTATGTGATTTCAGTTACAGAGCTCTTACATTTGTATCTATAGCTTCCATCACACAAATGGAAGGATGATCATCAGTAAAATTCATCCTAATAATTAACATTTTCAACTTTTACTTAGAATGACATTAACTAGCAAATAGAACACTATATTACATGTTGACAGAGGGACTGTAGAAAAAAGAAAAAGTTTTACATTATAGTACCTTTACAAGTACTTTTATCTTGATTTTGAACAAGGCATCTGCATTCTCATTCTGTAATTGTCCTGAAAATTATGTAGCCATTTGTGTATGCTCAGCACCATTCTTTAATATCCAACAGCCTTCTTTGAGAGTTTCAATCTCAACTGCTATTGCCAATCCTGTGTTCATGGAGGAGCTGAATGGCATGGGTACTCTTGACTCAGAATGAACTGTGTCTACTGGTATGAAAAGTACTGCTACGTCTCATCATCCTTGCAATTGAAGAGGCTTTTTTTTTCCTTGCCAGAAATTAGCCATTGATAACAAGGCTTTATTCAAGGTTTGAGAGGGGCTATAAGATAGGGCTTGTTGGGAACTTCTCTTTCCTCCTTTTTAATTGACCACAGAAAGGTACTTCTGTCAGCAGCCTTCTTCTCTCAGTTGCTCACCTTCTCCTTTTAAGCAGGAGGACACACAATAATGGAAAGACACCTGTCACAAAAGTGATTCTGTACCCTCTTAAGTTCAGCCAATTTGTCTGCCAGCAACACCCACACTTCCCACTTGGCATTTGGCACAGGTTAGAATTTCTGCTAGCTTTAGGCAATGACATCAAAATTGCTCTCTGCAAGGGTTGGCTCAATCCAGAAAGAAGAGGTTCAAAGGTGATGCAAAAGAATCAAGGGTGGCAGGCAGCCCCAAGCTAGTATTTCAATTACAGGCTGTTATGGAAACCTGGTCCTCCAGGTGCTTCTTTCTTGCACAGGTTGGCCACCCCTATGATTCTAAATGGACTTTGTGACCCACCTCAGGTACATCCCCACGGCTTCATACATCACAGGAGAAGAAAGACATGACCCAGGGCATGAGCTAATCTGCTGCCCACAGTTTGGTCCGAACGTACATGTCCCAACTCTGTTGCAGTTAAGTGGCCCAAAAATTTCAGATAATTAAAACCCCACAAGACACTTTTACTTACTCAACAAATAAGCTGGCATTGTAGGCATTTGTCCTTGAGTGAAGGCCACATTAAGTAAAGCTGCAAAGTTTCAAAAAGAAATGCACAGGGAAAATGATAGCCTGTGATATGGGAGAAGTCTGCTTAGCACAGCTCTTTGTGCTCTATGCCAAGTTAGACTTAGAGTGACAGTGTCATTTCAGAGCCTTCCTGTTAAAAGCCTTTCCATCAACTTTGCAAACTTAACCTTCAGCTGGAAGCAGTGATTATTAACTCAGCAGATAGGTGCTTTGTCAGATTCAAAACAAAACAAATCTGCTCCAATGAAGGGACTAAACATCCCCTAATGTTCAGCTTCGGGAGCATTTGCATTGACCGACATAATTACTTTTCATTTCATGTAATGATATTATCATGTTTACTTTGTATCCCCCATTCTGAAATTATAATATTCTTTCCTCTCCCTCCCCTTGACTGGATGCTTGAATCCTAAGAAACTTGTCGAACAGAATGTCATTTCCTCTTGCAATGAGGTGATCCTTCATTTTTCAGGCAGAATTCATTATATGCTCTTGGAAGCAATATACATCATTTAAGAATTCTTTACCAGAATCACAAAAATGAAGCAAACTGCCCCTTCTCTAATGAAGCTCGATCTTAACTCTTCGGATATTTAAAACTTCAAAAAATAACAGAGCAAACTACAAATAGATCTGTCTGTCTTCTTTCCTTCATGGGTGCAACTTTTAATTTCCACAGAGACTTCCAGCATCTTATTACCAGAAACAAAGAGTAACAACTTGTGTAATCTCTCAAATCCATTTGTCCTTTGTTGGGTGTGTATTTGAAATGTGGGCTTGATAAAATAGGAAACTGACATCTGCTTCCAATTAAAAAATACCACAGAGAATGGGAGCATAATATCCAGATCTACTTTACAATTTAACTCTACTTGATGATTTATTTTTTTATTTTTAGAGAAAGAAAAAGCATTTTAAGGGAATTCATAAAAGAGTAGTAGAAAAAGGACTCATCTACAAAATAATCCTAAGAGTCATATAAAATCTTGGCATAAAAATCAAGGAAAAAATAAGAATACCCCTAGAACTGCCAAATAATGTTTGAAGATAATCAATTACTTTTTCCCCCTTTGGAATATTTGAATAGGACTAGGTGAAGTTTATAAAGGGAATACTTTGGGGCACCCATGGAAGGATGAGGCAAGGCTTTTCTAATTTATGTGGTGACAGAATCCTATCTCCTTGACTTGACTGTGTTCTGTTGTGGTTGATAAGAAGTTTGTGTGTGGTGGTAGGAGGGATGGAGTGAAAAATCTACTTATATTATTCAGATTATTCCTTCTGGAGATAGATGAGCCAAAAATACATTGCACATTGACCAGTGAATAGACTGGCAGATGAGAATGGCTAAACTGCTTCCAAGTTGTGCCAAGTCCATATTGGAGATCAAAGTGGAAGTTTCTACATCTCATTACAATCTCTACTATACAGGTTTTGAAATTTAGTTCTTCTGAATTAACGAGATAGGAGCTCAGTTTAATTGCCCCCCATGGGAATTGTTGGTAGAATAATAGAATGACATGTCTTGTCCAATACACATGCAGGGATAATTTTTACATATACAGGGTGAAGTTGGCCAGAAAGCCAGCAGGCCAAGAAAATAAATGTCTCTAAAATTTGAACTTGAAAAATCATGTGGTTTGGAAATGACCCACTAGTTTCCTCTCCTACCACACATTTTTATCCACAGATTCCAACTTGGCTCATCACAAATCCTCTATCTTTCTGGCTAGCATTTTTTAAAAATTCTTTTTATTTGTTCTTTTTAGTTATACATGACAATAGAATGTATTTTGACATATCATACATACATGGAGTATAACTTCCCATTCTTGTGGTTGTACATGATGTGGAGTTACATTGGTCATGTATTCATATATGAACATAGGAAAGTTATGTCCAATTCATTCTACTGTCTTTCCTATTCCAACCCCCTCCTTTCCCCCCATTACCCCCCTGTCCAATCTGGTGAACCCCCACTCCCTACCCCACCCCACTGCATTGTATGTTAGCATCCATTTATCAGATAAAACATTCAGCCTTTGGTTTTTTGGGATTGGCTTATTTCACTTAGTATGATAGTCTCCAGTCACATCCATTTACTGGCAAATGCCATAATTTCATTCTTCCTTATGACTGAGTAATATTCCAGTGTTGTATAGATACCACATTTTTTTTTGTTCATTCATCTGTTGAAGAGCACCTAGGTTAGTCCCATAGCTTATCTATTGTGAATTGAGTTGCTATGAACACTGATGTGGTCACATCAGTATAGTATACTGATTTTAAGTCCTTTGGGTATATGCCGAGGAATGAGATAACTGGGTCAAATGGTGGTTCCATTCCAAGTTTTCTGAGGACACTCCATACTGCTTTCTAGAGTGGTTGTACCAATTTTCAGTCCCACCAGAATTATATGAGTGTACCTCCCACTCTGCTCCTCGTCTGGCTAGTATTTTAATACTTACTTTGCTTAGGCTTTTTTTCCTTCTATATACAAAAAACAAAGTTCCAGATTTATGAATAACTAAGTTTGCACTCCCACTCACACAAACAAGCATGTTATGACTCCATTAAATTAAAAATTGGGGTAAATACATATGATGCTTCCTGTTCTCTATTAAACAATATTCTGTATTTCTGTCTTCTTTTTTTTTCAGTACTGGAGATTGAACCCAGGGTTACTCTACCATTAAGCTACTCTTATTTTTTATTGTGAGGCAGGGTCTTACTAAGTTGCTAAGATTGGCCTCAAACTTGTGATCCTCCTGCCTCAGCTTCCTGAGTTGTTGGGATTATAGGCACACACCACTGTGCTAGGTATATTTTATATTTCTAAAGAGATTAAAATATGTTTCTCTATTTCTCTTATGTTTCCCATTCCCAGGAAAGGGGAATGGGTATAGTAAAGATGGTCGATAAAAATATATATAAAAATATATATATATATATATATACTGTTCATTGAAAGTGCATATAAAGATGTTTAATATGAAGAACGTAATCTGCTTATAATTTTGTGCAAAGTTAGAAAAATTATGATTGTAACAATTTTTGTCTATTTGCCTCAACAAATGTTTTCAGTGAATAGTGTGTACAGCTTCTGATAATTTGTTTTTTTCTGTTATGTTTGCCAACATGTATTAAAATGCAACTTTTGGGAAAAAAATAAAATAATAAAAAAAAAAAAAAATAAAGAACATTCACATCCATTAAAAAAAAAAAAAAAAAAAAAAAGGGATTAAAATAGACATTTCTCAGTTAAGAATGATGTTTGACCTATCTGCAGTGTTAAGCCCATTGCAATGGCCTTCATTCCTGCCCCCTCAAACATATTGGAATAATTCCTCCTTGGGGGCCTCCACTATATTCAAAACATAGTTTATTATTGTGCTTACCACTTCCACTGCACTCTAAGTTTCTTAAAAATAGAAACCTGTTTTACCTATCTTGCTATCTTCAGTATTTAGTGGTGTTCAATAACTATTGAGTATGGCTAAGGAGATCATCTAAAGGAAGAATAAGACCAGACAACTAGGCTTATCAGTTCCAGATCTAAAAATTCTGATTAGAGAAATCTGAGTGGATACAGCTGGAGGTGAGCTGAGCTGAGCACACATTAACTGGACTGGGTAACTAGTGGTGGGAGTCAAATTTATAGAAAATAGGGGGATTCAACTCCATGACAGAATATAAAGAACCAATCCCTTGGAGTCTAAAGATGTAGGTGAAAACACTGGACAGAATAGCCATAATATGTAGAGATCTCAATTCCTGTGAATCTCAATCTTTTCTGCAAGGAGTGTCCTCTATGTGTCTTAAGTACCTCACAGGAAAATTGTTAAGATTAAATGAAATCTTATGCCTTGTATGAATTTTTGTAACTCTGGCAGTGTGTTATATAAATTGAGTTATCTTGTTTTATAAAAACCAGAAAACTTTGAGAGCAAGAGGAAGTACTATCAATAAAGAATTTCAAAACACTACCCATAAACCAGAATTCTTCTGAGTTAACTTGGTTATACGCTCACTTGTCTATATCATTTATATCTATATTCTAAATTCATGTATATCTACAACTATACCTATATATCTATACCCATATACATCTGTACCAATATCTATGCTAGTGTCTGTATTATATATCTATATGTATGTCTACATCTATATCTATATCCATATTTATATCTATAGTTGTATCTATTCTCATATCTTTCTACACATACTGTTCACTGATGCTATTATTATAATCATCCCAGAGTTTCTCATTTTGTTTTCCTTCATTTATCTTTCCAACTACCTCTCCCTCTCTTAACCATTTCTCATCAGGATACCTTTTCATAAGACTCTTTCCTTTCTTTGTAGTTTCTCTATTCCCACCAGTCTTCTTCCTTTCTCCTTACTCTACTCTATTGCTTAACTGTTAATAATAAGAACTGAGAAACTTGTATTTTATATCTATCATGTTTCTTCAACAATGTTCTCTGTTCCTTAAATAAAAACAAAACTGGACTTCAAGGAGAGGAAGAGGAACACTGGAGTGGAGGAAGGGAGAGAAGAATCCCTGGGGACTGAAATGGAGCAAATTAAATTCCATGCGTGTATGATTATGTCAAAATTAACCCCACTATTATGTATAATTATAATGCACTAATAAAAGCATTAAATCTCTATTTCATATTTATATAAGCATACATACAAGTTGTCCTTTCTTAATGGGGAATCTAGTGAAGTTGGACAATCAGTGGATTTTGGTTGAGCACATGTGTCCCTGGGAATTAGTCAGCCTCAGTTTTATCATCTGGAAAATGGGGATAACCCATTTTGCATTGAAGCCAAATAAATGAGCTTGCATGCAGAGAAGTGCTTCAGAAGAGCAATTACAGCTCTTCATTGGAATCACCTGGGAAACTTCTGTGACTATTCCCAGGCTCCACCTCATATTGAGGGATCAGGATGTTTTACTGCTCCTAGGTATATTCTAATGTGCACCCAAGGTTGAGAATAACTAGTTTGTAAATTATACAATAATATACAAAAGTACATCAACATGTATGTTTATATCCTTGATTTTTAAAGATCAGTAACTACTCAAAGAAAAAAAAAACAGGTTACCTAGCCCTACTCTAAACAATTGGGGATGAAAAGTGGCAGATGAAATTTGAACACATTTCAACTATCCTAGGCCATGTTCAGAAAGACTCATGATGATAGGATTATCTCATTGTTTAGCCATTATGCTGTAACTTTGAACACATGAAGTCTGATTCTTCCCATATGTTTCTAGCCACTCAGAAATGGCTGTTCTTCCATCAAAACAATTGTCTTTTGTAAGTATCATCTACATCCCAAGACGGGATTAAAAAAGATAATTTTTTTTCAAAAATAACATGTAAAAGAGTGAAAAATTAAATGCAAAGGTGCTAATTACTAACCATGGATTAGTTTCCAAATTGTCCTTTTAACTTCTAAAACTAATGAGTAGAGACATACCCTATATTACATCCCTGGACAACCCAGAATAATTAGATGATAATATAATATCATCTGATATTTAGAGTATATCTTTGTAATGGACATTACTCAGTAATTAAGGGAAAATGTATGATTCTCATTATTTATAAAACTTATTAGTGAATAAAAAGAACACTTTCCAAGGAAGTACTGTTCTTGACACCTTAAAACTTTCTGAGATGACTGTAAAAACTTAGTTTTCAAGTAAAAAGAAACTATAGATTTGGAAAAAATGACATTGGTGACTTTGGTTTTAAAATTTGTCATTTAGTAATCAGTGCATGTTTCTCACATTGCTCATTTGTTTTTATATTTTAAGAGCTGGCATTGGGCCAGTATAAATGTTAAATTGATATCTGATATGTTGTTTGAAAATGTCAGTGATGCTAATGATAATCATGAAAGTAGAGCTAGCTAGGGTTCCTATAGCCTCTAGTCAATTGGTTTCAGTTTGTGTTTTTACCTATTGACCTAATGGCCTGGGATGTACAAGAATCCAAATCCAATCAGGAAAAAAGAGAAATTCATGTTAATCAAAGAAGGCTGAGCCATAAATTTATAATCTATGTCTTAAAAATTACGTTTCCTTGGCAGAAATTTTTATTAGTTTTGTGATAGCATATAGGTCACCTTAACTGGGCCAATTGCATAAATTCATAGCCATATTATAAAATATATAGTATGATATAATATCAAAATATTATCTTAATAGCAGCAGAAGGGGTTTGGACAAACTAAGAAATTAACAATCCAAAAATGTAGAGTGTAACCCAAACCACTGGCCTTCTACCAGTCTTTGAATTTTCCAGTCAACTCTGTTCCAATTGCAATTTCCATTCTAGAAAAGACTTGAAGAGCCAGAAGGCCATTTATGTTATGCCTCCCAGAATGGGTCATGTTCAAGGGCAACTTGGGTTTTCCTGGGATAGACCCTGTAGGCAAGTCCTTCAGCAACTTGCTTTGTAGGAATTCTGGGAAAGGGGAGAAATTTGAGCTGTAGAGACTATGAAACTGTTCACCACACTCATATGTTTTTTTTTTTTTTGGTCTGGCTATTTTTCCAACAATCCTCACTTGTGGGTGGGGTATCAAGTGCAAAAGACCAAATCCCCCCAAAACAATCTAAACAGACATTTTTACCCCCTTCTACTTCAAGGTGATCCTATGTTTGCTAATCAGTCCACAGTCATCTTGGCTGCAACAAAGAATGTAGCCTGTGCTTATGACAGATATTTTCCTCCTTGGCCTCCAAACTCTTCTCAATTATAATTGGGCTTGAGCCCACTATGCTTCCTGATTTTAAATCTGTTTCACTAATTTCTTGTAATTAGGAATATTTCATGTAGGTTGGAGAAAACAGCAGGTTGAACTTTTGCCATTTTGAGAAATACAATATAAATGCTCTTCTCATAAACCTGGAAAAAAAGAGCACCCAAGACATGGTGAAAAAGTTTGGTAGTAGTTCCTTCAAAATCTAAACATAGAATTTAACATTGACCTGTGACTTCATTTGACCCATAAATTCCACTCCTAGGTATATACTAAAAACAACTGAAAGAAGGGACCTAATAGATAGTTGTGTGGAGGGTGTTGTTATTGTTGTTGTTGAAGATGGAACCCAGAGTCTTGCACATTCTAATCAGGTTCTATACCACTGAAATACACCCCCAATCTGTCAAACAGATACTTGTACATCAATGCTCATAATACCACTATTCCCAACAGCCAACAAGTAGAAACAACCTAAATGTGTTTCAACAGATAAATTAATAAACAAAAATGTGATCTATCTCTATAATGGAATATTATTCAGCCTTATAAAGCAGTGTGATTCTGATACGTTACAACATGGATAAGATGTGAAAACTATGCAAAATGAAATAGAACAAACACAAAAGGACAGATATTGTATGATTCCACTTATACAAGGAACCAAGAATAGGCAAATTCAGAGATAGAAAGTAGAACAGAAGATACCAGAAATAGGAGGAAGGAGGAATGGGTAGTTATTGCATAGTGGATACCAAATTTCTTTTGGGATAATGAGTTCCGGAAATAGACAGCGTTAAGTAATTGCACAACATTGTGGGTGTACTTAATACCACTAAATTATAAATCTAAAGTGGCTAAAATAATAAATCACATTTTATCTATACACACACACATACACACACATACGCATATACACAAACACATTTTTAAACACATTTTTAAAATGCTACAAAAATCCCAAATCCAAGCTAATGTTAATGTGAGAAATTTACAAAACTACAATGCACATAATCTTTTTGTTTTTTTCTAGTTATAGATGCTACAGTAGTATTCTTATCTTGACCATTTCTTGAAAACATTCCAAATGACACTATTGCATGTGAAAATTAAGCTATTAGTTTCAGACAATGAATACACTGACCTAATATTTAATGACGGGCACTGTTTCCCTGAGCCAGGATTGCTACCCTACATAATAAATTGTTACTCTAAGATGGAGCCTGCCCAAGAGCAAAGCAACCGAATACCACAAGATATCTATAAAAGATTAAATGCCTGAGTCACTACTTAAAGTATATTCATTCTCCTGTGCAAATGAAAATAAGAGAAGTCTATTAGCCAAGGATTTCATTGATCATGCCAACTTTTAAACGTACTTGATGAAGTAGTCTCGCCCATCTCGGTTTGTCATCATCTCCCATCCATAGGGTGGCACCTGGTTCAAGCCCCAGGTTCCTGAGGGAGGTGGCCAGCCTGAAGACTTCGTCCTGTGGCTGCAAAAGAAAAAAAGGATTATCACACTTGAGTCCTGAATATATCTTCTGAGACAAATTGCAGAGGAGTACCTGATTTGCTCCTCTAAATTGAGGACTGTATCCTCAACTGATTAATTGAATAATTATAAAGAATGTTTTTATGTCATGTATCATGCTAGGTATTTTCTATGTGTTATTTCAGTTTCCAAAGGGGCTCTATGAAGCATAAGCACATTTACACATTTTACATATAAGAAAACAATAAATAGGCCAGAAACTGTAAGTAACTTTTTGAAGTCATACAAGCCAATTTTGAACAAAAGTTCTGCAGCTTCCATCATTTTAAGCATTCCTGAAACCAAACATGAGGATGATTTGGTCACATAAATAGATTGGACAATATTATATAAATACACATGAAAATAAATTGTTTTGTGCTCTTAAGCAACAAAACAAAACAAAGCAAAAGCAATCCCCAAGCCTCAGTTTTCTGGATTCCTATGAAGAAAATACAAAATTTATACTCATGTTAATGACATTCCAGGAAAAATGAGTTAGTCATAAACCTTATACAAACTCATAATCTTAAATCACAACAAAAATGCACAGATCATCTTTCACAAATTCCCAGTCCACAACACAACTGTAATTTGACTCATCAGTAAAATGAAAGGGTCTTTAAAGAGAATTTCCTTTAAATCTGATTTTTCCAAGAGTAAAAGAAAAGAAGTAACTCCTTGTGACAAGCACTTATGCTGGGTAGCACTGCAGAGTCACAGTCCCTAACTACAATCCTAAAGCCATTTTCTGGAGCATCATTGAATCATAGCCTCGCCTCTTCAACCCAGGACCTGCATAAATTCCTGTCTTCCAATAAATGTGCAAGACTTCTTCTTAACCATGCTTTTGGAAGGAAGCAATCAATGCCATTTTAGGATTGATCAACATCCCTCATCACTTTGTCCTTTAGGTCATGGAGAAGTTACTCACTGTATAGCCTCTAAGATCCTCTCATGACTCCAAATTCCAGAATGATACCACTAAAGCAGACAGGGGAAAAGCAGTGATGACATTTTCCTGGACTCACAATCAGTGTCTCAATAGCTATCCAAGAACACTTTACAATGAGAAAGAAGTGCCGCTCTGATTAGATGAAAGTAGAGCAAGTGCCACTGGCCTGGGGATGGATTGCACTTGTTATTTGCCTCATTAGTTGGGCCCTCTTGCACCAGGTGCAACTTGCATAATGTTATGTTTGCTTTCATGCAGCTGGTGGCCCTTTTTTGGCAACTAAATAAACCAGCGTTTTCAACCTTTCTGTGAAGAGGGAGACATTAAGTCAATACAATACTGGGCAACTTCTTCCCTAAACCCACCTGGCCCTCTCATACATATCCATTTGACCATAATCCCAAATTTCTTAAGAGAAATAAGTCCATTTCCTTTAAGTTTTATACAGAGCAAATATTTTGCGTGATTTTAACCAACTCCATTGCTTTTCTTTAACTTTCTTTCAGTTTTGCTACCTCCTTCATGACATGTTCACCAATTTGATACAGGTCTAGTAAGTTTAGAATGCCACCATAGGATTCTTTCTTGCCTGTTGACTATTGAAAGAAAAACATGGCTACTGCTTTTGGTTCTTTTACTTGCATAAAAGTCAACAGTGGCAATTTCCTCTGGTGTTTTTTTTTTTTTAATGTGCTGCTTTCCTGCAGTGAGAGAACACATGAATTTGTCACCCTGAGGAACTACAAAAAAGAAATAAACAAACAAAAAACCCCACACCACTTTCTCCACAACAGCAGAGATCATATTCAGAATGCTTTCTAAGATGGTGCCAAGGAAACAAATTCTTAGAGGCATGAATACGGTCTGTTCTGTTATTAAAAACTTTCTCCAAAAGCAAGAGTACAGTTAGAAGTAGTACAAAGACTATTCTTAGGAGTGAAAAGAGGAGGCCTGTGCAGAGAATACAACTATTTATTCTGGATTCTTAAATTATGTATTGTATTAGAAAGGTAATCTTTCTCATAGGGGGCTAACTTATTAAAAACAATATACTGTCTTTCTTTTCTTTCAACCATTTTTTCCTCACTGAAATCTAAATCACTAAAGGAAAGACATGGGCTTTCTAATATAATTTACATACAAAATACAGAATTATAATTAAAAACTGGAGGAAACCCGTTTTATTATACATGACATTCTGTCCTGTACAGTATGTTCAGGAAGGGGCAAACAACAGTTGAGCAAGATGTTTTCAAGTAAAGCCTTCTTTTAAAAATCACCAGATGAAATGATAAAGCTGGAAAACTGCATAAATACTAATTGAGTTTAGTCTAGATCAAGGGGTATTAGCTGATATAAAACAAATGATTGAATATTAAGAACAGAAATGAACACATATCTGCCTGTTAATGTGTTGACATTAAATGTATAGGTCTGAAAGTGCTTAGTAAAATTTAGCAAATTAAAAGTGCAAGTAGAACAAAAATAACACCCTTTAAAAGTATCTTTCCATAATGGTTTTGAGAAAATTCCAGGATGTAGGCCATAATTTTGAAGGGATCTGGCCCCTGCTTCTATGCAGTGTGATAACTGGAAGTCTAGTCATCAACAATATCCAGCCTTGGAAATTCAGTGGTTTCCTGTCTGCTTACTGGGGAGATGCTTCAGAGACCTCCTTTCCCTGCTCTTACCTGTGGTGGTGCATTAAACTCAGTACTCCCAAATGCCTCCCATCCCATCACTGCTAAAAGACACAACCTTTTCTACCCAGAATATTAATCCATTATGTCCCATCATCCTATATAGAATTAAAAACTTGGGATTTAATGGGTTAAGAGGTGGCCCCCTGTACTGCAGCAGTGAGGCCAACACATGTAAAAGCAGAGCTCCTAGCTGCTTTGCTTTAGCACCCCTTCTGATATGGAAATTAAACTCAGTTTCTTAGCATGGCCCAGGCACTGTTATGATGACACTATTCTGAAAGCTCTTCATTTCTGGCAATAATGCCAAGCCTATGTGCCTGTGTGAGGTGCTTGTCTTTGTATTTCCTGTCCATTTCAGAGGGAGTCCATTCTGACTTCTTGGGATGAGCCATTAGAAAAGTTCCCCTCTTTGAATGAGGTCTTACTTTTTGTCTAAGAACTCCTTAGCCTCAAAATTCCTCTTGACCACTGCTATGGATCCCAAACACTCTAATAAGTAAGACTCTGGCTGTTCTTCTCAGCTGTGTTGCTGAGGATGGTATGCAGGTTGGCCCCACTGAGACCATTTGCAAAATGGTCTTCCAGAATAGGGCTGCTAAATTTAGAACAATAAATACAAGTCACTCAGTCAAATTTGAGTTTTCCATCAGCAGCATTTTTCAAGCATGTCACATATACTATTTGGGCAAAACTGATGCCCACTGGAGTTTGAGAACCACTGGGTTAGAACCAGACTCCCTTCAATCCAGGCTCTGCCAATTTTTTTCCATGATATTAAGCAACTTATTTAACCTCCCCAACCTCCTCAGAATCAGATACTCCTCTGTCAAATGGTGATAATAGGACCCATATCTTTGGAAGAATATTAAGTAAGTTTTGTAAAGAGTTGGTATAATGCCCAGCACATACACACTTAAAAGTCTTTGCTAAATAAATATCTACCTACAAGTGAAAAAATATAAGACTTTGGGGGGATTGTGCAAGTATAATTGACTGCAATCCATCCTCAGAATAAAAAGAAGGTGAAAGGCTCAGTCATCTATTCTCTTCCAGCCTGGCAGGAGCAGGGCTAGAAGGGGCTGAACCAAGCAGTCACACTTTCCCATAAGGCTAGAAGTTGATGAGTTCAGCCTGTGTCAAGGCAGAAGGAACTATCAAAAAGTTTTTTTAACCAAAAACCAGGAATCCCAAGTCTGTGATCCAGGGTACAGAGGGTTAGTTTCCACTTTTCTTAGGCAAGGCTTTGAGAGTCCTTGCAATTGTAATGTTCTGCAACTTCTGAGATCATGGCTGTGTGAACCACTTTTGAACACTTAGCTCAGCCTTAAAAATAGCGACCTACATTGTCAGAGCTATTTAAATCACTCCAGAAACTCCTAACAACTGACTGAACTGGTTTGCAACATTGTGCTTCACTCATCTATTGTTTGCAACAGGCTAAAACCATCCTGGACAAGATAGATCTTCATACTTTGTAAGAAATGAGAGCAGCTATGAACAGTGCAGACACAGCTGTGGAAGTATTTATGTTGAGATCATTGGTGGAAGCGCTCCATGATTTCCCCCTATATGCCTGCCCCTAATCCTTGGACCAAATCTTAATAGTAAATCTGCCATAGGAGAAAACAGGCTCTCGGAAATGCCTGCAGGACTCTACAGTGATCTGAGTTTCCGTAGAAACAACTCAGTATCTGAAAAATGGATACTATACAGGAGAAGAATGTGAGGTCAAGTTCCACATTCCTGACTCGGATTCAAATTCTGCCATTTACTAGATTTGTAACCCTGGGCAAATCACTCTAAACTCTCTGCACTTTATTTTCATTACCTAGAAAGTGGAGTTATTCTAACTCAACATTTCCATTCAGAGGTGACTTTGCCCTCAAAGGACACTTAGCAATGTTTGCAGACATTTTTGGTGGTTTCAACTGGGGGAAGGGTAATATGTGCTTCTGGGATTTAGTGGGTAGAGGGCAGGGATGCTGCTAAACATCCTACATTGCATGGAACAGTTCCATACTCAAAAAAGTGATCCAGCCAAAATGATAATAGTGCCAAGGTGGATAAACCCTGTTTAGCTCGCAGAGCTGTTATGAGAAAGTAAGGTGATGACTATACAAAGTTTAGTCCTATATTTGGCAGAGTAAGGGGTCAATAAACATTACTTGAAAACAAGAAAAAAGCATTTTCAATGTATCCACTTACATCCTAATTATAGTAAGCATGGCATGTCTTTATATTAGAAAGAATGAATTAAAATTCCAGGTCTGCCACTTAATAGCTTAGTCTTTCTACATTTTAGTTTTATGCATAAAATGGAAGTAATAACATCCAGCTCACAGTGATGCTATACAGACAAATAATATATGCAAAGCCCTAAAGTACAATGCTTGGTTCATTTATAACAGTCTCATCAAATGGTATGCAAGTAGTAGTTGTAATAGTAAAGAGAGTAACATTTGCATTTGACCTAACAGTTTAACCAGCATTTCTACATCCACACTTTCTTTTGATACCCACAGGCCTGCCTCAGAGTACAACAGGTGCCTTCTAAAGCATTATTGTTTCTGTTTTAAAGATGAAGAAATTAAGATTCAGAAAATGTATAACTTGCGCAATAGGGACAACAATCTACTTGGAAGGGAAACTGGATCTCTTAGCAGACATTGCTCTCCACAGATTGTATTAGGCACAGAAATGTGGGGAGGAGGCAAGAGTCCTACAGCCTAGGCAACTCTCCTGCTAGAAAAGTGTCCAGACTGAACCCTGAAGCTTCCTACTCCAAACCCCATATTTCTTACACTGTGTAGCAATTAAGTGTGACACCAACATACAGGCTTTCTTAGATACTTGGTAATAGTATGGGACTAGTAGTCAGAATCAAGCTGTATTTTTTGACTCCGTGTTGAGAAGTGAATTATCATGTTCACTTCTGATATGAGAAAAAAATGAAGCTTTTTCTCATCTACTCAATTATTAATCCTTGATATTGAATGACACTATACAAATCCAAATTAAAACATGATACAGAATTTGATCATTCTTATTTTATTGGACTGAAAGAGATTATTTTGAGAATGACCCTTGATTGTATAGTGTTGCAAAATGAAAATCATTTTCTCATTTATTTTGCTATAAATGGTAGTGGGGTCATGGGCTCTGAAACCCGTACAGATACCTCAAGGTATCTTCAAACAGAATTTTGCATTTTCAAGCTGATGGTATTCAAGGTATCTTCTGGGTTAACTGCAATGTGTATTAAGGTAAAGGAGTGAAGAGGGAGTGAGGAAAATGAACAAGAGTCAATGTTTCTGGGTGAATTTTAAAAGCGCCAAGTTTTTCTGACAACCATGTTCTTTTTGTGTCTAGCTTAGTATGCCCCATTGTAGTTAGAGAAGGGTGCTTGACATGATGCCCTGGAAGGCCTGTTCTAGATAGTTTTTTGTCGCTATGAATCAGTAAGGAATTGATTGACCAGGTCTTTTGGTTCCAGTCAATCATGCCGACCATTCACAGAAATGTCCTGAATTAGGTTGCATTCTCTTCTACCTTAGAACACAACTTCATCCTTTAAGTCAGACTTCAGCATGGTAGTCAAACTATTTTGACCTTATATTATAGGTAACAACTGTCCATACCACCACCTTTATTAGCAGGTTTCGGTACAGGTGCATATGAAGAAAGCTATGCCAATAGGGTAAATATAACTTCAAAGCCATACACATAGAAGAATAATCCCTCCAAATATCTTAAAGATTTCAGGATAGGAAAATACAGAAAAGGGAGAAGTAAACAGTTAAAAACTACTTTAAATACCAATGTCAAGCCTTATTAAAGCAGACAGAAATATATTAATTACAAAATCATTTAGTCAAGCAGAAATGTATTATTAAGTCAAGAATTTAACTGTTAAATGATAGTTAAGTGTGTGTGTATGTATATATAATAGACACACACACACACACACACATATATATATATGTATATATATATATATTTGAGGTGCTGAGGATTGGACCCAGGGATTCACTCATATTAAGCAATTGCTCTACCACTGAGTCACAAACTGCCCTTGAATGTATATTTTAACAATCAAATTTAAATATTTTTAATTATTTTCATCTGCTTCATTATATGATTTATTTGAGTTTTAGCACAACACTATCACAGCCTGTTGAATTAGTTATGCTTTCTAGTTAGGAATCAGGGAGAATTACTAGAAGTAAATCTGAGTTAACTGGCTCTCCTTCCAAAAGTTTGTACATATAAATTTAAGCCTCATTTTGTGTATTCCTGTGACATATGACAGATGTCCTGAAGATCTGAGGTCATGTATCTAGGCTACCCAAACATCACACACAGGAGTTGCCATTAAAGTCAGATATAGCTCTGCCTTAAATTACATTTTTTTCAAAATGTATTTGTATGTCTTAGCTCATTGAATTCTTCAACTCTGTACATCTGGAAAGACAATTATAATTGTCCCAGTATTGTTGAGGAAAACAGAATAGCTAGGTTTCATTGCTCAAAGAACTAAATGTGGGAACAGTTGACAGATCAGGTCTTTATCTCCATTTGCTCGACTGCTATTGCACCTGCTCATGAGTTCATAGTTGTGCCTCCCAAATAAACAATTCCAAGTGGCTAAGATGAGCTGGGCACACACCCTGGGAAGGCAGTGACCATGTCTTCTTCATTTTCCCATGCTATTACTCAGAGTAATGCCAGGTACATAATTTATGCTCAAATGTAAATGGAAATAATAAATGAAATCAAGGTACATGAAGGTACTGGCACAGAATCTCAGATATTATAATTGTAGCCTTCTGCCTTCAGGTGGGTAAGAGCAAGTTCATGGGGACAATGCCATGTGTTAATAACTGCTGTTAGGCAGGCACTGTTCTAAGTATTTTCATGGGTTATTTCTTTTTACTCACAATAGCTTAGCAAGGAAGGTTGTTGACAACTCATTCAACAATAGAATACCATTTGGTCATTAACTAAAAGTTGTAGATGAAAACAGTCACAAGATGCATAGTTAAATCAACAAAGTTTGTTATTAAAACACTGTGCACAATATGATCAATTTTACAAACGAACTAAAAACCTGTGTACATAGGCATAGAAAAACGATCTGGAAGGATGGGTCCACAGTGGCTATCACTGGGTTGTAAGATTGTGGTGTTTTAAAAAATTGTCTGCTTTTTCATATATTATTTCCTATATTGAACATGCATTATTTTTATCATTATAATTTCTTTCAAACAAATACAACTAGAAAAAGGCCATGACTCCATGTGGGTTTTTAGTGGAATCATTGGAGAAATTATAGAGAAGTAGTGGAACCTGAAAATACAGTTTTGGTGTCCCTGTATGCAATCATGCATTGTCATTTATTGGACAGAATGCATTTTGACAATCCTCTATTTAGGAGTTTCTAACCAAAATGCAAATGACTATGTCCTTTAACCTAGGTGTCTATTACTATGGGATGGATTAAATAAAGTATGATAAAGCCAAATAATGGAATTCAATGAAGCTGTCAAATAATAAAGTAATTTATTTATATAATGACATGGAAAGATTTTGAACATATGTTAAATTATATTTTAAAAAGGTAAATACAGGGGCTGGGGATGTATCTTAGTAGTAGTAAGACTTACCTAGAATGTGCAAAAGGCTGAATTTAATCCCCAGTACAAGGAGAAGGAGAAGGAAAAGGGGAGGGGGGGAGAGAAAAGGGGAAAGAGGATGAGGAGGAGGAGGAAGGAGAAATAGAAAGATGTCTAGTTTTTTACTATTTGTGAAAAAGAAAGGGATGAACAAGGGAGCAGAAATAAGGCCAAACCATGAAATCTAGTTCAGTGAGTAGAGACTATGGACATTACTAAATATCCCACAGTGCACAGATCAGCCTCAACACAAAGAATCACTCTGCTCTAAATGTCAATAGTGTAGAGGCTGAGAAACATTGAAATCCTATACATCTCCTTGCCTATAGGCTATAATGCAGTCTGAGAGTTCTTTTTTCTCTCTTCCAAACACCTAGGTTTATCAATTGTTAATAGGTTGCAACATTTATCCTATCCTTTCTCCTCTCACTCCCTATTTCTGTTTATGCTTATGAATCTTTACTTGAAACATTTGATATTCAGTCATACACATCATGACATGTTGGCCTCAAATTCTGCAGCATTAATCTTGTAAAAGGACATTCTCCTTTAAAACCACAAAATAATATCACATCAAGTGTATTTAATGTTGACACAATAACATTATCTAATGTATAGTCCACATTCAAATTTCCTCAATTATCTTAATAGTGTCCTTTTACAAAGACTTCGTTTGAGTCAGTATCCATTAGGCTTTATGTTTTACATTTACTTGTCCTGTCTCTTTATTCAACAGTGTTTTCAAGATGCAAAGCTGTCATAAGCCTAAAACTTTAGAAAGATGATATAGTTCTTCCCTGCAAACCTCAGCAATAGTGACCAATATTTCTAAACTATATCATAGTGTCTATTCAAACATGACTCCTATAGTTCACACGGTATCTAGTGATGGTAGTTGTCTAATAGCTACTGTTTGTTAACTGAGCTGACACACATATTATTAGAACTTTATATGCTAATACCCTGGTAATTGTGGGTAGTAGGGATATGGCAGAAAAGAGACTTCTCCTTGGAATGATCAGAAGGCAGAGATCAAGATGGGAACATGAACTGATAATTATTTAACAATCAGAAAGCAGGACAGAGAGGGTCCTACACTTTATGATGAGGAAATGTGTCAGTCAGTAATACAGAGAGCCCCCACATCCTGGTGGGTAGAGGAAGGAAGTGGGACAGACAAGAAAGAAAAGCAACAGCACAAAGCAGGCACCAGAACATGGGTTGTAACATCAAAGAAAATTCTATCCTGGTTAGAAAGCTTCTCACAGATGTTTTGATGTGCCAGGAGCCCAAGGCACATTCAGAATGGGATGTTCATATTTGTTAGTAAATGCCAGACACTAACCTATCCTTTTTATACTTATTTTTTCAGAAAAGATCTGAGGTGGCAAATGAATCTCTCAAACTGACAGTTTGGTTTTACTGATGACCTATTTGTATTAAGTAAAGACTCAGAGTAGAAACACAAGGCACTGTAAGGGCCAAGTATCTCTCTACCTAGAGAGACCTTTCTTGTCAATCAGCAAGGATTCATTGAGCAGCGACCCGTTTCAAGGCTCTGTGGTCAGTTTGTGTGATATAGCAAGCCTATCTATACGTCTCCTTTTTTATGGGTTATAATGCAGTCTGACAGCTATTTTTTTCCTCTCTTCCCAAACACCCAGTGCCCGCACAACACTATACTCATTCATTCACTGAAAACACTTTATTGAGTTCTTTTGTGCCATTTATTGTGCAGCACTAGAGATGTGACAAGCAGACAAGGTGCTTTCCTTCATGGAACTTATAACATTGTTGAGGAAGGCAGGGATTATAATTTACCCAACCTGGACATTGTCCTGGTTCTGGGTTGTTTCCTGAACCCTGAGCTTTATTTAAACTCCTCATCTGGGAATTCCACAGAGTAGGCATTGGGAGACAGGAAAATCTGCCTTGCATTTCTCAAATTATTCTACACAGACTACTTCTTAACCCACACCAATCATTAAATACTTTCCCCCTTTCATTGGGGGCCTAGTCTTTTGCTTTTACCTGTAATATGAAGCTTGAATATGATCTCAGGACCCACTAAATGCATCATGTCATAGAAATTGACAGTGATTATAGGATTAATGAAACACAGCATTGGTTGAATCTGCCAAATGGCCTAATCTAATTTTGAAATGTGTTGTTAAAACACTTTTGCGACTACTCATCATTTTAAGAGATTGCATTCATCTTCACATTTCACTTATCTATAGAAGACTCATAACCTAATACTGCTACATACCAAGCTTACTCAAAATCAATTGGCTTTTCAATGAATGTGTATATGAAAATTAAAACATTTTCCCATGTAGCTATCTATTGTGAAAATTACATTTTCACTACTCTTGGGGACGTGCACATATGTTTTGATAATTTTTAAATTTTTGCAGATTACCATATAAACTATTTGCTTATCTGGAATGCAGTTTACTTAATCTTCTTGGCCTTGATTAATGACTTTCATAATCCTAAGTTAAAAGTATATTTATTTAATAGTTATCTCCTAATCCATTAAGCTTTTTTTCTGAGTAAGAGAATAAAAATATTACATAGAAATTATCTTCAATTAGGTATAAACAGGAATAAAAAGGGAGGAATTGTTAAAAAGAAGGAAGTGGATGGAGAGGAGAAGGGACAGATATAACTGTGTATATACTTTTTGTGAACAAAAAGTAAAAATGGAAATAGAAGAAAGAATACTGGCTTGGAAGTTAGAGGCTGAGTTCTAAGTATACCATTTATAGCAGAGATCAGAAGACTTTTTCTGTAAAGAGCCAGCGAATAAATATTTTCAGATTTACAGGCCATAATGTCTCTGTTGCAAATACTCAACCCTACCTTTGAATCAAAAGTGGCCACAGACAACATGTAAACTAACAAGCATGGCTTTTTCCAACAAAACTTATTTACAAAAACATCTATATTTGGCTTTCAAGCCATAGTTTTCTGACCTCTGATTTATAGTGTTGCCTTGGGATAGTCACTATATTTCTGTTTCTCACTTATCTTATTCATGAAATGAAGGTATTAGACTACTTGATTTTTTAAGTCCCTTCAAGTTCCAAAACGTCTACCTTCATTATTTAAACAGGTCTCTTTTTCAAAGGCTATACTCTTTAACAGGATTGGAAGAGACCCAGATACACAAATTCTGCAATACAGTTTTTCACTGAGGTAACAATTACCAATCACGGAAAATGAATAGGATTCCTATTTACCATAGCATTTGATCCAAAGATAAAACATTATAGTTCAGCTCATCACATACCTGAATATTTATGGGGAGTTTTAAATCTCTGAACCATTGATCTTCTCTTATAAATAGGGCCATTATTTGGATGAATGGTATTTCAAATATGCAATATACAGTTAATCCCAAACCATAATGGAAAAACCCATTGTAGTGGCTGGTTTCCAAAATTCAAATCAAGAGTCTTTGAGGCTGGGAGAAACAAACTAATATGTAAGTATTTTCAAATATCATGTTATAAAGTTGTTTTACTATCAAGGGGTATGATGCCAAATAATGTTCATCATTGTTTTAGCCTTATTTGTGTTTTATTTAATTACCAAAGACTGTTAATTTTCCTATATTAAATGTGCCTACCTTTTATCCCAAACATGCCTGAGTTTGGTTTGCTGTCTCAGTGTAATCTGGAGACTCTTTTTTACTGCTGAATTATAACCCCTAAAGCACAGGTGTTTATAGTAAACCTGCTGACATCCTTAACAAAATGTGGTAGAGAGTTACAGCACACTTAGTTATGCCTGTACGCACTGGTGCTAAATGTGCCATCTATTTCCCTTCTCTAGAGTTAAAGTGCATATGTGATATTGTAATGGGTTATATATAATGTAAACAAAACATATAAACCTACTGTGTTTTATTTTTTATCCAATTCTAGGAAGACTTCTAGTGGCTTTTCATTTAGAGTTGTTCAATACAGAGATTCACACCTTCAATTCCACATTTACATGACTGTTGCCTCTTCTTATTACAACACTAAATTTATCATGCAGTTCCATGGCATCCCATAATTTTCTGAAACTATTACTATAAAGGAACAAATGTATACTTGACACTAAGTGCAGAAATTAAAATGATTTTTTAATACTTCCAGTCTAGATATCAAAGGAAATGTATTATTTCACTAGATTTCTCAATATCTGCACATTTCCAAGATCATAAAAAATGTATGAGAATAGAGAGCACAAAAAGCCTCATAGGAGATACAAATATATACACTGGAAAATAGATATCATTCAGAGCTTCCTCCTCCTCCCCCTTCTTCTTCTCTTCCTTCTCGTTCTCCTCCGTCTCTCCCCCCCCCATCTTTAAACAACTGTTAAGATCATAGTGAGAAAATATATTCTAAGGATATGAGAATTTTCCAGTAGCGATTGAAGCCAATTTGCAAATGCTTCCCATTCACTATCACCCTCCTTTTATTTATGTTTATTCTGTTCATTTGAAAAGCCTTTTATTGAGCAACATTTTTTCATTCCAGGTATTGAACACAGGGGTGCTTAACCACTGAGCCACATCCCTAGCCCTTTTATATATTTTATTTTGAGACAGGGTCTTGCTGAGTTGCTTAGGGTCTCTTTATGTTGCTGAGGCTGTCTTTAAACTCATAATCCTGCTTCAGCCTCCAGGGCCCCTGGGATTATAGGCATGTGTCACTGCACCCAGCCATCATTGAGCAACATTTAATGGGTAGAACTGTAAGAGATAAACAAAGAACCTTTGCTCTCAAAGAAAATAAAAATTGAGGGAAGAGGTGATGCTGAGAGTTCACTGAAAATGTAAGCATTATGCCTTCTTGCTCCGTATAGGGAAAACTGAATTATGGTTTATGTCTTTAGAAACATCTGGAAGAGCTGGCCTCCATCTCAGACTCTGGAGGTGAAAGAGAAGGTCCACATCAAAAATGTAATGTTCACCATTTTCCATTTTGGCCTCACATTTCTATAACAATTTTGATAACAATTATATTTATCATGGCAGTCATAATAAAAACTAAGATAAATGGTGCTGTTAGTAATAATATTAGGTTTTCTTTGTTTTCATTCATCTTCTCCAACTTCCATTTGGAGTTTCTTCATATCTTGCATTCCATCTGCTCTAAATATGGGCATATTATCACTGAACAAATAAAGATTCAGAATTCCCTTGCCTTAGCTCAAGTAAGAGCCACAAGTAAGCTCTGTTACCTTTTATATCCAAACGTAATCATTTTGTAAATCAGGACCAAAAAATCATATATTTTTCCAAGATGTGTCATAGAGACAAAATGATGTGAAAACACTAGGAAGGCAATAAGCTCTCAATATTTCTACATCATGGAGTAATTATTTCCACAGCAAGGAACACATTTATTTACAAAGTGTACAGACTTACTTGGTAAAGGGAATGAACTTTATTGTAACCATGTGTGACATGCTAAGTTTTTATTAGACAAGTTTTAAAAATCTCTTCCTCCAACTGACAATAATAATATATCTGCAGCTGTGAATGTTTCCAGGAAAGAGATTTTAGCAACTAGCTGATACATTTATTAGAAAAGTGCTGAAAAGCCTTTCATAATGAAAAGTGCCCCTTACAGCAGGGCTTCTCCATTTAGTCTGCACAGGAATAACCTAAGTATAGTTAAAAATGTAGGTTCTAGTTGCATGCAGTGGTGCACACCTGTAATCCCAGCTACTCAGTAGGCTGAGGCAGGAGGATAGCAAGTTCAAGGCTGGCCTGGGCAACTTACCAAGACCCTGTCTCAAAAATTAAAATAAATAAAGAAATAAAAAGGGCTGGGGATGTAGCTCAGTGGTAGAATACTTGCCTAGTATGTTCAAGGGCCTGGGTTTAACCCCCAGCACTGCAAAAAGAACAAAACAAAACAAAATGCAGGTTCTGATTAAACAGGCCTAAATAAGGGATCAAGATACTGAGTCACTAATGAATTCCCAGGGAATGTTGATACTGCTGGTCCAAGGACCACACCCTAAGTAACAAGCCTTTACACGTTCTTTTTTCCCCCATTAAAAAGCCTTTTTATTGTTGTCTTTTTTGTTTGCTTGTTTTTTAATCAAATGTCCAAATGTACCTTATTGGTCTTGACTCCATGAATGGTCAAGACTAAGAGAAAAGGAAGGTGAACCAGCTGGCACAGGGAGAGTTCATCTCCACAATATTTCATTTATACACAGAACTAAACAGACCAGCACAGAGTCACTATTGTGGTTAGAAGTTGGCAGGATGGGACAAGGGAGGAACATGTAGGGAGCAGGAGTATCATTTAAAAAAAGGCAGTCCCCACCTCAGACTAGGACTTGGTCTGCTTCAACCCAAGAGGAATCAGAAGATCAAAAGCAGTTTGGGAAGGCTAGAACTGTCAGGGATGCAGGGAGGAGGAAATTCTGGGGGGGGCTATTTTGCAACTGGGGTGAAGAGAATGCCTTCTCCCTGCTGAGCTCCCCCATCCCCTCCAGTCTGGCAGGAAGGGGACAGCCTGCAAACCCCTAGTGCAGGTCTGAGGCTGCCAGATGCTACAGGCAGGAGGCTGCAGGAGGCTCACAAAGGCTTGCCCTCCATAGAGATGACAGTACCATCCCCTAGTTTTTCAGCCAGGATGCAATGGTCCTTGACCTCCTCATACCAGTTTTCTTGTAATTCATGCTTGATCCCTGTCACCTTCTTCTTGGTGGCATCCTTGGAATTGGCATAGGTCATTTTGCTTTTAAGGGGTGCAGACTCAGGGGCCCAGAAGATTAACACCAAGTCCTCCTTCTTGCTCTCTTTGGTCTCTTGGGTTGCACCATAGAGGGCATAGCAGCAGTCCTTGTCTGGCAGCACCTTGACAAAGGTGGTGTAGAGTCTGACTACGGTCTATCACCTACCAGGATCTCCTTGCCCTCCTCCAGTATGATGTTCTTCTTGTCTTCACTCAGGCAGAAGAGTACTGCCTTTTTGTACTTCTTCACTTCCTCTGGCATCGAAGACTTGTGCACCTTCACATCATTGAGCACCTTGATAGTGCCATCAGAGACAGCTACACCAGAAGCCATGTTTCCAGAAGTGCAAAGAAGATGGCAAGGAGAGCCAGCCCACATGAGAGCTACCACAGCTACTGCCAGATCCAACTCCTTCACATGTTCTAGAAACAGCTTGTGAACCATGGCTACAGGAGATTTTAGCTTAGTGTACCCAGGTGAGTGGCAGTTGACAGGTATCTGTGAGGCCTGTGAAACTGTCCTGTCAGGGATTTGTCAGGATGGATGTTAAGGCCCACTTACTTGGCACTGATCTTGGGAGATCCAGATCAAAGTTTCTATGAAAATTCATTTGAACAGGGAAAACAAGAAAAAACAAAGTATGTCTCCTGAATAATATGAGCACTTCATATTTATGGTCATCTCAGGTTTCTAATGCATAACCATCATGAGCACTCTTTAAATGCACTGCTAATTTACTTCCTTCCAACATTAACATAACGTTCCATTATGATCTAGAACCAAAGGGTTCCCTTCTCTTTTCTGGACAGGATCCTGAGTTAAATGTCATTTCAGAAGCTCTATTAGCATCTACAACTCAAAAATGGTACATAAGACTAGTCCTTATTAATCTTACTGGCGGCTTTGGGCCTTTAGAAAAGCAGATTAAAAGCTCAGTGAAAATTTTCCCGAAGTCCCTATTCTACTCTTGACGTATTGAGTACATATTTTATCTTAGAATTCATCTAAACTCTGTAAGAACTGAAAATGATCACTTACTCCCAATATTCAAGGAACAGATACAAAAGCTTATGACAGGATACTAATATACATAAAATGATTTGACAACAACCAAGAATTAACTTCATTGAAAATAGGTATGCCTACAGAAACACTGTGCATCCTGTTAGAAGCAATTTTTGTACTATTTCCCTCACAAAGTTTTGACTCTCGCATTCAGTAATGATGTCTTCTCCCTGTATTCTCAAGCCAGTGGTCAGCAAACTGTAGTCCATGGGCTTGGCCTGCCACCTGATTTTTGTAAGTGAAGTTTTATTGGAACATATCCATGGTCATTCATTTGAGTATTATATATTACTGCTTTCACAGAAAAATGGCAGAGTTGTGTAGTGTGACAGAGAACAAATGGATTGCAAAGTCTAAAATATTTACCATCTGGACCTTTACAGAAAAAGTTTGCCAACTCTTGTTCTAGAGTAATAAGTACCTTCCTCACGGTACTTCCATTGCATCTTATATTACAGTCAACTATAGATAGGCAGAAAGATAGGGATAGGGAGTAGATGGAAAGATTAATGGTCTTACCAGGGCCACTCTGTGGCACCACTACTCCAGGAGTTCTTATTTACTTTATGCTATAACTGACCCTAGTTCTTTTATGAGGTGCTAAGCTTCCTTACTCATCTATGTACCACTAGCATAGGGATTCAACTCAACTTGGAGTCCAATGAACAGAGTTGAATCAAATTGAACTCTGGAGTTTTACTAGGGCAATGATGAAGCCATGATATTTAGGTCAGTGAAATTTCTGAGAGCAATAAGCAAATTTCTGATTAAACCTGTAACTAGATTAGCAGAAACCAAATGGTTCTTTTGGCAACAAAACAAAAGTGGCTCTTACAGCCATTTTGTTTGATGGGGATTTTACAAGAGGCTCCACAATAAACTGTAGCCATAAAGTACTTGATATTAGCATTACTGATCCTTGGTGAATTTTTCCTTCCAAATCATAGCAGAGACAGAACACACTCCCTGCCCATTCCAGTGTGTACAATCCAGAGGCCCAGTCATTGGCATGCTGGCTTATGGGCTGTGTACTCCTGCTCCAGGAAATCATTCATCTGATATGTCTACCTGAGCTCCAAGGACCCAGGAAGAAAAAGAGGCAGTGATGACATTTTGTGAGCAAATAACTTTTTACTTTATTTTAATATTTCCTCTCTTATATTCATCACTTTTTAAGAATGAAATAAAATATATACCTTCTGTCATTGCCTTTTGAAAGGAGGCTAAGTCATATCCTTTCCTAATTATATTTATTCATTGTATGTCCTAATTCTCACAATTTTATTCATGTGCTATCATTCTATCAGCCCCTCAAATTCCATATTTTGTAATGTGCCCTGTAAGTCCCTATGAGTTCTAGTAGTTGCTAAGATCACAGAAGAAATGTGTTCAGAGAGGTTAGTATTTTTCCATTTAAAGTTAATCTATTTGGCATTAATACTTATGGATATAACAATTTCTTTCATTTGTTTCCCTCATTAAAAATCTAAAATTTTGAATTTTTTCCATGCTCAGCTTCTATATTAGAAGTTTAAACATAAATTTAGAAGATGTTTTAATAATTTGGATAAAAAAGTAAAAATAAGCATAATGCTTAAATTTAGTTTATTCCACTTAGGCATGGGTAAGAACTTACTTAGGAAAATTTATGTACTCAGTGAATGATCTTAACAGCCTAAAATTAATAAAATTTCCTTAAGCCACACCAAATTCACCTTGATTTCATTAATGATGCGAATATAGGTATTCTAATAAAAAGTTTGCATCTAGCCAGGTGCAGTAGTGCACGCCTATAATCTCAGCACTTTGGGAGGCTGAGACAGGAGAATCGCAAGTTCAAAGGCAGCCTCAGCAACAGTGAGTTGCTAAGCAACTCAGTAAGACCTTATCTCTAAATAAAACACAAAACAGAGCTGGGGATGTGGCTCAGTGTTCAAGTATCCCTGAGTTTAATCCCTGGTTACCCCCGCCCCAAACAAAAAGGTTTGCATCCATACCAAAATGCTATTCTAGCATAACATGTAACCCTATTTTGTTTACAGGAGATAATGAAGTGTGAATGATAAATACAGGCTAATTTGGTGTCTACAAACTTTAAAGACAATTTTTTTAGTTGTAGATAGAAAAAATAATATCTTGGATAGTGTGGGTTAAACAAAGTACTAAAAGTAAATTACACCAGTTTAATGTTTTTAATATGACTAACAGAAAATTTTAAATAAAATGTGGTTTGCATTATAATTTTATTAGACTGTGCTGCTCTATAACCTAGGGATAGGCTTTGGTGTTCTTCCCATGGATATTTTTACAACTGTCATTCTTTTTCTTAATTTGTCATGTGATTTGTGCATCTCTCTTGAGCTCTATTGGCTGCCCAAACAGTGAACTTGATATCTTATTCAAGATTAAACCCATATCTGATTCATAGTAGGCATTCTCATATGTTTGCTAAAAGAACAAAAGAACTACATAAAGAATTAAAAGAACAGAGCTGAAGTCACCTTACATCCCTAGGCTATAGCTAATATGTGGTTAAACTAAGTAGTCTCTAGGAGACCTTACAGTTTCATTGACTGCAAATATCTAATGTGGATGTTTACATGAGTGTTATGGGTTGGATCTTGAATGTCTCCCAAAGACTCATGTGTTTAAGGCTTAGTCCTCAATGTAGCAATGTTCACAAGTGAGACTTTCAGGAAATTATTGGGTCATGATTAATCCATTGATGGATTCATAGCTGAATGGACTACTGGAAGTGGTGGAAACTAGGTGGTGCAACCTAATTGAAAGGAGTGGGTCATTGGGGGTGAGTCCTTGGGGACTATGTCTTGCCACAGACTCCCCACCCCTCCTCCTTCCAAGCTACTATAAGCTCATAACTCTAACACATCCTTTTGACATTATGTACTGTCTCACTACAAGCTCAGAAACAATGAAGCCAATCAACTATGGACTGATGCTTCTGACACCATGAGTCAAAATAAATCTTTCTTCCTTTAAGTTGTTTTTCTCAGGTATTTTGTCACACTGATGAAAAGCCAACTAACACAATGTATCACTTCTTGGGCTGTGTATGTAGCTCAGTGTAGAGTACCTGTATTATGCACAAGATCCTGGATTTGATCCCCAGCACTGAAAAAAACAACCAATCAACCAACTAAATAATAAATAAATAGTCACTTATTCCTCATCATGTTTCAGTTCTCACAGTATGAAAAATTAATCTTATCTTTAAGTCTATTGATGTAATGGATTACATTTTTTGATTTCTGCATGCTGAATAAAACTTGCATCCTTGGAGTGAACTCCACTTGATCATGGTGCACTATTTTTTAATATGTTTTGCATGCAATTTGGCAAAATTTTATTGAGAATTTTTGCATCTATGTTCATCAGGGATATTGGTCTGAAATTTTCTTTCTTTGCTGTTGTCTCTGTCTGGTTTTGGGTATCAGGGTAATTAATACTAGCCTCATAGAATGAGTTTGGAAGGGTTCCCTCCTTTTCTATTTCCTGGAACAATTTGAGGAGTATTGGTATTAATTCTTCTTGGTAGGTCTTGTAGAACTTGTCCGAGAATCTGTCTGGTTCTGGGCTTTCTTGGTTGGTAGGCTTTTGATGGTGTTTTCTATTTCCTTGCTTGAAATTGATATGTTTAGGTTGTGTATGTCCTCCTGGTTCAGTTTGAGTAGGTCATATGCCTCTAGAAATTTGTTGATGTCTTTGGGGTTTTCTATTTTACTGGAGTATAAATTTTCAAAATAGTTCCTAATTATCCTCTGTATTTCAATAGTATCTGTTCTGACATTTCCTTTTACATGATGAATTTTAGTAATTTGAGTTTTTTTTCTCCTTCTTTTCATTAGAGTGGCTAAGAGTTTGTCATTTTACTTATCTTTTCAAAGAACCAGCTTTTTGTTTTGTCAACTTTTTGAATTGTTTCTTTTGTGTCAATTTTATTGATTTCAGCCCTGATTTTAATTATTTCCTGTCTTTTACTTCTTTTAGTGTTGGTTTGTTCCTCTTTTTTATAGGGCTTTGAGATGTAGTGTCAGATCATTTATTTGTTGACTTTTTCTTCTTTTAATGAATGAGCTTAACGCAATGAATTTTCCTCTTAGCACTGCCTTCATAGTGTCCTAGAGATTTTGATGTTGTATCAGAGTTCTCATTTACCTCTGATAATTTTTTATCTCCTCCTTGATGTCATCTGTTATACATGTGTCATTCAATAAAAAATGTGAATCAAAACTACTCTAAGATTTCATCTCATGCCAGTCAGAATGGCATTTATCAAGAATACAAACATCAATAAGTGTTGGACAGGATGTGGAGGAAAAGGCACACTCATACATTGCTGGTGGGACTGCAAATTGATGCAACCATTCTGGAAAGCAGTGTGGAGATTCCTTAGAAAACTTGGAATGGAGCCACCTTTGACCTAGCTATCCCAATGATATCCCTCGGTCTATACCCAAAGGACTTAAAAACAGCATACTACAGTGACACAGCCACTTCAATGTTTATAGCAGCTCAATTCACTGTAGCTAAATTGTGGAACCAATCTAGATTCTCTTCAATAGACTAATGGATAAAGATACTGTGGTATATATACATGATGGAATATTATTTAGCATTAAAAGAGAATAAAATTATGGCATTTGCAGGTAAATGGATGGAGTTGGAGAGTATCATGCTTAGCAAAGTAAGTCAATCCCAAAAAACCAGAGGCTGAATGTTCTCTCTGATAAGTGGATGCTGTTCCATAATGGGGGGGCATGCAGGAAGAATGGAGGAAATTTGGTCAAAGAGGGGGATGGGTGGGGATATGGGGGCAGGAAAGATGGTGGAATAAGATGCACATCATTGCCCTAGGCACATGTACAACTGCACATATAATGTGACTTTACATCGTGTACAATCAGAAAAATGAAAAATTGTGTTCCATTTGTGTACAATGAATCAAAATGCATTCTACTGTACCTAGTTAGAATAAATAACATAAAATAAAAGAAAATAAGAAAATTGTATTGAAAAAAATAATCTTATATTTTCCTTGTTATCTTCCTCAGGATGTTGGACATACCTTAAAAGTTATTATCAATGAATTTGACAAATGGAAAGCTAAAAATACTTATTCATAAGTATGTTAGTCAGCTTTCCATCACTATAACAAATAACCAAGATAATAAATTTATAAAGAGAAAAACGTTATTTTGGCTCACAGTTTTGGTTTTAGTCCATCATTGGTTAGTCCCTTTCCTTTAGGCCTGTGGCCAAACATCATGGCAGAAGTATATGGTGGAGCAAACTCACGTTACGGCAGAGAAGTAAAAAAGAGGAAGAAGAAGGGCTGGTGTCCCACTATCCCCTTCAAGGGCACACTCTCAATGACTTGAAGATCTTGAATATCTCCCAGTAGGCCCCATCTCTTAAAGGTTCTACCATCTCCCAATCATGCCAAGCTGGAGACCAAACCTTTTTTATTTTGGTAGTAGAGATTGAACTCAGGGATACTCAACCACTGAGCCACATCCCCAGCCCTATTTTGCGTTTTTATGTAGAGACATAAAAACATGTGAGACTGAGTTTCTTAGCACCTTGCCATTGCTGAGTCTGGCTTTGAACTCGCAATTCTCCTATCTCAGCCTCCCAAAGTGCTGGGATTATAGGCGTGTGCCACTGCGCCCAGCTGAGATCAAACCTTTAACACATGGGCCTCTGGGATACATTTCCTATCCAAATTATAGCAAAAAGTTTCACAAGGTGGGTGTCATAAAAGATAATTAGTATTTAACTTGGTTGACTCTTCTTAAAACACGGGTGGGGTGGGGGCATAGGTGGTGAGAGGGAGTGACTTCTCTGAATCATGACAGTAGAAGAGCTGTCTTTAGAAGGGCTGGCAAGCTCCCTACAGCATATGGGTAAATTCTTCACATGCCACATCACTGGAAAGCTTCCAAGGAATCTAGTATCCAGGATCCTCTCTGTTTTCTCCTTAATCCTCCAGGCAATAGGGAGCAAGCAAAAGGGACTGCCCCCAAAGTGCTGGGTACTACTCCTTGAGTTGACCATTCAGCCCTTAAAAGTGTCTTAAGATTCCAAATCATCTGTCTGGATATTGAAATTCTTTTTGTAGGAAAACATAATCTTAGGAAGCAAGCACAAAACTGACCAACTGATAAGTTTATTTAGTGAAAATTCCACACCAGAGTACATGATTGTTCTTAGACTTTTTTTAACTTAAAAATAATCTCAAACAGCACAGGAGCCAACATTTGAAGGCTAATGGTCTGTGTTTGTTCTACTGCTCTGAGAAATGTTTCTAATGTGGACTCTTGAAGTCATTAAGATCATTTGTCTATTCATAGAGAGGATGCCAGCCATCAGCTATGATGCACAAGACAAGGAGAGCTGCTTTGTCTATAGCACAGGTGAATGAGTTGAAAAAGAAGGGGCTGCAAAAGCCATAATTACCATTTTCTTTCAGTGATATCCAGTATCTTATGACAGAAAAATCTCTTCTGGAAGACACAAGAGTCAAAAATGCAAAGACCTATTGGAAATTTTGCTTTTCCTTCTTGGTTTCTTTTCTTTTCTCTTTCTTCTTTTGTAAATGTAGTCTGCCTGAAGCTTCTATTCTGGAACTTCTCTGATCACCCCTGGAGAATTCACTGTCCTCTCAAAGGTTTTTGTTGTGTTTTTCTTCTTACCCACCACTAGCCTTCCTCTGATTCTGGGATTTTGACCATGTGTCCTTGAAGCCAATCTCTGTTTATATAATTGTTCTAATTTCTGTCTTGCAATTACTTTTTTCCCTATTTTTTAAAAAAAATCTCACTCTTGTTCCATTCCTTTTTCATCTTTCTCCCTAGGAAAATTTTTCTTTCTGGCATGTTCCTCTTGTTCTTTTTGGCAGTATTACACAGAAGCACAAATAGTCATAATGATAAAAATGTGCACTTATAGAGGGGCTCACCCAAGGAGATTGAACTATTCTGCAGACATTATCTCATCAATTTTCCCTAAATTCTACAAAGTGAGGGCCCATTTCACAGTAGTATACCAGAGGGTTAAGATAGTTGCATTCTGAGCCTTAAAAACCTGAAAACAGACAGTCATTCATCATAGTAAGTCTAGCCTCTTGGATTTTACTTCTCTCTTCCCCTTCTTCTGGGTCTCATCCTTAATTTTTACCCAATGGAAACAGATGACTTTCATCTCCTTTGAATAATTTCATCCTATAAATATAGTTTTAAGAGTGCTTCTGTCCCAAGATGAAGAGGCATGAAAAGGAAAAATAAAACATCAATTGGTTTATGTTCTATTTTCAATTTTCCATCTGCTTTCTTGTGTTCCTTAAAGATCTCTATAAATGTTCCATTTTTTTCCATTCCTATGTAATGGTCTTACATAGATCTCACTGATGACATTCGATAACATTATAACTGAATGAGATTTGGGCCACATCTTTCTCTTTCCCTACCACATTGTGATAGATAAGGTAAGTGATCCTCCAAAATATCAATATGTGACCAAGCTAGTTCAGTACCCAAATTGGCTTTATAAGCTAGGTCTTCAGAATTGTCAGTCTATACTTATAATTTTTGAGAGAATTTCATAATAATAATTACACACAACAATTTAAACAACCTAAGAGGAAATTTCTAGATCATTTGCCCAAAGTAATGTAAGTAAAGTAAATGGATGGAATCATCAATTAAACCTAGGCTTATCTAATTCAAATCATGGGCCTACACATGTTTTTGTTTAAACTGCTTCTCTCTTGACATGCTGAAAAAAAGCACTGGCATCTCTTCCCTCTCTCCTTTCACTCAGGTTGGGTTTCTCAGGGTCTGCCGTTATCTGTGAGTACCTGACTTTGGAAAGCTCTTCCAAGGGAACTGACATCTTAGCCTACTACAGAGAACTCCTTCTTCCTGTGAGCAGCAAGTATCTACCAAGGGACCCAGAATGCACATCATTTTGCTTTAAACTTAGAATATATGTCTCCAAGAGGCATGATAGAGTTGCCTGCACATTTTCTCTGAGCCAGGTGTTGCCAAGGACACAGTGGAAGCCGAGGGCCTTGGCACACTTTCCTGTGTTGCCTGTCATACTTTGCCATAGGCTATTATGTACTTCAACTTTTCAGGAGTTTTCCTAGGGCAGGAATCCTAAAACTATTTTAGGATTCTATGGGGGATGCAAATGTCCATGAGGTTATTTATATTTCTGCTTGGTCTTAGAAAAACAAAACAAAACAGAACACTGAAAGTCACTTAAGGTCATTTTGGTCTTTTTAATCTATATAAATTCAGTATTAATATTATTTTGTGGATGGCTCATCAACTAATTAGAATGTTTAATAGGTATATATACCAATTATAAAATTCTACTCTTTGAAGAGCATGAAATAAATATTTGTCAACAAATAACTACAACATCAACTCTTAGTGCTAATTATGAATTATTCTCCGTAATAAGGCCACTGTTCAACATATGGTCCCTAATCTCAAGGAACTTTCAGTATTCATTATACACTATTGTATTCCATGAAGCTGCTGGAACCAACCTAGTGAAAAGACTGATGTCTACCTAACACCTCTTCTCACACTCCCAGCATGGACAACTTCCAAAGAATTTATGATCAAAACTTCACTTTTTAAAATTCTGATAAGAGATCCCAGGATAAACCAGTGCATTCTTTGCACCACAACCAGAGTTCTCAGGCTCCATACTGACCCCACAACATAACATTTTACTTGCAATGAGTCTTCTTTTGAGCACTTACAAGTTATATTCATCATGTGTAGGGAAATAAAAAGGTGATTCCTTTAAGAATTTTGATATATACAGTTAGCTTTCATGGTGCCTTCCACAATCTCTCCAGTAGTTTTCAGTACAGGTAAAACTGAATTTATCACAAACATAGCTTCTCACCATAAGGGATGGCAGAGAGATTAACTTGATATCACTGAATCCCAGGATTCATCATCGTGAACATAGTGTTTGTGGGCAATTTATTTTGGCAGCTTACCAATTGCTAGTGGCAATTTTTTTTAATATTGAGAAATATAATATAGAGATTTTCCTTTTTCACTGCATAATTTCTTATCTCTGTTCTGAAGTTGTCTTTCTCCCAGTACTGAAGATTAAACCTAGAGACTCACATGCTTGCCAGTCAAGAGTTCTACCACTGAGTTACATCCTCATTCTTTTTTTTTTGGGGGGGGAGGGTACCAGAAGTTGAACTCAGGGATACTTGACCACTGAGCCACATTCCCAGCCCTATTTTGTATTTTATTTAGAGACAGGGTCTCACTGAGTTGCTTAGTGCCTTGCTGTTGCTAAGGCTGGCTTTGAACTTTTGATCCTCCTGCCTCAGCCTCCCAAGCCACTGAGAAGATTACAGATGTGTACCACTGTGCCCAGCTCCCTGTCTCTTTTTATGTTTTATTTTGAGACTGGGTCCCAGTAAAGTTGTTTAAGATGGCTTTGAACTTGCCAGCCTTCTTCCTGGGCCTCCCAAGTAGCTGGGATTATAGGTGTGCACCACTATGCCTGGATCTGACATACCTTTAAGTGACAGGGTGACTGTAAGGATTGAGAAGCCTTGCTCTAGGGTAAAGATGTGGAAAAATGGATAGAGTGGGGAGCTGTGTATCAGAAAGATGTGAGGTCAAGTCTGGGCTCTTAACAGACATAATTGGCACATAATTAAGTTTTAGTTTCCTGTTGCAAAATGAAAAGTACATTTCTCCTTCAGATGTGGGTGACTTAGATGAGGAAACCAATGCCAAGTACCCAGGACCAGAATCCTTCCACTTAACTGCAGGGTGAACCCCCTGGTTTGATGAACCAGTCATTCCTCCACCATGCTCATTGCCAATTAAAAGCAAAGGATGAGCATTAGGTGGAGATTCCCTCCATGAAAGTACAACAGCAAGCATTACAGATTCACCATCCTTAAATATTACACCCTGGCCCTAAAACTAGCAAGGGAAACCTGCTGTTCACTTATGCTTCTGTCTTTTTAAAATTCTCATCCCTGCTTTAGGAACTGCCCAATCAAATCAACCTTTTCCCCTGACTATTTCAAACCCATTTGTATCACTCCTCCTCTGGAAAGTCTTTTCTAATTTCTAATTTGTTTCTGTTATCCAGTCACCTAACCTCACGATTGAGTCCATTCCATGTGCTTTACTGAAGCTCTTTCAACTATATTAGTCTTACTTCAGTTGTTTTCTGTGGGCGCGTGTTTCATGCTTCTTATCGTATCTATCTTTGCTCCATTAGTTATAAGCACTTTACAAACAAGCTTGTGTTTCTTAATTGTTAGCATCTTTCCTTAGGGTGGAATGTGGTTTGTTACAGAACATGGCTCCTGCTTAAGCACTGATATGGTCACTCAAATTAAACATCTCTTCTGGTAATCAGGCAGGGCAGACTCAGCTCAGGTCCTGAACTATTCACAGAAACAAGTCAAAATAAGTCGAGGGCAATGGTTGTGAAGGTCCATGTGCTGATTTAAGTGTTTTAATTTGGGAGAACAGAAGCTTTGTTAAAGGGAAGTGCTAGAGAAAAGTTGTCATGAACAAAACATCGGTAGGAGAGTGAAGTTTTCAACTAAATTACTCTGGAATTATGTGCCATAAGACATTAGATATGCAGTAATAATTGCTGTTTGGATGGAGGGAAGGAAGGATGGATGGATTTGGATAGATGGAAACACAGATGGACATAAAATAGATGTCGCCAATGAAGGGCACAGAAGCTAGATTTCTCAATTTGTTTTCAGTAGTACCACAGAGTGACAAAAAATTTGATGAGGAAGAAAACCTTTATAACATGACAGATATAGAAGGTATATTTAACAGCTTCAGAGAAGGATGTCTGAATGAGAGATCTCATTCACTCAGTTTGATCTTCTTATACATGGTCTCAGGAAAATATTTTATTTTCCCAAGGGAATCTGGGGGACATTTTTCTATCCCATTTTTTATTACATTTGAAATGAAATCAAATGATTATAATAATACTAGATTTTTAAAAAGCATGCTTACGTTCATTCACAAATATAATTAATTCATGTTCAATGCATATGAGCTTAGTCAAAAAGACTTTAGGCCAGTTTGTCCTTTTTGCTGAAAGAAAAACCTCATAGTTACTGTAATCAATTAGCAATGTTAAGGAATAATTCAGTTCTTCTCATGCAAATATAACCCAATGCATAAAGTGGTATAGAGGCAAGAATTGGGTCTTAAATGTTCCCAAGCATGAGCCCACTAATGACTATAACTACATTTATTTATTATGAAAAAATAGCATTTTCATCATTATTATATGAAGGGGACAAATAAAGAATATATAGATGTTACTACAGTTTTTAATTGTGTTTAAACATAAGGATAGTCTAAGAATCATGCCTTCTCAGAGACAGTGATTTTTACCAATCATTAAGAGACTCTGAAAAGGATTTGTTCATGCCTATATACTGATTTTAGTGGTGTCTCTACTATGATTGGCTCTTTGTTGGTGTTTTAGTCAGCTTTTTTCATTTTTGTGACCAAAAGACCTGACAAGAACAATTAGAGAAGGAAAAGTTTATTTGAGAGCTCATGGTTCCAGAGGTCTCAGTCCATACATGGTTGACTCTATTTCTCAGGGCTCAAGGTAAGGCAGGATATCATGGTGGAAGTGTGTGGTGGAGGAAAGCAGCTTGGGACATGATAATCAGGAAGAAGAGAGAATGTGCTCCTCACCAAGACAAAATATAAACCCCAAAAGCATGCCCACAGGGACCCATCTCCTCTAGCCATACCCTATATGCCTATAGTTACCACTCACTTAATGGCTCTCTGGGGATTAATGCACTGATTAGGTTAAAGCTCTCATAACCCAATCATTTCACCCCTAAATCTTTTTGCATTGTCTTACACATGAGCTCTTGGGGGACACCTCATATCTAAACCACAACAATTGGATTTTGCAATAATGGTATCTTGTAATTTTGTATCTTGGAGCACAGATTTCCCTTCACCAACTATTTTCATACCTGTCATTCCATCTGATCCTAACCATGGTACTTAGGGAGGTAAATTAGTATTTTCCATCTTGGAGATGATAAATGAATGGTCCACATTAAATGGCTGATAGTTTTCATCTCTAAGAGCAGAACAGTTCCCATAATTTCATATCAACTATCTGAGTGAATAGCCTCCTGATAATAGATAAAACTTTTTTTTAACTTAATAGATGCCTTCATATTTCTCTACCTAGGGTATCTGATTATAAGCCAATGATGGATAATTCATTTGAAATAACTTCAAAGATTTTATTCTTCTCCTCATTAGCTTATTTTAAGGTTGCCTTTGAAATACTCATCACCTTGCTTCATCTTGAGTATTTGCCAGTGCTTACCTTCAAGAAGGTAATTATAAAAAACAGTCAATCTCAACCTAAAACATCATGACTTCCTGAGAAGAGTATTTCTCTTTGCACAGAAATATAGTTTGTCAAGATAATTAATAGATAGAAGGGAAGATGGAAGCAAGGAAGAAAAAATAAATCTGCTAGTGTAAAATATCCAAATTATTGAGATCCATTCTTTGATTCTCCAGAGATGACCAGATTTTAGTCCTGGAACACTATACCTAATATCCAGGTCTTTCAACACTATACCTAATATCCAGGTCTTTCTAAACAGATGAAATAACTCAGTTTCATTTTAAGGTGGGAAAGAACCATGGTTGTTTAAAAAATCACATTTCACAATTGATATTTTTTAGAAGGAATCAAAATTTTTCCTAATTTGCATTACAGTTTTCATTGGGACAGAGCAAATATTAAAGGATTTCATTTGATCATTCTCATATACAATGTGTCTTGTACAGTGCAAAACTGACACAGCAAAACATATTTATGATCTTCCTTTTCTTGAAAGATCAACAAGAGCTTTTAGGACACTCCATGCTCTATGAACATCTTCCCCAAAATTTCTGTGTGTTGTCAAGGTTATAAAAGAACAGATATCTCCCTGATCCAGGGTATCCTGGTGACTCATGCTGGAATCTCATGGTAAGGGGTGATGATGTGGCTAGAATATTTTCTCCACGTGGGTTTCAATTCAGGGTATGTCTGTCATTTGTAAACTTCAAGTCATGTACATAGAAGAACTGATAAGTTTTTTTGTTTTTTGTTTTGTTTTTGGATTAGGGATTGAATCCAGGGGTGCTTTACCACTAAGCCACATCCATAGTCCTTTGTATTCTCCTTTTTCTTTTGAGACAGGGTCTTTCTAAGTTACTGACTCTGGCCTTGAATATGTGATCCTTCTGCATCCTCCTAAGTCCCTGGGATTATAAGCATGCATCATCAAGCCTGGCACAAGGGGTTTCTTAAAGTTAAATAATCTCACCTTAATGAAGTTTCCTTTCTGCATGAACTTCTTTCACCTTTATTCTACATATTGCCTGAATACAGACATAATGAGCTTTGAGTGTCAGGTGTTTTGTTTTCCTTCTGGCATAGCCCTAACAATGGTAACCACAGTTTGGCATATGACACTTCCCTACATGTGCCTTTGTTAAATTTCCATTTTAAACAACCTTGATGATAGTCTTTTGCTGCTTTTGCATGATATTCCTTTTCTGTTCTGTTCAAAAATACTTGCCTTATGAAAGTACAATTTGTTCTAGCTCTTTGATACCATCACAAGTGTAGAGCTGGGTCCAAACCGTTTGTTTATTTCTGACAAAATATTACAATTTGCTAGAAATAAGTGAAGCAAATCCTCCTTTGATTTATTCAATACACTGAGATGAAATCATACACATTCCAAAAGGCAAATATGATGTGTGGGGTAACTCTAGTAAATGGGATTTCTCACTAATCCACAAAAATTCATTAATTTTCACAAATTCAGTGATTCATATCTCAATCTATTTTAATTTGGACATTTCCTTTCCAGATAATTATCATTTATTATTCTGTGTCCTGCACAAAGCAGACCTTTTCATGAAGAGATTGGAAAAGTACCAATAAATTAGAAATCAGTACCCTGAAACTATGATGAAAACCAGGAGCTCCTCTGTTCCACTTTTGATCTTATTTTTATGGGTCTGATTTAGTGTCAATGTAAGCCCTTCATTTCCTGTAAAATCAAATCCCTCAAGGAGACATAACCCATAGAAAAGATCTTATGTAGAACAGCATGCATGTTTTCCTTCCTCCTTGTTTGCATTAAACTGGAACAAATTAACTTAATGTTGCATGAAAATAAGTGAAGTGTCATCTTAATTAAAAGAGAGAAGTGCTATATCCTTTGGCTGAGCCTTAAAACACATTTTCTATTTCTTAAAAGTGGATAATTTTTCCTGATGGTTCATAACTAGAATCTTATCTTAATCCATTTTGATAGGTTGGACTGGGCACATTTGTGCTGTGGACCAGCTACTTATCATGTTGAGAATGAAGCTACCATTATTTTGACAATTTCCTAGTACTGAGGCTGGTCCAACAGCTATGGGTAGTTAAAATATCAACCAGAGAGGTATCCTACTGAAATGCAAAAGAATAATTGTTAGGAAATGGACACTTCCTTAGGAGACACCACCTAATCCTATGCTTTATCAAGATACTGTTGGTTTCATTCTTTAAACTTTCAGCTTGAGGTGAAATAAGGTCTTCAGCAGCAAAGCTGTTTTGTAAACTTGATGAACAAGCTCTGTTACATGGACACAAATTGAACTAGTACAATGGAGCATGGATCAGAGGTAAAGCTGTCATATAGCTACTTGAACCACTGAGGTCTAGGATGGCAAATGTCTTTTTTTAGAGAACATAATGATGGTAAGCCTAGGAAGTCAGAATGAGAACAGTTGTATGTTCACTGGTATTTCTACCAACTGCCTTTGGGCTGCAGAATTAGTGTTTTGTAGGAAGCAACTAAGCATGCATGCATATCGCACGAACACATGAAAGTTTCTGTAGCAACACACACACACACACACACACACACACACACACACACACATACACAATTCTCCCAGTTTGGGGAGACTAATACATTTATAAATTCAGGAATAGAAAGAATGTGGAGCTAAGTAGAATTCTTCAAAAATGTATTCAAATATATTAACACTGAAAAAAATCTCAATGTTCCTTAAATTGATTTTACCTTTCCCAATATGCCAACCGAGTTTCCTCTTGCTCAATTCTGGCCATCCTTTTCTTTACTCTTCCTTTAGGAAGGAGGAACTACTCTGAAAATTGATCTTGCATTCACTGTACATTCCATTAAGCATGGTCTTGAGGCAGCTGCAGAGACTGGATTTTCTGTGTCCCTCACTAACAAGAGGTTCTTGCTCTCCTTTCTTTGTCTGTGATTTGAAGACTGAAAACCTTATTAGGTTCTAAAGAAATCAATGTGTTCTCAAAGTTCACAGAAGAGAGGAGTAAGAGCAGATCGTAGGTGGAAAAACATTAGGGAGAGATAGAAATCAAAAAGAAAAATAGGAAAATCTCTGGCCCACTGAGCGAAGACCATAAAGCCATTTGGGGAGCAAAAGTTTCTTAATCACATGGTGCAAAAGTATGATCATTATTTTTTTTGGTTTTTCATTGCAGGTATTTCTATGGGGAGCAAAATCAACACTGGAAAATATATCAGCTCTGATTTTTCCTGGCATAACATTTTATGCTCTTATTTATTCTCATTAGCATTTCTCAGAATGTAAACCAAAAAGGCTTATTGTGAGATAAAGGGTTATATTCTAACTTTTAATTCTCCATCGTATTAGTGAAATTTATATTTACAAATTCAAAAATACTCAGACTGAAAACATGCTTTCACTATTCTTGCTTGCCTCCCTTCCCAACTGTGGTCATTATTTCTTTATGGAATAAAAAGTCAAAATAAAGTCCCCAGAAGAATCTACTTTCAAAGTGTTTTACAGATATCCAAAACCTTTTAGGAAGAAAATTCAATTGCGTAGTGGTCTTTCTTAAGAGAAGAAATGAAGGAATGGGGCAGGGAAGTTGATGGTTCTACCCAAGCATGGAACCCAGGTTGCAATCTAATGAAAGTTATCCATACTCTACATTCTTCCTATACTTCCAAATAGATGTGGCAGGTTGCATTGAGAATAATACTTTTGTTGATAGAAGTTATTATTTACAATAAATATTACTTTTATTATTTTTCCTGTTCTCAGTAATAACCTACAATAATTGTGCATTCTAGGCACTGAATTTATTGCTCAATCGAATCTTTCATTTAATTTTAAAGCTTACAACTTTCCCAAGAAAATGCTTATTAAAACCTGAGTTTTCACATATTAAAAGTATAGCATCAAACATGATTCAATCAAATTTATAAAACCTAATTTGAAATCCAGCAAAACATCTGTTTTGAGGCAAAGAAAGCAGTGAAACACTGAGTGTTTCCTAAGTGGAACTGAACAATAATTTCAAGGTCTGGGCAGACTTCTGTTCTAGACTGTTTTATAATGAAATCCAGTCTCACTTACATTGTTTGTCACCAAGACATTTGGCCTTGCTATCGCTGCAAGCCAAGTAGTCATCAGGACATTAACCTATGGAATGGAATATAATCAGGGACCATCTTACCAGATTCTTTTTTTTTTTTTTTTGTACCTGGGATTAAACCCAGGGGCACTTAACCACTGAGCCACATCCCTAGCTCCTTTTAATATTTTACTTGGAGACAGGGTTATACCGAGTTGCTTAGGGCCTCACTAAATTTCTGGGGCTGGCTTGTGATCCTCTTGCCTCAGCCTCCTGAGTTGCTGGTATTATAGGTGTGTGCCACTGCACCTGGCCAACCAGATCCTTCTTTCCAACCACCAACTCTAAGGGTGGAAACTCTTCCTACTTAGGATTATGTAATTTTTCCAAATCAGTGACATTTGTCATTCCTATGCAGTAGAGTCAAAAGGATGCTGACAATGAAATAATCACTGCATGCTTATCAACCAGAGATAGCGTGGACAGAATTTATGCCTTAATAGGAAAATTTGAATATGTTAATATGTGTTCTTCTAACACTGGATTCCTCAGATTATAACTTTTATTTTTCAGATGCGATCACTTGAAAGATATGTTGCTCACATAGATTTAAATCACCCTCTAAATACTGGGAAATGTATAGTACATTTAATTAAATGAGTGATTTCTTCCCACAGTGAACTATATGGTGAAGAGATCATTGGATTTATACTTACATTTTGGGTAATTTTAAAGGAATGCACTCTGTTTTGAATTTGATTTTGGCTCTAGTGCTTTGACTACCCTACATGACGTCTAGACCCCATGTACCACTGTAAGTACCTAACCCACATGCCTCTCTTACATACAATTCATTTTTAAAGTGCCTTTTAAATGTAGGCATGATGGCTCATGCCTGTAATCTCAGCTATGCAGGAGGCTGAGGTGGGAGGATCACTTGAGCCCATATGTTTCCGACCAGCCTGAGCAACATGACCTCATGTCAAACAAAATGAAGCAAAAAAAGTATGTCATAATTGGATCCTGGAAATAGTTACATCTGTGTACATAAGTATTGATAATAAGCATTTAAAGCAACATCAAATGGTAAATTGTTCTTCAGGGAAAGAATTAACCCCATATAGCTTACCCTTGCCATCCTGTACATACCATCATTTAGGAGATCTTAGTTAGAATAGGACATCTCTCAGTATTGTGCCTTAGTCTTTGGCAGTGAATAACTGTTCCTATGTGGTCAAATTGTCTGTTAAATTCATTTAGAAAAATTAACTTCAAAGAAAGTCTCTTAGTAGGTGCACATGAAAGTTTCAAAACTCCTAGTAATAGATGTCTAAGATAACCAAAACTTGCTGGTTGATGCTAAAGGAATAAAGTCTTCTTGTTGATCAAAGGAAACAAATATTGGTAGGTGAGAAGAGGTTAGTCCTTGTGGAATAATATTCCTATACAGGCTGCTTTAATGTCTGCTCATCAACCAACATGTGCTAGTTGAATAGCTATCGCAGATAGGTCTATGTTCACCAGTGGTCTTACTTATGAGGTCTAGGTGAAAGTTCTCCCCACTTTTCTGTCTTTGATATTTCTTTTAAGTTGTTTAAATGCAGTCCAGGTGCCAATGAGAAACCTTTGGGAAGGGGTTGTGAATGAATATTCTAGCTTTTATGCTTCAGAAGGACAAATTTGAGTAAGGTCTACACTAGGGGTGAGCAAACATCTTAATAAGCCACATATATATTGAGATAATTTTAAATATTTTAGGTCATATGATCTTTGTTACAACTACTCAACTCTGCCATTGAGCACAGGGCAGTCATAGACAATACTTAAACAAATGGGATTGAATGTGATGCAATAAAATTTTACTAACAGCTGACCAGGTTTGGCCCATAGGACACATTTTTGTGAACATTTTTCCTACATGATTTCTCAGAAATTCCCTTGTGGGTTTGAGGCCTAGTGACTCACACTGCTAACCTACACATTCTTTTTTTGTTTTGCTTTTCTTTCTTCTCTCATTTTTTCCACTTCCTTGCTCCTGTTTCCAGGAATCACCTCTCAAATACACTATAAATTTGACTACAACTACATTTAGCCACCAATAAAACTGACACACAGCAGTAACAGACATCCAATGAAACAAGCACTCAATGTCTGCTGGCAGAAGTAATGAAGGAAGCACGTGTGATAAAATGAGATCCATTCCATGTTGACTTTGTTGCCCTGGTAGTAACTAATACTTATCAGAAGATGATGATTAAGATAAAGTTGTAACTTCAGGATTTGTGTTCATTCTAGCATTAGAATAAATTGCATAACCTTTATGTTCCATATTCCATAATCATCATTTATTTAAGAAAAACTGTGCTGCAAAGTAACATATCTGGCTCATGAGGAGCTTCAGGCTAAGGAATAGAGTGCTGGTGAGCAAATAACTGTTGCTGAAGTGGGTCCCAATCTGATTCCAAGCTGTGTGCTCTTCAAGCAGTCTCTTCTGTCTCTCTAGAAGACTGCTAAGAGTTTGTCTACAGGACTTAATGAACAGGGACAACAATGTGGGTAGCTCTGCTCATAACAAGTGAACCTTGAGTTGGCAGCCTCTGAAGGGGCTTCTTAATGGTTTCTACAATTTTTCTCACTTCATCAAATTCTTAAATATAATTCCTTTATTTATGTGTTCTTCATGGATGGAAGGTGCTTTGGAGTTTAATCCTATCTACTGTCTCTCAGATTATAATACTAGCAACATGGTAGAAGAGAGTATATTACTCTTCCTTTGATAATTGTTACATATGATCTTAATAGATTTGATTTTCTAATAAATATGTATTTGAAAAAAATGTGTTCCTCATTGAAACTCAGATGTGACAGTGTTCTGGGTAGTGTGTGTGTGTGTGTGTGTGTGTGTGTATGTGTGTGTCAAATCAAACCCAGAGCCTTACACATGCTAGGCAAGCTCTACCACTGAGCTATATCCCAGGCTTAAACTCCATTTTAAAGAATGTCTCTGTCTATTTAGGATTATTGAATATAGAGAATATGAAAATTGAGCAATTACTTGACTATTTTCTCTAAGGGTATTTAAAGATCTGTAACAGTATAAAGTAGGTAATGATGAGTTACTAATCCTACAGTCAAATATACGGATATCAACTACAGCGGAGTCCATAAATTCCTCCAAAGGTTTGGTATTTAAGTTTCCACATGAAACAATAAAAAATTTTCAGAAAGCATTTTATCCATTCTGTTCTTCTCTAGGAAAACATTCACCTGGTTTATATTTGATAACTGATGGGGTTAAATAGTTTTTTTAAATTTTCTTCTAATTCTTATGTTTCTTGCATTCCATTCATTTATTCATAAAATTTAAAAACTCTCTATTATCTACAAAACATGGGAGTGGTTTGAATTACTTCACTCATTATAACTTCCTATGTCCAGACTTAATTCCTTACTTCATTGGACTCAGGCTTGGGAAAATATGAGTAGAAGTGACAAAATGCTTCCTAAAATTCTGTACATATTATCAGGTGGTTCTACTTTCCTTCTGTTTTCTTTTAGCTGATTCCCCAAATGAAAACAGCATGGTAGAAAGCTACAGATGTTCCACAATGACTTTGGCAATAATGATAGGCAAACATTTGTTACTATAAGCCACTGAAGTATTTGGGGTTGTTTGCTACCATGACATAATCAGTCACAGGGTTTAAAAATTAAACAGACATGGTTTTATACTAAAAAATTCTAGTAAAATTTATACAATAAAAAGGCCAATTGCATGTGATATGGGTTTGAAGTATGGACAGTGGTTAAGAGCACAGATTTTGGAGTCAGAAAGCCTGGGTTTGAAATGCCCATTCCCATTTGTGTTGAGCAAACTCAAACAGGTTATTTAAGTTCTCTCAGCCTTACAGATATAGTTCTTAGCTTGCTAGATTGGTGGAAGGAATAACTGTGATAACATTACCAGGTATACTGTACAAGGCAAACCAGTTTGTGTAGAGCAAGTGCTCCATTAAAATTATGAAAAAAAAATAAAATTATTCAGGGAACACACCATAACACTATGGCCTCATACTTCCATGAAATAAACTTTACTTCTTTTTCTTAATCATTGGACCAAGAGATAGCAAAGACTGAGAAACTTTTAGAAAGAAAACAGTGTCCAATGTACTGACTTGTAACTCCCTATAGTGCCACAAGGAGTTTATTTTATACATAAATATTTGAAAGTTCTTTTCCTCCTCTCAAAATGTTTACAATCTATAAAACCTCATTTTCCTTAATTGCAAAATGAGGAATATATGAGTTACATACATATGCCACATATTTTGTTGTGGAGAAAACAAACAAAAAAACGTAATGAGGACCTGAAACCAGAGGCAGTGACCTGGGTTTGGCTACTAAATACAGCTACATGAATGACAACAGGCAAAGTCAGCAGAACTGCCCAGTCAACTCACCGAATCAAGAGAAACAATACATTATTATTGTTCTGAACCATTAAGTTTTGGTGTGATTTTTTGCATAGTAAATGATTAACTAACTGACTTAAAATCTCTGAGTCCAATGAGATAGGGATCTTCAAGAGGATCTCCATAATTTGTGATTAACTAAGAAGACTCATTGGCTTCAACACATGTTTATTCTCATAGCTAAGATTTATGAGAGCAGTAGTATGAAGAATATTCTGAAGGAATCTATGTACAAGCTTCCTGTGTTCTTTCCATCTCATGAAAAATCACTTAGAGTGCATTCTTTCCTTAGCAACAAAAGTTCAGGAACATGTGTGTACTGTTTTTTGCCCAAGGAAAACCATTATAGACTCACACTCCATTTTTTACTGGGTGCTAGTCATGTAGACACCCTTTGGCTAGCAATTTCTCAAATTCTAGACTCCCAGAAGGAAATCAGATATTCACCAAATATCACACCATCTTTATAGAACATTAAAGTGCAATGAACAGATTTTATTATCTAATAATGGAAGGAACATTTTGAGAGTCAAGCTTCTATGCACCAGCCAAGGGCCAACCTTGAAAGCAGGCCCTTCTAAAGGAAACAGTTTCAGGTTTGATGAACTGCTGAACATCCTGTTTCTTTGAAGAAGGATCTTCAGTGTTTTCTAGGTTTGCTCTGTGGATCAAAAGAGGTGATGGCAAAGCACTTTGCAGTGCTAGCTGTAAAATGTACAGAATCACCATCCTCAGAAATAATTATCATCCTTACTGCATCTTGCAGAGTTCTTTAATGCAGTTCACATCACATCATCACTTATGTGATGCCTTTTCATTTGCAGAAAGAAACTGCAGTGCAGTGGTTAAACATACTTCCTAGGAAGTTGAATCCTGGCTCCACCATTTAGCCACCACGTTGTCAAATTATTTAAGCTGCCTATACCTACATTACTGAACTCTAGTATGGAGATAATAATATTATCTACAGCACATATAGTATTCATGAGAATTAAATGAGAGACAATTCAATAAAGTACTTAGTGCATTGCCTGGCAGAGAGTAAAGGTCCATACACTTTCATAATGGAGCACTCCTCTCATTGCCAAATGCTTCTGTTTTAGATCTTTTCCTTCATGGTCCAATGAAGTGAGAAACATGAGAAGCAACAATCATTCTTAGAGGGTCAGTAGTCTAATGAACTGGGTTTTTCTTCTCTATGGTGTGTCAACTGCTCACCTTCTTCCCAGTGTCCCTGTAGATTCTCACCAGAAAATTAACGTTCTTCAAGATTGATTCAGCATCTTATATTGACTCAGAGAACAAACAAAAGATGCTTGTTTTGTCAAAAAACAGCTGCAAAACCAACTAAGCTGTGATTTCAAATAGTAAAAGAGTTTACTGAATGACAACCTATAGGATTTTGATAGATTCCTCTCTCAGGGTGGCTGAGTTTTGTTTCTGAAGCTCTTAAAAATTATACAGTTCAGGGATTCCATCAGGAAAGGCTAATGTCTGGAAAGTCACAAGTGGGGTCAAAATCCAGTACTGTCAGAGTCCACCTGGAGGAAATCTGGTGAATGACAATTTCTCATCCTGCACATGGGGTGGAGAGATGTAACCTTGAAACCATCCAAATTTGTTTCATTTTAAGCACAGTCTATACAGTGAGAAGCTTTGGTTTAAACTCCAAAGCATAAATAAAATATACTCTGGGGAAAGTGATATATATTAGATTATTTATTATAACTGAAATTTGTTTAGAGAATGCAAATATAGCAGAAAACATCCAAAGATATTTAAGAAAGTTACAATAACTTGTTTTAAACTATACAGAGTGATTTTTACTTAAGATAAATCTCTTCTTTGAATTCAAGTTCAAGAAGAAAACTGTGAGTTTCTTTCTTTCTTTCTGTACTGGGAATTGAACCCATTGGCACTGTAGCACTGAGCTACATCCATAGCCCTTTTTATTTTTGTATTTTGAGATACAGCCTCACTAATTTTTTTGAGGATGGTCTTGAATTTGTAATCTTCCTATCTCTGTCTTCAAAGTCACTGGGATTACAGGTGCTGTGATGATTCTTGTCTGTGTTTATTTCCCTTTTAGAGAGAGGGAGGAAGTTGGGAGGGGGAACAAGGAGCAAGTGGTGGTGTGCTGATAAACTGACTTGAAAAGCAAACAAACAAATCAAATAAAACCAGCATGATTTGTAGTGTTTGTTGATTTCCATGGTATAAATATTTACATCATGACTAATTTCATGTTGCTAATGATTTATTGGCTCTCTTAAACTGGTAGCAGTTGGCTCTAGCATCATTAAATGAAGTCATAAAGAGGAAGGAAGGGAAGGACAGGGGAAGACATAGGGAGAGAAATGGAAAAAGAAAGGAAGAGAGGAGATAGGGAGAGAGATTTGAGTAATCACACTATAATGTATTGTTTAGTTCTTACTATATTCTTGGTACTGAGAATGATTATTTAAAATTATTCCACCTATTGTTCTATAATATATATTATTCTATTACTTTATGTCCATTTGAAAATAAGATATCCAGGTACAGGGCTGGGGTTGTGACTTGGTGGTAGAGTGCTTGCCTAGCATGCATGAGGCACTGGGTTCGATTCTCAGTGCCACTATAAATAAATAAAATAAAGGTCCATCAACACCTAGAAATATATTTTAAAAAATCCAGGTACAGTAAGTTAACTAACATGCTTGAAAGCACATGGCCACTTTATGGTAGGATAAAAATGAAGCTTTCTTATATACTCCAGTGCTTTCTTTGCAAATGAGAAATTTGCTGTCAGTGCATTAAGACCAAATCTAGACACTTTGATGTAAGCTCACATCATCATCCCCTAACGTGACATGGTCCAGTGATGTCCTTAGCCACTGCTTATTTTTTCTTGCATCCTGTAATTGCAATTACTATACAACAATTGCTGCTGCATTCCAAAGCAGGAGCTACCCACAAATTTATAAAAGAAGCTCAAGGTCCTCTGTGGAGTCTAAGAAAAGTTTTATCCTCTGCAGACAAATGGATGCAATTTAAACAAATGATGGATACTTAACGTGCTGGGCACTAGGCATCTTAAAATTAGTCTCTCATTTTATACTGTACACAAGATAATTACTATTTTATTAAACTTCAACTATTTAATTGGTTCTGAAAAACCTTTATTTCCAGTACTATTTACCAGAACAAGAGTATGAAGCTATTCTGAACATATGGGGCAGTGATCCTGAAACATGGCAGTCACGCCAGGTGGAGCTAATAGTGCAATCTGTTAGTAAGAGAAACTCAGGAGGGTAGGCATATTTTTAAAAAACTGGAACAATTTTAGGTTGAAGAAAAGTTTCAGGATAACACAAATAGTTCCTATACACCTTTCACCCAGCTTCCCATAGTACATTTGTCAAAACTGAAAAATATCTTTGATATGTTATTATTAATTTAACTCCAGTCTCCATTCTAATTTTACTAATGACTTTGTAGCAACTGTTAATCAAATGAAAAGATGACTTTATAAATTGTTTCACTTCATGAACATCCATCTAGGGTCTTCATTAACTCTGAGATAGTAGGTTAGTGATATCTCACAGAAAAGATGAGCAAGCAGTTGCTTCTTTAAGTTTGGTCTAATAGGTAGAGCTACAAAAACCTGTCTTCCTAACACCAAATCTCATGCTTTCATTTATCCTACAGAACTTTATTGTCTCAGGAATAAAAAGGATTTTTTTCCACTGAACTGGATGGATCAACACAGAGTGGTGAATAAGAAACTTCAACAAAGCTCAAATCTAGGTTCTTTATTTTAGAACCCATCACTGAAATGTCTAGGAAAAAACCTCCATAAATGGGGTTGCTTCTATGTTGGTGGTACTGGTTTTCATCATCAAAATGTTATTTTCCTTTGCAAAAACACCCTCTAGCAATTCTTGGAAATTCAATATTTTTTGCAGCCCATGATCATGTGATTATGTAAATTGAATTATGGAATCTTGCAGTATTGTGGAATTCTCCCCAAATCTCATTGCTTTCAATGCACACGAGAGTTTTACAAGAAATTATAGACTGAGGAATATCTTCTTAGCTTAGATAATAGGAATGTGTCAGATGTTTTAAATGTAACACTTTTTTAAAAAATTCATTGACTTTTCTGTTTAGTATTTTCCTTTCTCATTGGAACCACTGGAATTTGCTTGATTCTTAAGCTTCAGTTTCCTTTCTTTCCCTCTTTACAGCCAAGTCGCATCATAGAAACTATATAACTGCTGGAGTACTACCTAGCTCCTTCTTAATCCTCTTACCCACGGAGCACTAAGGTGTGGCAATCATTACTGTGCAGTTGAGGAAGAACCCAGACATTCCACCTTTGTACCTTCATGGAAATGTGTCAACACAGACCTCAGTCAGCGCCCTTTTCAGGGACTATGTATTTCTTTTAACATTTGCTGCTGCAAATATTCTTAGTTTTTCATTATTGATACTTCTACTTTTAAAAAAGTCTAAAGGGAGAAACAATGGAGCACAAGCCATTTAGCTCTCTATAGTAGTTTATTCAGGGATGGCAAGTTATGGCTCAGTGCCATAGCTCTTTCTTGACCCTGGCCTCCCTTAAAGAGCCTATGGCAGACATTGTTTTTTTTTTTTTTTTTTTTTTGGTACCAGGAATTGAACTCAGGGGCACTCCACCACTGAGCCACACTCCCAGCCCTATTTTGTATTTTATGTAGAGACAGGGTCTCACTGAGTTACTTAGCACCTCACCCTTGCTGAGGCTGGCTCTGAACTCACGATTCAGCTGTCTCAGCCTCCCTAAGTGCTAGGATTACAGGCTTGCACCACGGTGCCGGCTAGCAGACATTGTTAATGGGTCACAACACCCTTCCCTCTGAGCTGCAGTCCAGGCCAGAATGCCCATCAATACATTACTCTAGGCTTATCATTGAGCAATAGGGGTTGGCATGAATGAGGAAATCTGTCATTTCCTAAACAAGGGGTCTGTACAGCTCTTCCCATATTAACATTATGTGAGCCTTTTTGCCTGCAGTCGCAGTGGGTCTCTAAAAGCTAGAGAATGGTTCTCCTCTTTGACTAAGAATCAAATCAAAGGAAGAGGAAATGTAACTACTCGAAGATGCTGAACTATTTCTGGAAAGTAGGTGACAAGAGAAAATATTTTAAATATCAATGGTTAGTGGAAGATTTAGAGGTCAAACTCTCCCTTTCAACTCATAGTAGGCCCTTCAATGGGTTTCTAGGTTGCTTGGTAAATCAGCAACACTAAATAAAGTCATGCTTTTTTTAAAAAAAATATTTTATCTTTCCAAATCTTCAAGTCTCACTGGATTATTAAAAAAAAAACTTACAGATGCATCACTGACACTTCATGGAAAAGAGAAACTTATTGATTAACTTATGTCTGGAGGCACAACTCATTTAGAATGTTAATATTCACATAGAAATGTATGAATCTAAAGACTGACTTTTAGGTAAGCTGATACTAATGTGCATTTTGAATATTCTAAGAAGACATAACAAAAAAAGCTTTCTTCTGCCTTTTTTCTTTAACTTCTCTGAAGAAGTAGCAAATCTGTTCACAAAAAGAATTCCTATGCTGGATTTATCTCTATAAAGTAAAACATGCAGAAATAACAACTAAACCCTCATGATAACACAAAGGAATAAAATTTGAAGAGCAATCTATTGGTTTCATATGCTGATATGTTAGCTCAAGGAGCTGTGGAATATTAAAAAGTCAGAGGTATAAATAAAATCATGACCAAGGTGGATCATTAAAGTGGTTATTATATATCAGAAACAAGAACTCTGCTTAGTTTTCAAATGTCCATATCCCTAGTTTCAAAAGTCACCCTCTTTCACTTTACTGTGACATGTAAAGGGGCTTAATATATGATATTGAATGAATGAAGGAACAGTAGCATATGGCACTGAAGGTTGTCAAATGAGAAATCCAAAGTTCTACAACGTGCTCTGTGGTCCTTGACATCAAAATGAATGACACGCTAACGAGTGAACTCATGGGCCTATTGTCACCTTTGCTACCACCATCAAAATCCAAAAATATTTAGAATTACCATGAAATTTTTTGATGCTTTTAAGAAGATATTAAAAAGGCTTTTTTCCCATGACATGCCTTGAGTAAATTATTAATTTCGAAAGTAAACAAAACATAAAATTAAAAATCAAACCAAAAAACACTGTCTTTCTATTACTGACCCCAAACTGTAGATATATTGCTTTAAAAGTATGTCTATTTTTTTAGAAAGTCTTATAGTGTGGACAGCCATGAAGGGCTAATTCTTCCCTTTACTTGCTTAGCTTGTTTTACTCACTGTAGGGAATTTTGAAAAAACAACAACAACAATATGAGATAAACACAAAATATTAAAATGTGTAAAAAAGTCAACAAATCACTGAGCAGCAGTAAGTTTCTTTACTACTTGCTTCTAAGTTTGCAATGAAAAAAAGATGAAGTATTTTATTTTGGTTTGCTTTTCTGTGTGTTTTTTTTGTAATGATAGTCATATTATATAATTACACTCTTTGGATGTTCTACTCTACCTTATGTAGTGAAAATCAAAAGGAGAAATAATTGTGTCCATGCTGAGCTGGAAGCCTGGCCCTTGCCATTCAGAGATCCCTGCAGTGGCTGTCAAATATTCATCATGTCTGACCAGACAGGACAACTTGGAAGGCAGTTTAGAGGTGGTAATTCACCAAACTACAGGAAGCCCTCACAGCAGTGCATTTTTAGAACCAGCAATTTTAGCCTCATCAGTGGTAATTTACAAGCAATTTAATGGTGCTGAATCATGGGCCTGTTTCAACATTTATGAGTGGACATAAAAAGTTATGACAATTTCACAGCATAAAATGAATGTTAATATTAAAAATAGGTTTGTTTTTAACTGATATTTAATTTCTGAGAAGTCTTATTTAAAAAAAATGGGTGAAGGCATACATCTTCCTTAAAACGCAGGTCCTATGGGAGAGAGATTATAACAGCTGTTAGAGAAAAGAGGGAGATTGGAGTTCAGGACACTGACAATATAAACCATTGCCATGTTGGAAAATTGGCTGTTGGTGGTTATAGGAGCTATTTCCTGCTGATCATGGCAAAGTTTCTTAATCACTTTCTTTTGCTTTCATCATCTATTTGTTTAAAAAAAAGATGTCAAGACAGTATTCATGGCCATAAATATGTTGTAGATATGAAACAGAAGTTATTCCATAGGTTAGAATGTGATATGTGACAAAGTAGATGTATACCCAACTCTATCCTTTTCTGGTGAGGGTCATCCTTTCAGTTACAGAAGCCTTTGTTGGTCTGGATTTTACAATTTGGGAACTGACTCTGGTTGACATTGTTATCCCTTTTAGACAGAAGCAAAAAGAACTCAGCAGAGGAGATAATATTTTACTGAGAATTATATAATATCTATTCTCACAGAGTCCATATAATGCCTCCTGGTATAATTGATGAAACATGGTAGAAGACTAGTGGAAAAAGAAGAGAGAAAGACTAGAGCTGCCAATGAGAAAAGTTTAAATCAATCAGTTAACTAGTAAGCCTAGTCCTAGAAAAAGATGAAAAATTCATTCACCATGCCAACACTTGGAATCAAAATAGAAACAGAGAAGAGGAATGCAAATAGAATTAATACACACACACACACACACACACACACACACACACACACAAGCATATCCTTAAGGCTATTAGTAGTGGGAAGCAACAAGTAATAAAGAATTTCAAAAAAATAATGTTAATGGTACACAAGCATTGACTGTGTAAATAGTCTGAAAACTTTAGAGGCAAATGAAAATACATATATGATATGTTTAAATAAACATTTTTGCTGTTTTTGTCTCACAAGCATATTCTTATATTCATAGAAATAGATGCCAATCAAAATTTATGGTATGCATGCATGCGTCTGTCCCTTTCCTTCAAGACCACAATCTCTGGAAATTCTTCTCTATTCTTTTCACAATAATGTTAAAAATATATACTTTTGAATATACATAATTGAGGAGGGAAAAGATCTCTACGATGTAAAATACAGAACACTAAAGAAATAAATTAGAAAAGACTATAAAAATGGAAAGATCTTCCGTATTCTTGGGTAGACATAATTAATATTGTCAAAATGACTACATTAGCAAAAACAATATCCACATTCAATGCAATCTACATCAAAATACCAATAATATCCTTTATAGAACTAGAAAAAAACAGTCCTAACATTCATTTGGAAGAATAAAATACCCAGAATAGACAAAGCTATTCTTAGCAAGATGATTGATGCCGCAGGTATCATAATATCTGATCTTAAATTATACTACAGAGCTGTAGTAACAAAACAGTATGGTACTGGCACCAAAACAGACAAGAAAACAAATAGAATAGAATAGATGCAGCCATCTGATACTCAAAAATGGTCCCAAAATCATCTGTTGGAGAAAGCACAAACAGTGCTTGTAAAACTATATATACATATGTAGAAGAATTAAACTAGATCCCTACCTCTTATCCACACAAAAGTCAATTCAAAGTAGATCAAAGACCTAGGAATTAGACCAGAAACTTTGCAACTGCTAGGAGAAAACACACGGTAAACAGTAGAACATATTAGTGAAGGTACCAACTTCCTTAACAAGATCTCTAAAGGTCAAAAAATAAAACCAAGAATCAATAAGTGGGAAAGCATCAAATTAAAAAGCTTCTGCACAGTGAAGGAAACAAGATCATGAAGAGGCAGCCTATAGAATGGAAAGAAATCTTTACTTGCTACTCCTCTGATGGGGGATTAATATGCAGAATATATAAAGAACTCAGAAAACCTAATGTCAAAAATAACAATAACTTATTCAATAAATGAGCAAAAGAACTAAACAGACATTTCTGAAAAGAAGAAATACAAACAGCCAACAAATACATGTAAAAAATACTCAACATCTCCAGCAACCAGGGAAATGCAAATCAAGACTACATTGAGATTTCATCTCACTCTAGTTAGGATGGTAATCATAAAGAACACAAATTGTAATAAATACTGGCAAGAATGTGGGGGAAAAGGTACAGTCATACACTGTTGGTGGGGACTGCAAATTAGTGCAACCACCCTGGAAAGCAGTATGGAGATTCCTCAAAAAAACTAGGAATAGAGCAATAGAGAAAATATATCTATACCACTCCTTGGTATTTACCCAAAAGTACTAAAATCTGCATACCACAGTGATATAGGCATAAAATGTTTATAGCAGCACAATTCATAATAGACAAGTTATGGAATTGGCCCAGGTGCCCATCAACAGATGAATGAATAAAGAAAATGTGGTATATATACACAATAGAGTTTGTACTCAGTCAGAAAGAAGAGTGAAATTATGGCAATTTCTGGGTAACATCGGGTTAAGTGAAATAAGCTAACTCAAAGTCCAAGGTCAAGTGTTTTCTCTCATATGTGGAATCTAGAAATATGAGAAAAAAGGGAGAAATCCTATAAAAATAGAGGGGAGATAAGTGGAATAGAGGGAAGGTATTGAGAGGAAGGTAGAAGGGATGAAAAAAGGGAAGAACTAAGGAATAAAATTGACCAAATTATGCTGTGTACTTCTATGAATATACCACAGTGAATTCTACCTTTATTTACATCTCTAAAACACAAATTAGAAAACAATAACTAAATAAAAGAAAGGGCAATAGACGAAGGAGAATGGAGGGAACGGAAAGAGGAAGTACTAGGGATTGAAATGGAGCAAATTATGTTCCATGTATGTATGAATATGTCAAAATAAATTCCAATACTACGTGTAACTATAATGCACTAATAAAAAACATTTGAAAAATAATAATTGACTGTGTGCACAGTCTAAAAATTTTAGACAAATAAATATATAACATATTTAAATATTCATTTCCTTGTTTACATCCTGTGAGCATATGTTTATATTCATAGGAAACAATCAAAATTTATGTTATCATTGACTATCTCTATATTGTCTTTGTTGCTTTCCTTCAAGACCACAGACTCTGAACATTCCATTATCTTTCCAATTACACAAGTAGAAAATATATCTATATGAAGAGAAAATTAGAGAACCCATGAAAGACTCAAGGAAGTTCTTCAACCATTTTTGAAACACAACTGGGTATTATCCGACAACGAAGAAAGCATCATGATTTATGTGTTTATTTAATGGATGTGGAGGGTGGTATTCCAGTTCTAAGTACTACAAAGAAAAGACCACAAAATTTCTTGTCTCTTTGGATCAGGTGGGCCTCATAAGAGAAAATTTGAATAAGGATTAGAAAGAAAAGGAATGAGCTATGCAAATACCAGGGGAAGAAGTTTCAGTTCAGAGGAGAAGTTGGTGTGCAGATTCAAAAACAGATGCCTGCTTGACACATGAAACTGGAATCAACAGTAGGGAATGATGTCTGGGAGGAGAATCCAGGTCCTGGAGGGCCTTCTTTGCTATTCATTGTAAGGACAATAGCTTTTTTCTGAATGAGTTGGGAAACCACTGGCTTAATGCACTGTCTGGATTTTACATCTCTCCTTTACTTGGATAATTGTTCATAATTCATCATACCCAATAGGTATTTTCATTGATTTAGTTGAAATTATTCTGATCAAAGAAGGCTCCTATCAAACATCCTATCTCAATTTCATAGATTGGTACTTGTTTATTTTTTGCAAATATATGGCAGACTGCTAGTTCCTACCTAATCGTCATATTCCTTTCTTCCTTACTAAAATAAACACAAGTTAATTCAAAATGTCAGAATGTGTAGCTAAAAGGTTGCATTTCCAGCACTGGAGCTCACTGAGGTCATGTGATTAAGTTCTTGATTTGAAATTGTTGAGGGAGACCTCTGTGAAACTTGCTTAAAGCTGTGAGATCTTCAGCCCTTACATAATTATTTCTTTATCCTTCTTTTCCTACTCCATGAACTGTAGGAGTCAATGCTGGGATTCATAGGCCATCTTGGAACATTAAGTGAACTTGAGATTGTAAGCAATTTACTATAACAGCAGAATAGTAAGGTCCCCTTGGTAACTGTGCAGTATTCACATAGCTAAATTTGGTCTTCTTTTATAGGAGAGATAAATTTCTGCCTTTTAACATCACTGCTTATTATTATTATTATTATTAGTAGTAGTAGTAGTAGTAGCAGCAGCAGCAGCAGCAGTTGTTTTCTATTACATGTAGCAAAACCTAACCCTAGAGTAGAGTTAGGATGTTTCATTCTTTTATCTTTTATTCCTTTAGTATTTCTTTATTTTTAAAAAGTCACTCTTTTGGCTTATAAATAAAAAAAACTCTATCTCCTCAAATAAGCAACCTGAATTTAGAAAATCTCTTCATATGGAAAAAAAAGGAAAGTTAGTTCAAATAAACATCACTGCCTATAAATAAGGATACCATGCATATTGAATCAAGGAAGTAGAATATAAGATGCAGATGAGAGACTAATTGGCTGAGCTTATCATACTCTGAGAAGGCAGCAATCTTTATCTTGTACACAGGATGCCTGGAGAATGATTATAAAAATGGCTGGCCCTAAATGAAGTACTATGCAGAATCAGAAATTCCCATTGGAGGAAAAAACTATGTATTTCACCAACTTAAAAGAGAATCACTTGATGTAAAATTCCTCTCATTTTCCCAACCCTTAAAACATAAGCAAAAAGGTTCACACTTCAGAACCCATTTGATCTATGTACTCTTTATTTCATTTGTCAAAATAGATCAAATAAAATCTTCTGATCTTTTCACAGGGCTGTGGAGAATCAGATCAAATAACAGGCATAGAAGCCCTCTAAATAAATGAAAAGCATTGTTTTTAACAGTGGCATGATTTGCATCAGTATTATATTTTGTTGCATTTCTCCATTATTTTAAGAAAAATGTTTCTGGTTTATTCTCCAAGTCTAGCCATTCTGATCATACAATTTCAATTACTAAGAAATGACAATGTTATCTTCTATTTTGAAGGCACTCATCAACTTCTTAGGCAATTTTAGATGTACTATTTTTTCAAATACTCACAATAATATTGAGATATAGGGTTATTTTTAAAATGGTTACTCTTAACACTTCAAGACAGTGAGGATCAAAAGTTTGAGCAACTTGTCCACAGTTACCCAGGTGGGAAGATAGGAGGGAAAGTTTTAGAAGTGATTTTTCCGATTGTGAAATCCAGTATTTGTTTATCCTATGATTTTCTCTCCAAAGAATTTATCAGAGAGCAGATGGATGACCACAATCAGTTTGGGTAAAAGAGGTATTCTGGAAATCCCATAATTCAGAATTTCAAATAGCATGATCTACTCTTGGATTTCTGCATATATGAACACAGATTTTCCAGGTAGGAAACAGTCAGAGAATTACTACATGTTTTGTAATCAAGGTGGCTTGGTATCACAAAAAAGGGAATTTCTGAGCACATGTAGGATGTCCAAGCAGGGTCTTAACCAATCAGAAGAGATGTCAATTTGATACATGCTGAACATGGAGAGATTGATGGAGTCTACATTGGGGCCATAGCCGTACTCAATGGGGAAAAAAAATGGCTTGAGATCAAATCTGTCTTCCTATACTCATTTAATCAATGTATGTTTAATCATCAATATATCAGTTCAAAATCAAACAAATGTTAAGTGCTCAAATAGAAACATCTTTATTTTAATCCATGTGAACTGTGATCACTCTACCTCCAGTGAAGACAACAATAATTCTTATTAGTCTCTCTTGCACAAAAAACAAGCAAACCAATTTTTCTGGATAATTTAATATTTCCTAGGCATATGCCAATGTTATTTTATTTCCAGCTAAAGGTTTCTTAACTCAATCAATGGCAGAAATAATACAATTCATAAGGACCAAAACTATATTTATTAGTCATGAATTTGCCTAGCCTGCACTGCACATTTTTAGTATTTTTAGTGAAAGGAAAGCAGTTCATTTTATTTGTTTCCAGACCAAGAATAAGGTGGTTTGTTTGTTTGCTGTTTGCTTGTCATTTGTCTTTGGTTTTTGTTTTTTATTCAAATTCCATGATTCTTTTATTAGTCAACAACATGAATTCTCAAGAACAAATCTTTATTCTTCTCAGATCTCACTGTGGTTACCATTAAAATAGAGGACAAAGTTCTAACAAATGCATAGGTCATTTCATTTATCAGGAACAGTAACAATACATTTTAAGAGAGGCTTGTTTTGTTTAGAACAACAAAATGCTTCCACTTTGATTAACTGAGTACACAAATGCTCAATCATTCTCTAAACATGCACAGTCAGAGGATTCTAAGGAGATTCAAGCAATAGTTGCTCCATGAAACTAATTATCATTCTACAAATATGCCATTTGTTTACAAGGACAGTCCTTCTACAAGGACAGTTAGCACCCATGACATCTAAACTCAAATCATGTTTCCCAGAAAAGTTGAAATTTGGATTTATGGTAAGACAGCTCCATATTGTAAAAGCAAATACTTGAAAGCAACAACACATTTATTTTGATAAAATAGAAAGGAAAGAGATTGAATGTTAAGGGAACTTAGCAGAGGAATGATACTGACTTTTGTATGTTATTTTGATAATAACTACAAATATGTAGTAGACCCCACAGGTTGTACATTATCTTTATTTATTCAATAGGATTTTACTAAGAATCTGTACCGACTGTAATTTACATAGGCATTTCACATGTTAGTAAACAGAACAAGGTCCTGGATCCATGATAAAGTTAAGCTATAAAATGATCATCTAATCATTATGACCCTAGAACAATATAAGTATTAAAAGATGAAAAAATGATAAACTGCATTGATTCCATCTAACTCAGAAAAGTTACAGAAGGGGGCATTCTTTATGTAAGCATGCTGCTTACAAACTGCCTGTTCTTACTTGAAATTCATTTAAAAATATGTATAGCATTTCTTTCATTACTTTAGACTGGTGGTTCTCATCTAGGGTCTTTGCCCCCTAGAGGACAAATTGGCAATGCCTGGTTATATTTTTGGTTGTCATGTCTAGGGTGTGAGAAGCAGTACTGCCAACATCTAGCATTAAGGTTAGAAATGCCACTAAACATTCTGCATGCACGGAGAAGTTCCCCAGAACAAAAACTTGCTCCAAAATGTCAATAATACCAAGGTGGAGAAATTCTGCTTTGGTCATTCATGTCGGTCCCCTGTTGGCTTTTTTTTCCTCCATTACTGATTTAGGACTGGGGTGCTCATTTAGTGATGTTAAACTACAGAAGCCTAGCCAAGAGACTCTTTTGGATCTAGTCTTTGGCTCCAGGAGTCCAAGGGGCCTGATGGGCTTGGTGACAAAGAGCTATCCATTGCATTTCTCCAAAGGAGCATTATAGCAACTGGGTAGGGCACAGTTAGCAATGCAGGATTGCTGTGAGCTCTGCAGCATAGTTGGTATTCCTTACCTTCACCTTCCAAAAGCCACTAGTGCCTTGTGTCATTGTGACAGCTATATCATACTCACAGGCAGTTCCAAATGCCCCCAGAAAAGGCAGAACCACCCTTGGTAAGGAACTCCTTGAATAGCTCCTTACTACCTTGAATTGTGAGATTCACAAGTCCAGGTCAAGGGCTTTGAGAGCTGGTTCAGCATTCCCTGACTGGTTCAACCCCTTTGATTATCTCCTTTCCATTTAAGGAACATTAATTTCCTATTCTGGGCACTCAAGGCACTTCAGATTTTCCCAAAATGTACGGAATAGACAATGTTTTTCAAAATTACATTATTTCAGCATAGTAAATTGCTACTGATTAGTGGGTGGTATGTATCATTAGAAAATTAAATAGACTAAATTAGCAAACAACCTTGTTTGTCACACATACTAACTACAAATATTGTTTTGTTCAATACTGATTGTTCTATAAACACATATATATGTATGTCCTGAAATGTACTGTAAAATGTATTTCTAACAGTGGCTCAAAAGGGACTAAAAACATCAAAAGTCAAAAGAGATGAGAAGTCATTAGTCTAGACAGCCATCTCCCTTCTCCATCGAGTCCCTGAGAGTAACAGTGCTTACAATTTCCCTTTCTCTCCTTCTATTTCTATCTCATCCTTGAGTTCACAGACTCAAGTCACATTATTAGTAAGATGTCCAATCCATTGAACAATGCTTGGGTAAAGTACCTCTCATTTTCAATTTGCAAGTAAGAGATGCAGTTAAACACAAGAACACATGAGATCTATGCATGCTTACTTTCTGGGGTACAGCTTGAAAATTATTTTTAATTTTTTTTTTTAGTTGTAATACCTCTATTTATTTTTTGTGGTGCTGAGGATCAAACCCAGTGCCTCACGCGTGCTAGGCAAGTGCTCTACCTCTGAACTACACCCCTAGCCCTTGAAAATCCTTTAAGAAAGCCAACATATAATGTTGAAAAGTTACTAGTGGTTGTAGCCAGAATATCTAAAAGAGGGCAGGAAATGCTATGCCAGCAATTAAATGCTTTTTATAATAAAAATAATGGATAACAATACTAATTACCCCACTCACCAACAGCTCAATATTCATATCACTATACCTCTGTAGGTGCTGTAAGTGCACAAACTTGGATTCAACTCCCATTTCAATGCTGCCTCTTATTAGCTGCTGACCCTGGGTGCATTACTAATGTTCCCTGAGTAACAGTTTTATGTGATATAAAATAGGCATGTAAAGGCATACTGCAATCACCTGGAGGACTTGTTAAAACACATTTTCTGACTTAGTAGATGTGGGGAGAAGTATATAATTTTTCATTTCTACCAAGTTGCTAGGTAATACTGTTGATGCCTGAATAGGGACCACTGTTTGAGAAACACTGTACTACAGTGGCCATTGCAAGAGGAACTAGTCAACCACATCTTAGATATCATGAAAGCCCTGGAGCCTGCTGATCCAGGTGCTAAGACAGGATAATTAGAGAGCTCCCAAAGTAAAAGAAACAGGGATTCTATTGTCACAACAATTTTGAGTCCAACTCAGGTTGGGATGATTGCTTCTTGAATAAGTGTAATACATATAGGGGAAAGAGAAGCATAAGATAAAACCCTACCCTCAAGTCTAAGAACTTCACTGCCTCACAGGAATATAAAAAATACAAACACCATGTCTCCATTTTCTAACAAAGTAGCAAAAGTTGTTCTATTGTCCTCCTCATAGGGAAATAACTTCATAGCTGTGGTTTATGGTCTTCTTTGCACATAGTTTACCAACCCCTTTATTCATAGTTGTCAACAAATACACAGATTCACCAAAATTAATGAGGGATATAATTGTGTTTTTACTTGGGCAAGAAATTTCCTTTCAGCACCTTCTTATTTTTTCCTGTTCCTTAGAAAATCTCAGCCTTAGGAAAGATATGTGCTTATCTCTGAATAGGTTATTTTTCTCTCTCTGCTTTACAAATAACTCCCATGTTTACCTACAGTATAATGGTCATGTGTCTCCCTGAAACCAAGGAATCAGCAGAAAAATACAGAGGGAGTTAGGTTGTATTCTATGCCACACCATGGAAATAGGGTGAAAATGAAACCATACAGTAGAAAGGAAATCAGAACTTGAAAAATCAGGGGAGTGCAAGATAAATTCGATGTGCCAAGATGAGGATTAGGTCAATTCTTGTCAAATGAAGAAACAGTGCACCTATCAATGTGGGTTGAAGTCCCCAAAGCCTAACTCACCATGGCACCAGATCACACTTCTCTGGAAAGTCCCAACATGTGTGACAGATGGGTTTGGTTAGTAGGTGGGTGTTTACTTTTCCTCCTCAAAACCCAAAACATCTGTGTTCTATATTTATTTTGTCAGCATAATCAATAGTGCTAGAAAGAACAAAGAAGCTAACCCTGAGAAGAATCAAAACCTAATTAAACCACACTTTCATTTGATCCTGTTTCTACTAAGCTTATACAAAGCTCAGTCTATCTTAGCCTTCAAATATCACCTTATTATATGCTCAAAACCCAGAACCTAGCAGCTATTTTTATTTATTTATTTATCTATCTATTTATTTATTTATATCTGACACTGAACCCAGGAGTGCTTAAACACTGAGCCACATCCCCAGCACACTTTTTAATTTTTTATTTAGGGATAGGCTCTTGCTAAGTTGCTTAGGGCCTCAATAAGTTGATGAGGTTGGCTTTGGACTTGTGATCCTCCTGCCTCAGCCTCCTGAGCTGCTGGGAATATAGGCATGTGCCACCATACCTGGCTAGCAGCCATTTTTAACCATTAAGTAGACCCATACTGTTGACTATGGTAGATCCTAGTCCCATGTGGCATTTAAGTCTGAAATGTGGCCAGTTTGAATTGAAATGTATCATGAGTATAAAATATATGCTGGATTTTTAAGAGTTTGTATAGTTAAAAGAACATAAAATATTTCACTAATTCAGAAAAATGCTGATATGTTAAAATAATTTGAATAGATCAGGTTCATAAATGCATTATTAAAATTGTATTAAATTTTCTTTTTACCCTTCTTAAATTGTCTACTATAAAATTTATAATTATATATGAATCTTTCATTATGTTTTAATTATATATTTATTGATGTATAATTTACATATCATACAATTTGCCATTTTAAAGTTTACAACTCAGTGGTTGTACAAGCATTATTATTTTCTTTTGTTAGAACATTTTCATGAAACAAATAACCCTCAACCCATTAGCAATCACTCCCTGTTCTCTCTCCCTTCATACTCTTGGAAACTACTAATACAATTTCTGTATCTTTGGATTTGCCTATTCTAAACATTTCTGACAAATAAAATCTTATAATTTTTGTCTTTTGCAATGGCTTACTTCACTTTTCATAATGATGTTTTTAAACCCATGTTGTGACACACACTTCACTCCTTTATATGACTGAATAATATTCCATTGTATGGATATATAATATTTTGTTTATCAGTTCACTTGTTGATGGATATCTGGATTGTTTCTCCTTTTTGTCTATTATGAATAATGCTGCTATGAACAATCATATACAAGGTTTTATATGGACATATATTATTTCTCTTGGGTGTAATAATTAGGAGTGAAACTGCTAGATCATGTAAAAATTCCATGTGTAACATTCTAAGGATCAGGCAGCCAGACTGTTCTCTGAGAGAGCTACACCATTTTATATTTCCACCATCAAAGGTTCCAAAATCTGTGCACTCTCACCAACACTTTTTCACTGACTTTCTAATGCTTAGAATTCACATTCTAAGGAATGTGAAGTGGTTTCGTATTGTGGTTGTGAGCACACTACATTTTTATTGGACAGTTTGAATTAGATGATCTTTACAAAGGAGTTACAGTGATTTAGATTTGTCAGATCCATAGAGAAAATTTGGATGTATTACTTGGGAATTAGAATGTTAATTTTCTTTCTCCTCATTTCTCCTCCTAAAGTCTCATGTGTCTCCATGGCATTGCCCATAGTCAAACTGTGCCCAGAGAGCAGAAGTCTCTTCACAGTAAGCTCATCACATGTCATGTACAGAAAGTGAGAGGATTTGTATAGTAGGCTGGAGAAAACGGACAGGACTGCTCACAGCCTAAAACAAATGGCTCTGTAACTCTACCACCCTGAAGACTTCGGAGATAAAAGTCTAGACACATAGAACTATATATTTTATTGTTCATATTTATCACCTGAACTGAAAACATGGTTCTAGTGAAAGAAGGTGCTATTAATAATTTTGCTGAGACTAGAGACATAATCCAAGGTGGCCTCAGAAAACTGTGACATATGGTTACCCTTCCTATATCCATTTGTGACACAGTGGTTGGGAAGTTCTGCTCTAGAATGCTGTGGATCTCTGGAAGGAATCCTTCACACTGTATTTGGAAACATCGCGACTACCAAATTTTTTTGGTCAAAGACACTAAGGAGCTATGTGTTCCCAAACTTTTTAAATGAGAAGATATCTGTGCCTGTTGGTAAGTCTAAAAATTCATGCTTCCATTAAAATAACAATCTTCATAAGTGGAACTTCCTGAAATGAATGTCTCAACAATTAAAGACATGCTATCTTTACTATGACAGCCTACAAACCTGGTGAAGGAGGGCCCAAAGACTTCAATTCCATTTTGTCCCTTTCTTACTCCATTTGCCCTTTTAACTTTTTAATTTCCCCTTCTGAGATATTTTCTTCAACAGTAGTTACCTTGGATTCCAGGAACAACAGGCCTGGTTGATAAACATTTTATGACATGGGATTAAAACTACCCCCAAGTACTGGAGCCTCACAGAACAGATGACCTCATGAGAATGCCCTGCTAAGCTGGAGCAATCATCTCATCATGGGAACCAAATCACCCCCTCAAACGAGGATAATCTTCCCAGAGCTTCACAGAACCAATACTGAGATAATGATCAACTGGACCATCATGTGACCAGGATGATTTACTTTGCCAGCTAAGCAAACCCTCTAGCTGTGAAAGCCCGTAATTCTTCCCTTTATTCACCATTTCAGTAAAACCTCAAAGTTTCTGTCAATCCCTTGAAGACACACCTTTGGTCACTGTACCCTGTATCTTTTCTTCCTCATGTGGCTATGCAGATTAAAGCTCCTTTCCTGCCTTTCACCAGTGCTTATCTCTTTGACTGGCACATTGGAACGGGTGGCTAAGCCTGGTCTGTCGGAATCTCTAGGGCTAGGTCTTTGCCCAAGGACTCCAGTAATACTGGTGGCTGACAGAAGCAGTTTTTCACTGAGTTGAGAGACCTTGTTCTATACATTTTGCCTACAGAATTCACTTCTTCCCAAATGCTCAGTTCTCAAAAATAAATCCTCCCATGTATCTTGCCAAAGACTCTTTTCCTCTCCCCCCGCTTCTCAGTTTGCTCCTTTTTACTTCTGAATAATGCACAAGGCAGTGGCAGAATGCCCTGCTCTATTCGCCTATCATTTTGCATCCTGGCAGTCTCATGCATGAATGAGGGGGAGTGAGTGTGATACTAGAGAATCCATTTGTTGTGAAGGTTTTACTTGAAGGAGAATGAAGGAAAAAAAAACGCAATTGAAATAAATGATTTCAAGAGATATGTTCTTTTTCAATTGTGTATTTAACTATTTTTAATTTAAATATTTAGAGCTTTATAGGCCAGGCAGCTCATAAAGCCTCCTGGGAAAACTTCTAAATTACAGGGTTTTTCAATGTGCAATTTGGGCATCAGTCTAAGGTCATTCAACTTCTCACCATGAGTTTTTCGATAAAGCCACATAGCACTTCATGAACTTCCAAATTATGCCCTGTAGGTTCCCCACGATATGCCCTTCAGTAACTGGTGACTATATTGGCTGGATATGAAAAGCATAGTCAAAAGGACACAGCTTTATAGGGGTTGCCTGCTCTCTGGATTTAAGGGAATCTCTTCAAATTCACTGATACATGCAAATAAAACATAGAGAAGATACTATCTTCACCTCCACAATGAGTGTTAGAATCTGGTCAAGAACTATGGGAAGAATTAGGACAGTAATCATCTGGAGAAATAGGGTCCACTATTTCTTTGGTTTCTTCACTGAGAACCCTGGTTCCAGTGCTCCTCAATCTGTTATTATCAACCACACATAGTATTTTATAGTTTTTAGAGCAATATAGTAACTATGCGGGCACTCTTCCCAGTTTCATCAGATCGTTTTCCTATTGTTTCTGTTGCTGCTTTTCCAGCCTCCTCACTGCCCCGCCAGAATATATTCCTTTTGCATGACTTGCATGTGCAGATATTCTTTAATTGGCTGCCCTAGGTCCATCAGACCTGCTTGGACCTACTTTGCCAATTACTGGAGAGAGAGCCAGAAGTACCCTTTAACCAATAACTGAGATGGGCAAGAAATAAAAATAAATAAATAAAAAATAAAAAGCCCAGCTTTCTCACCTCTGATTGAAATATATCTGCAGTGCAGCTCACATTGCAGAGATCTCTGCAGGTTCAGGTTAAAGTGTTCTTCTACTGCTGGGCAAGACTTCCCTGCAGCTGTACCATTGCATGGCTTCCTCATCCCCTGCTTTGTCTTACCCTCCCTACTGCCTTACTGGTCAAAGTTAACCCTGGGAGCAATCCTTAGTAGATTCTTTCAATACAAATCCTCAAATCAGGTTTCCTTATAATATATTCTCTACCTGTAGGATTGAAAGTACAATATAGAACACTAAGTTAAACTTGAATCCTACATGCACAATAGACTACTTAATATGCATTGCATATCTGAAATTCAAACATAAGTGGGCATATCCTGTATTTTTTCCCTAAATTTGGCCACTCTATCTCTTAGACCCTCATGGAAACTTTTCTAAATAATTATTTGTACTGTGCAAATTACAAAAAAATACTTAGAGAAATCTAGTGACATTTCAAAGGTCATATAAGAGCTGGGAATTTTCTGACTCCTACTTAGAACCTTTTATATTGTTTTTTGTTAGTTTTATTCTTTTGGTTTTGTTTTGCTTGATCTTCTGAGAACTCTGTATTTTTCAACACCTCTGTGGGAAAAAAGAAACAAGTTGTCAAAGTAACTTCAATTAAGGTTGCAGTGTCCAATCATCATTTGGCATCTTGAAACAACTTAAGTCATGGTATTTTAACAAATGATGCCTGAATAGGGAAATGTGAATTGTTCATAGTAGAAACAATTCTCCTGCTGACTAGTGACTTTCTCCTGCCACTTGTCCAGTATAAGTGACCATTTCCTTGGTCTTTGAATGTAACTGGACATAATTTCAAGGGTTATAAAGAAGAATAAAATAAAATGAGCTCTGGACCTCACCAGTTCAGAATGTAATAATAAAACAGTTCGAGTTACACTATGACACCATGGGCTCTAGCTTGTTTCCATTGGAAATGCCACAGAGTACCAGTCACCAGCTCTGGCTTTGAGGTCCATCACATGTGGGTTCAAATGTTAGTACTTACTAGGTAAATGATACTGAGCCTGGCTAAGTGTTAAGAATTGTGAAAGGTCTGAGACATTACCCTACCTACAAGCTAATATATTATTCTACTACAATTTCATGGACACTTACAGAAGACGTAAGACTCCTAGGCCAGAGATAAAGGAATTTATTACTTATAGTAATAGCATAGCTAGAGTACCAGCATTTGTGCCACTTCTGGAGCCCAAATTCCCATTTGAGGACACAAAGGGTCAGGTGACACCAAAAGACAATATGTTATAAGACAAGAATTTCCAGCATAGAGAACCTGAATCTTTCATAATGGACAGTAAGCCTTCCTGAATTTTGTCCTAGAGGGAGATGTTATCTTTATTATACTGGATAACAAACAACCCTGCCTTTGTTATGGATGCAGTCACTACCTACACTAATCAAGTTTGTTCACTACACAAATAACCTTGAAAGATGGTTCCAAGAAAGGCTGTCAGTGCCTCTATTCACAAGACATGTAGAAATCTGAGAGACACATGGAGAACCGTCTCCTGGAACTCAGCCTTGGTTTCCTCATCCACAAAATAGGATAATAGTTTCTTTTGCACACAGTTCCTCTTTACTTTCTGTTTAGAAAAATTCCTTTGTTCTGAATACTTTTATTTATTTCCTTCTCCACAACAGTTGTATCATTCTTTATGACTAATGGCAGCTGTAGGAGAAAGAGCCTTGGGTGTGGCATCAAAATCCTGGTTTTTGGCTGTCTTTCATTAAGCCAATATGCATTGTACATCTACCACATACAAAGCTCTGTATGGTGCTCTGGATTAAGTCCAGGATGTCTGGCCTAATCTAACTTGAAATACATCCTGAATCTGAAGCTTCCTTTTTGCTAAAATAAGAATAGCAATACTTTCTCCACATTGCTATTAGAAATGATGAGATAAGGAAAGATAAGCCACTTTTGAATCATAACGTGATATATTCATTCAGTTTTCCCCTAATGCTATCTTTTCAGTAAGAGCCTGACATATAACCCTATGAAGCTAGTAGTGCCCAAACATTATTACTAGACTAGAATATGTAATGAATAAGGAGGCAAACAATTTTACATCCAACCTTAAATTGCATAAAAAATGAAAGAGAAATTAAGGTCACTTTATTAATATTCTGTTCTTGGATTTCTAATTTCACAAAGCATTTGTGTGCTGTGTCTGCTTAAACTGACTTTTTATAATTTTACAAAAAATAGCAGGAATAGTTTCCCTCATAAGGTCATCTGAAAACCTTTTATGGATTGGATTGCTGATACACTCCATTGTTAACTAATGTAGTTGGATACAATCCAAATAGCTCTTAATTCCTTTTAGGGCTGGACAAATTACAAAATAATAAATATCTAAAGGCCAGAGGCAATTTTAATTTATCTACTTCTCTCCTTTATTTTCTAGGTTTAGGTAAAAAATGGATAGAAGTATCCACATACTGTTTTCATCAGTAATTTTTGATCCTTGATCCTAAACAAAAGTCACAAAACAAAATTTTATTTTATTTTTAAATTACAAATCACCAAAGGACTTTGTGTAACACTACAGGTTTCTTAGTAAATCTTTAGAGAAGGAACTCATAGGAAAGATTCACTTGATTCTCAGGTACTACACAACAAACTTTCTGAATTCTAATGTATTTGAAAGTATCTTTATTTTATTATTACTCTTGAATGATAGTTTGGCATTTTAGTTGCTTTCCCCTCAGAATGTTCTCAGTTTTACTCAGCACTTCAAAGGTATCACTCCGTTGTCTTATAGAATTTATGCTGTGATGAAAAATCTGATATTGGTCGCTCTCCATCTATGAGTCTGCCTTTGTCTCTTTTCCTTTCATGGTGCTCCTATTATACTTGATTAAAGTTTTACTGTTTTAGAATTGTAAAGAAAGGGACAATGTTTTTATTATTATCGGGTACCATGCTAGTCAAAGTAATCACTACAGAGTTGGAATTTGTGTGAAAATTCAGCCAGTGGCTAATGACAAGATCAACATACAACAATCAATGAGACCCCAAATACCACATCCTATCCAGGTAGAATATGTAATAGAAAAAAATATTCCATTTACATTAGTAAGAAAAACTATAAAATATCTTGGCATAAATCTAATAAAAATGTACATTATGAAGAAAACATATATGAAGAATTATATATGAAGCAAAGTATAAAATGTCATAGATGGAAATAAAAGCTCCCAATAATTGTAGCAGCACACTATGATCAAGATTGAGTAGGATGACCCTGTGAAGGAGCCAATTCATGAAGTTTATTTTCACTAAAATCTCATTCAAAATCTAAGAAAGATTTCTGTGGGCACATGGCTTAAATATACTACAATTAGCATGAGTGAGTAATGGAAGAATAGCAACAATAGTTTTTAAAAAGCAAACTTTAAATAAAAAACTCCATATTTGTGCCCAAACTAAAGCATGAATGCCTTAAACTTATGAGCATTCCCCAGCATCCATTGTTTTCCTTCTCCACTGTGTAGCTATGGTGAACTTAGGGGATTCACCTCAGCACTAGAAGTGATCCTGATTGGTCTAACCAATCAAGTCCAAGTCCATTCTATCACTCTAGCTGACTGATGGTTTCAGAAACCAGGTCTGAGCCAAATAGGACATCGTGTACCTGAGTCCACATAGGCTGGTTCAGAATAAAGGCATATGATGTAATTCAAGCCAAGCAAACTGGAGGGAAAATTTCCTAGGAGCTTCTAGAAGAATCATACTAGATGGAAAGTTTGAAGCAGAGATGCCTTCTCTTGATCTCATGCTTTCTGTCATGGACACATGGACAGAACTGTGCCTCCATCCTGATATCAGAGTGAGGATAAAGGCTACCCTGAGAGAACAGCAGGGCCAAGTCCATCACAGGGAAACAGTAACTCAGTCACTAAGGTAAGCCAACTCTAGGATCCTTTACTTTAATTTAGTAAATTTGCAATTTGACAAAATTATCCTTGTGGATACAACAGGAGTTAAATATTCACCACAAGGTTTCCTAAATAATTTATCATAAATGTAAAACATGACTTTATTTATGCAAATTAAAGCACAGGCATGAAAGAAACATGCTCATGTGGAAGGAAGTGATGCCAGATTAGACAAGGGCTGAGGTGCAGAGGACTAACATGAACTTCAGAGCTTCCACTAGCCATGCCCTTTAGCCATTCTCTTGCACTCTCTCTCCCCATTTGCACACTCTGCTCCTAAATACTATATTTTCTTACCTCCAAGCTTTTTAAGACACTTGTATGATTCTACTGATAGGAAGGACCCATTCTTTCTTCTATGTATAAAGTCATATACTTATCTTAAAAATAAAGTTGAGATGTCACCCTGCTTACAAATATTTTCTTGATTTTCCCAGGCTTCCAATTTTCTTTCTTGAAACTCCTATTTATGGCTGATATCACTTAGCTGGCAACTGAATATGTATTGCCAATGGTCATTCTTCTGCCATTGCTGAAATCTTTTATTGCTTCTAAACTTCTCAGATATTTGTCATCTTTCCAAATAGGTTATAAGTGATTTGGGGACAGGAAGTAAGCTATACCTTTATGGGCCCTCATACTTTGAACACAGTAAGCTTTCAGAAAATATTCTTGATTGAACTGGGTTTCTGATCATGCTTCTTGAACCATCTGATTCATCTTTCTATTTAATATCTTCAGCTCTGATTCCACTCCTGGCCACTTTGAACTTATGTCCAAATTGTAGAACCTGTTCACTCCTCTTTGATCTGTTAACTCAGAAGATGGAGCTGTGAATTTTGGCCAACCTCTGAAAAGTAATATCTCCCTAGCAGCAAGAAGCCAATTCAATCTCTACATTTTCAGATCCTTGGAAATCATTTGTAACCTGGGGCACTGTTGTGTCCATGGAAGAGAGGAGATGACAATCTCCAGACTGTATTTATAGCTTAATCCTATCCATTTCCTTGTCAGCAGAAATAGATTTCTTTATGCTCTGTACTATTCTGTTCTGCCTGTGACTTTGTTTACAAAAACAAGCTCCAAGATAATAAAACCCTTCTCTGTTCCTGAAAGCTTAGCTACCTATTCAACACTAGTTTTAATACTGACAACTACCATAGCTCAAGAAGTAAGACATAAAACTTTAAGGGACTATTTAGGGTACCAAAGTATATTCATAACTCAGTGTGTACCTTGAAATCCTTCTTTTAGAAATATTATCATCACTAGATTCTTTAACTACTTCTCATACTCTATAGCAGAAAAAATGAACTTCATTTTCTTTTTATAAAACTGTAGTTAATAGTAGTTAGGAGTTAACTAAATCCAGAGCTTGAAAAAAGACTAAACACCAGATTTTTAAAACCCAACTCATTCACAACCAAGCATTTCAAGGTGAGATTAAATGGTTTAAAAGATTATTTTAAAATCTCACTTGTAAAATCTCTATATCCTACATTTAAATGAGACTTATAGAATAATTATTTGGTTATATTTTTAAGAAAATTAATAAACTTCCTAATATGGGGAGCAAAATAAGAATGGGACTATTTATAAAACAATAAAAGGTCATATTTAAGAGAGAAACTATTCACTAGAAATGGAATAAAATATTTGTGCTTACATTTGTCTATAATAAATAGTATTCCTTTATACTTCCACTTCACTGCATCTTTTCCCTCAGAGTCCACTGTTTATGTAACCTTTTGCTTTAGTACACTGGTTCTCAATTGTGGCCTATTTGGCCACCCAAGGACATTATACATTTGTCAGTATAAAATTTAAAATAATCTTTATATCAAAAAATAGTAAAAAGAACACTAAAAGACATATGATAAGCTAGGATAAACTACAACAAATTTGAAGATACTGAGTTGATCACATCATATACAAAGAGTACTTACAAATCAATATGAAAGATTCTAATATTATGACTAAAAAGAAGGTGATAAGCAGTCATTCACAAAACAAAGAAATATAAACAGCTGGTAAACATACTAAAACAATTCAGTCTCACTATAAATCAAGTAACTACAAGTATGATCTTGGTTTTCTCTTATCAAATTGGAAAACACTACAGATAGAAGAGTAGTTCCTCCTTACCCACAAAGAATACATGTGAAGACTCCCAGCAGATGCCTGAAATAATGGATAATGCTTTATTGCAGTACTGAGGATGGAAACCAGTGTATCACACATGCTAGACAGTATTCTACCACTGAGCTATACTCCCAGTCCTTTTTATTTCTTATTTTGAGATGGGATCTTGCTAAATTGCCCATGGTGACCTCGAACTTGGGATCCTTCTGACTTCTCTCCTGAGTAGTTGGGATTACAGCTGTGCACCACCACGTTGGGCTCATTTATCTTATTTTTTAAAGTTACTTGACAAAACTAGGGAGCAAAACTAGGGAGTAAACATGCACATGTGCACACACACACACACACACAAAATAAAGAGAGAAAACATGGTTCCTAACTAGGAGACCAATGAATCATGAATCATTGGTAGTCCCAGGACTGTTATAATTCAAGCCTGCGAAGAAATTACTCTAGGTGGGATCAAGAGAGAGGAGGATTTGATAAAATGGTATCAAGGAAAGGCTACTTGAGCTAATATCCTTATATTACCAAGTCAAGCATCAAGAGATACACTATTAGTTTATGTAATAAGAAACAAAGGTTTAAGCATATAATTTAAAGTATTAAATGACTAAAAGAAGAATTAAGAGTAGATCTCTAACTATATTAGGAAGATAATTTTTTGCAGAAGCAACTACATATGTGAAGGCTCAAAATTGAGACCATCTGATAATGGAGGAATTGAATTAATTTCTATATGACAAAAGCTTAGAATATAAAAGAGGACATTATTACACACATAGGTTATTCATTAGCATCCATTTATTATGGAAGAAAGAGAATTTTTTTAGTGTGAACACCAAGGAAAGTTATATTAATATTTATTTCAAAAGATTATTATTTTGTGAAATGTATACATTCAACAAGTATCTCTTGGATGTTTACTACATTGCAGGCACCAAGAAGATTCAGCAGTGAAGAAAACAGGTACTATCACAGTTCTCTTTTTGCTCATAGATTAATTTGTGGAGGAAAAAGAAAATAAACTAATAACTACATGGTATTCAGTAGGTAGCCTAAGATGGCTGTCAAGGATTTCTACCTATAATGTGATAACAGTTTCTTTGTGTAATCCATAACCTCTGGGTGTGAATTAAGTGTAGTGTTTGCTTATAATTGAACAGGAGTGATAGATTTTCACTTCTGAGATTAGGGTTTTTTAAAATATTTTTTAGTTGTCAATGTACATTTTTATTTATTTGTGGTACTGAGAATCAAACCCAGTGCCTCACACATGCTAGGCAAGTGCTCTACCACTGAGCCACAACCTCAGCCCATGATATTAGGTTTTAAAGACTGTGGCTTTTGTCTTGCTGGCAGTATCACTTGGTATCTTACTTGCTCACCTTGATGAAGCCACATGCCATGATTTGGGCTGTTCCATGGAGAGGCCAATGTAGCAAGAAACTGAAGGCCCACAATAAGAAAGGACTGATGCCTTCAGTACAACAATGGTGGAGGAATTGAATCCTGAAAACAGCCATTTGTGGGATCTTGGAAGCAGATCTAGCTACAGTTAAACATTGACATGACTGTGGCCTGGTTAACATCTTGATCCTAGTATTGTGGGAGATGCTGAGCCAGAGAGCTAAGTTACACCCAAATTCTTGACCCACAGAAACTGTAAAAATAAATGTTTATTGTTTTAGAGGCTGCATTTCAGGGTAATTTGTTTATACAACAATGGAAAACTAAGACAGGCTAATTTGGATGTTAATTGCTATGAAGAAAATAAATTAGCAGGGCATGGTGGCACAAGCCTGTAATCTCAGCACTTAGGGAGGCTGGAACAGGAGAATCACGAGTTCAAAGCCAGCCTCAGCAATGGCGAGGTGCTAAGTAAGCAACTCAGTGAGACCCTGTCTCTACATAAAACACAAAATAGGGCTGAGGATGTGGCTCAGTGGTCGAGTGCCCCTGAGTTCAATCTCCAGTACCAATAAATAAATAAATAAATAAATAAATAAATAAATAAATAAATAAAATGAACCTTGTGTGACTGGGGATGTAGCTCAGTTGGTAGAGTGCTCACCTAGCATGCATAAGGCCCTGGGTTTAATATGCGGTACCACAAAAAAAATTGATGAAGTAACTAAAAAGAACTTGTGACTAGGGTGAAAACTGCTTCTTAAGATGAAACGAATTTAGCAGATAAGGCAAAAATACTGTATAGTCAAAATATTCAACCATGATGTTTATTACAGATGATTTTGTGTATAACAACTTTGCATAATAATTCCCAAACATGATAAAAGATAAGAATCACTGAGTGAGAGGAAAAAGGTATCTATAATGACTGAATAGGCCTTTGTTAGAGCCATGAAATCCCATGTAGAATGCAGGTGGATGGAAAATCCTCAACTGTTTCTATTTACCTACTAGGTCTACTGTTTTGCCTTAATTAAGCATTAATGCAAACTTAATGCATGTCACTACTTTTATGATAACTATGTCAAACACAAGATACCTCCCTCAGCACAGAGTAGTAGTCAATAAATGCTTGGTGGGTTTGAGTCTAAATCTTACTTGAACAGATTCATATTCATTTGCTATGCAAAAGGTTGCTGAGAAGAATATGACCACTTATTTCATCTATTTATTGAAACTGCCATCAGATGTCATGTACATGACCTTTGACACTTATATTATGATTCATGTATATTCATATGGGATATATTGAATTTTTGCCTATAATGATTTCTCTGTTTTTCCTCTTCTATATTCCTTGAGAGCAGAGGACACATACAACTCATATATGTATTTCTAAAGTCCTTCAAATTACTTGGCACTTAGTGGGTTTCCACTAATGTTTGCATAAATAAACAAGTAAATGGATTGAAGATACATTCTTTTCAGCCAAAGAGAAAACTATGTCTCTCTTAAATATAATGTTTAAGATGCAATTTCACTTGTAACTCAAGGGAAAGATTGAATTTCTCTGCGCAATTTGAATATAAATACTCCTCTAAACCCTGAATGTTACTGAAATTTTAGTCTGGAAAACTAATAGCAGCAGTCAAGTGCTTCTGATAATGCTTTTCATTTTTAAAAAGAATTCTATAATGTCACTTTTTCCTAAAGACAAAGTCACATGTGTGGAAGATGTTAGAAAATAATGCTTAATAAATTTAAAGATGAATCAAAAGGCTGAGTATAAACGCACCAGTCATAATACAAAAATATGAAACTCAAAAGGGCAATTTATTAATGAGACAGAGGGTTTAGTAACAACTTATCCTCTAGCTGGTCATTTGGAACCATCAATTTCCAGCTGCTAGTGAAACTGGCCTTGGCTCCAGAAGAGGCAAAAATAGTCATTAAGAGAAATATTACTTGTCTTTTAGAGAGCTATCATTCAAAAGAAATATCATTCATCCATTCATTGGACACATATTAATTGGACACCTATGAGCAAGAAATTCTGCTGAAAAATAAGAGGATGTTTCTCTCAAGTCTTTCCCATGTGGTTTGGGAGACAATGTTTAAACAATAGTATTATAAAGAGAAAGCAGGGCTAACTGCCAAGAGTTAATTCCAATCAGGACATGAAATTTAAAAGATGTATATTTTTCCTGAAAAGCCACATTCAGTAAGGGTTTTTTAAAAAATACTTTTTACTTGTTGATGGTCCTTTATTTAATTTATTTATATGTGGTACTGAGAATTGAACCCAGTGCCTCACACATGCTAGGCAAGTGCTCCACCACTGAGTCACAACCTCAGCCCTCATAAAGGGTATTAATGGAGCTATGAAAGTTCAAATCACATTTTGAGAATGGCAACGATTTGATATGGAAAGAATATGGAATTGATTATGATGGAATTATGGAAAATGAGATGGTAAGAAGAAAAATCTTTAGTTTTGTTGCATGTCAATGTACTCCAGCAATTTATCTCTGTGAAGCAGCTATAAGAAAACAATTATCAACATAGAGTCATGGAATGCAAAAAGGGAATTAGTCATATTTTCAAGATGGTGGAGAAAAGACATAATTTTTGAAAATTATGTAAAAGTATAAGAAGAAATAGAGGAAAATTATTATGGTTTGGATGTGAGGTATCCCTCAAAAGTTCACATGTGAGACAATGCAAGAAAGTTCAGAGGAGAAATGGTTTGAAAGAGTCTTAACCCAATCAGTGATTTATTCCTCTGATAGGGATTAATTGAATGGTAACTGGAGGCAGGTATGGTGTGGATGAAGGGTGTGGGAATTGGGGTGTGGATTTGGGGTATATCTTTGTATCTGGAGAATAGAATCTTTCTTTCTGCTTTATGATCATCATGTGAGCTGCTTGCTCCATTACCCTCTTCCACCATGATGTCCTGCTTCACTTCAAGCCCTTAGGAGTAGAGACGGCCTTCTATGAACTAAGACTTCCGAAACTATGAGCTCTCAAATAAATTTTCCTCCTGTATAGTTGTGCCGGTTGGGTCATTTAGACACAGCAGCAAAAAAGCTGAGTAAAACAACAATCTTCATCAACACTGGAACAACCATATCTCAAATTACAGAAATGAATTTGAAGAAGGCCAAATGAATTTAGCAGAAAGGATAAAAGTTTGAAACTAGGTGCTTTGGGTGGGGAGTTGGGGTGTTAATGGGGGAAGCAAATGTTTTATTTCTATGGAATTCCAGAAAATTTTGTCAGTTGGAAGTACCAGTTACAGACAAAAGAAGGATGAAGCTGAAGGCTGGAAAGAGGGACTTTGACAATCATTAAAATGAAATTTATTTGGCTGGGCCACACCCCCACCGAGGGTAGTCAAACAACCATCCTGCCTCAATCAAGGGAGATGCCAGGAGGTTTTTTCACAGAAGAAACTGAAACTGAGGTAGAGAGGCTGCAGACAGGTCAAACAGAGAAGGCACAGAGCACTGAGAAGAGAAGACTCATGTGAAATTCCATATACTGGCTGGTGAGTAACCAGTACCCTTCCTTCCCTATTCCATATGCTTGTCATCCAGGCTTATTATGAGCTGACACCCCCACCTTGTTCCAGTGACATGGGCAGCAGATTGGGGATCCTTCCTTAAAGAAATGCAAATGCTTCAGAGGAAAGAACTGCCAATAATAACATTTGAGTTCTCTAATTAAATAGTTGACTATCTACCCAATCATCTCATAGGGGATTCTAAGTCCACAAGTATTAATCTTGAACATGGATTCTGTGAGCAGTCCTTTCCCTCCTTCATTTTCAATAGGAGCAGTCAAGGATCATGTGACATTTGACAAAAATTCCAATTGAATGATAAGAAAAAACAAAATGAAAAAATTCAAGGAATCTGAGGATCAGAAGAAACAGAGACAAAGGAATATAAAATAACTTCAAAGACATCATAATTAAATACTCACAACATTTTACATCCATGTGCTCTTCCTTCATGAAGTATTAGAGGATGTGCTCCATCAAAAAGAGGGAGTAAACCCTAAGTAAAAGATAGCATACGATTCAAGAGAAACAGGTCCCACCAGAATTAAAAGAAACAAAGGTAATTTATAGGATGGTGACTGTCTTCAGCTGAAACTTTGGAGTAGATCTACCTACAGAAAAGACACCCAAGATTGGAGGAAGAGGTTTGGGGAATCCAGGGGGACTGCTGAGGTTATATGTAGACTTTTCCAGTCAAAACACAAAAGATATAATCAAAAAAAACTACAAAAGCCCGGCGTGGTGGTGCACACTCATAATCCCAGTACTTTAGGATGCTGACACAGGAGAACTGCAAGTTCAAAGCCAGACTCAGCAACAGTGAGGCGCTAAGCAACTCAGTGAGACCCTGTCTCTAAATAAAACACAAAATAGGGCTGGGGATGTGGCTCAGTGGTTGAGTACTCCAGAGTTTAATCCCTGGTATCAAAAACAACAACAACAAAATACTACAAAGCACACTGTGATACCTGGCTTAGCAGAGGATAATATTTACAGTATCAAAATAATAAAAACATACTACATGGATTTTTTATTTTTGGTACTGGGGATTGAACTCAGGGGCACTCGACCACTGAGCCACATCCCCAGCCCTATTTTGTGTTTTATGTAGAGACAGGGTCTCACTGAGTTGCTTGCTTAGCGCCTCACCGTTGCTCAGGCTGGCTTTGAACTTGAGATTCTCCTGTCTCAGCTTCCCTAAGTGCTGGGATTACAGGCTTGAGCCACTGCACCCGGCTCTACATGGATTTTTAATAGGTGAATTGTATTTAAAATAGGGAAATGAGTTAAAATCTTTATCAGAATATAAAATTCATAGATAATGTCTAAAATTGGATGAATAAAATATTTGTGCATTAATTAAAAATATACTTGTAAATAACAGAATACGTAAGCTAATAGGGTTCAATGTATTTGCTTCTGGGGACCAGGGCAAGCTAGGGGAAAGGAGGGAATGGACTTTGGTTTTATGCTATGGACTCTTTGTGCAAACTTTTAAAACTATAAATAAATAAATAGCATCTTTCTCCAGACAGGAACTCATACAGACCACACTTTTTGGTATCTGTCACCTCCACTGGTTTTTTAGAGACAGCATCTAGATCTATGGTAGCTTCAGCATGTGGGGATAGCTAGCCCTTGGCATCATCCCAAGGATCACTATCATCATTTGCTGCCTTTTGTCTTGGATCTTCCCCCTTGAAGCCCCCCAAATACCATGCCATGTCTTTCTTTATTTTTTTCTATCACTGTTCTGGTTCTGGTCTTCCCCTCACTTTTCTTTGTCCTATGTTTTCACCATCACTCACCTACCTTATCAGTATCTCTCACTTTAGCTCTTTGCACAGACCTGGTCTAGCAAAGACATATGCACTGGACTGCATCTTGATTTCAGCTAGCAAACTTCTAACTGCCTGATTGCCTTTTTTTTAATCCTAGAGAGTTAGAGAGATGAGAATAAAATTTAGGGAGACAAAAGACTCCTCTAAATATGAAATGTGCTAAGGAGATAGAACATTCTTTTTTTTTTTTTTTTTTGGTACTGGGGATTGAACTCAGGGGCACTCAACCACTGAGCCACATCCCCAGCCCTATTTTGTGTTTTATGTAGAGACAAGGTCTCACTGAGTTGCTTAGCGCCTCGCCATTGCTGAGGCTGGCTTTGAACTCGCGATTCTCCTGCCTCAGCCTCCCTAAGTGCTGGGATTACAGGCTTGAGCCACCGCGCCGACTGAGATAGAACATTCTTAAATATGCAATTATAAAGTCCTGGAGGGTGGATTTCAGCAACCATTTAACTACCCTTTGCATCAAAACAAAATTAAGTTCTAAGGTGTTTAAAGATAAGTATCTATGTACATACATAATTATCAAAATGTTTGACATTGTGCTTTCAATGTGCCAGACATTGTCCTAAGCACTTTACATATGTCAATTTAGCTAATGTCACCATTCTATCTAAAATGCAAGGGCTATTATTATACATATTTTCAGAGAGATTAAGCAGATAGAAGTTATACAACTTGCATGAAGTTACACAGCTATCACAAAACCAGGATTCTAACCAAGTTGAAAACACAAACTTGAGATAGGGGCATGGCTCAGAGGTAGAGTACTTGCCTAGCAAGTGTGAGGCACTGGGTTCCATCCCCAGCATTGTAGACAAAACAAAACCCAATAAACTCTACAGCTAGAAGCCTCAAGGATTGAGGGAATTGTCGCTTCAAGTCAAGATTTGAATGAATGCTAGAAAAGCAGAATCTGAGAGATGGATTCTGGAGGAGGTTATGTGAATAGACTGATAAGATGATCCTCATGAGCAAGCACCAATCTGTGATTATGGAAGAGGTGACAGACTATCACTCCTTTTGTTTTCTTGCTCTGTGATATATTTCTTTGTTTTTATTTTTTTGAGGGGGTAGCTATTTTCTCCTAAGGCCTATTAAAAGTAGAAAAGGGTGGGTAGCCCACAGAGGTCCATCTTCAAGTTAGGAGCTCTGATGAGAAAGAATAAAACAAGTCTGTCTACATTAGCTCAAATGGGAAACATAAGAGAAATAGAGAAACACTGGACACGACATGGGGGAGGCGGGGGGCAGGAAAGGGGAATGGGTATAGTAAAGATGGTTGATAAAAAAATATATAAATATATATATATATATACTGTTCATTGAAAGTGCATATAAAGGTGTTTAATATGAAGAATGTAATCTGCTTATAATTTTGTGCAAAGTTAGAAAAATTATGATTGTAACAATTTTTTTCTATTTGCCTCAACAAATGTTTTCAGTGAACAGTGTGTACAGCTTCTGAAAATTTGTTTTTTTTCTGTTATGTTTGATAACATGTATTAAAATGCAACTTTTGAGAAAAAACAAAAAAATAATAAATCAGTCAAAAGAAAAAAAAATGATCACTGATTTCAGGGCCCATCCTTCTCTTTGTGTGTCACTTTCCCATTACATTGTTAATCCATGGTCAACTGTGAGTACTCATCTTTAAGATGAAGAGGCTGCTACCATTCATTCCTTAGGCCTCTTGCAGATCCAGGAATAGAAGATTCTGGAACCACTAGGGCACTGGTCAGCCATCTTCTTCATGAATAATCAAGATGAACACAATTCAGGAGGAGTTATTATCTTGTTTCTATAATGTGTCCCTGATGACACTACATTAGAATACTGAAACAGAAAACTCCACATTCCTTTCAAAAATAGGGACCAATCATCCTAGCCTGGGAGCACCAGTCTTTCTCAAGAGACATTTAGGGTTAACATATGTTTCCAAATATATATACTCAATTGACATTCCTAATTTGAAAATGACTTGCTAAAATTTGTGATGGTTTAGTACATATAGAAAATCACCTGCTACTGAGAACATAAAATATTACATGTCATAAAATACATCAAATATTCATAAGATAATTCTATTGCCCAAGAGCATTGATTTATATACATCTATATGTGTACACACATGTATATGTGTACATATATATATATATATATATATATATATCACATTCTCCTTTTTCTAATAGAACTTAAAGGGTTCACACCCTCACAAATCAAAGCAAAATAAAGTACAGTGGCATCTAAGAGTAGAAAGGAAGAAGGAAAAGCACCATACTATGCAGGCAATAACATATTGCACTGGAACACTGGGTTTCTCTTCCTTATGACTTTTGACATTTGGGGCTAGAGAAGTCTTTGTTGTCAAAAACTGTGCTATGCATTGTAGGATCCCTGGCCTTGACCCACAGGATGCCAATAGCTCCAACCCACCCTTAGCTGTGACAATCAAAATGTTTCCAGACACTGCTAAATCTCTTGCTGGGGCAATATGCCCCCATTTGAGAACCACTGTGAGAGATATGAAGAATATACCAGTTTTTATCCGATTAGGAAAGTTGTAAATTCCAATTTTACTTTGTATCTATAATGTAATGTTCACAGATTCATCCAAAGGTAACAGGGAACATGGTTTAGCTGGCAAAGAACATTGAGAAAACTAGGGACAATGCCCTTCCACAAGTAATTAATTATTTTGATACCAGGGATTGAACCCAAGAGTGCTTATCCACTGTGCCACATCCTCAGCCCTTCTTATTTTTATTTTTCATTTTGAGACAGTGTCTTGCTAAGTTGGTTAGGGTCTTTCTAAGTTGCTGAGGCTGGCTTTGAACTTGAGATCTTCCTGCCATGGCCTCCTGAGCTGCAGGGATTATGGGCGTGTGCCATCATGCCCAGCTTCCACATGTAAACTTTGTTTGTTTTGCTTTCATTGCCAATGAAGAGATGGAACAAAATCACAACTCTGGTTGGCTGGCAATTTCTTTTTTTTCAAATGTTTTTAAAACTTTTTTTTGTTGTTGTAGATGGACACAATATCTTTATTTTATTTCTTTTTATGTGGTGCTGAGAATTGAACCCAGGGCCTCACACTTGCGAGGCAAGCACTCTGCCGCTTGAGCTACAATCCCAGCCCTGCCTGGCAATTTCTTATAACTTTCAAAATTTCTCTGACAGGTAGATGGAAGAATTCATGGAACACAAAGCAAAAATACTGAGGCAGAAGGTAGCATTTCTTTGAGGAATGTGGTCTGTCTGACAAAATAAAGGCATGAAAAAAAAGATGAAGCACAAATACAAGTTCAGTAGATAAGTCTGCCTAGCAAAGAAAGAAAGCCTGTAGGTGTTTTTTTTATTTATTCTGTCTTCCTGAATTGTGCCAGAACAAGTGATTGATTAGTATAAGCCACTACAGGTGCTTAGTAATATTGTTTGCCCAAGAAGTATTTTTATTGGTTTAGAATAGCTACACATATTTATATATGTAAATATAAATATTTTATTTTTATATAAAAATAAAAATTATGACATTAATTTGCTAATTTGTTACATGTTCACAATGTGTAATGATCAACTCTGGTAATAAGCATTTCCCTCTCCTCAAACATTTACTATTTCTTTGTGCTGGAAACCTTTGAACTCTTCTAAGAATATTTTTAAAAAGAGGAACTTCATACACTCAATCTATAGAAGACATACCTTGGGAAAAAATAAAAAAACAGAATTACTAAGAAATCTGCAGTAAAGCTGTCTTTGAAGAAGCAAAAGCATTATATAAACAGCACTGACTTTGTCCCATTACAGGGGAAGCTTAAATTATTATTTCTAGCTGTAATTTGTATACTTGTTTTTGGAGATGTTCAGAAAACTGTGAGATAATTTAAAAATCTTAAGAGCTTTGATAGGTTTTTTCTTGGTGTGACAAATGGCATGATTATTTTCCAGACGGGGAGGCTGAGGAATTAGGGGAATACACAATCAGTAGCTGTTTAGGCAGTAAGTCTGACCTGAACTCTGAACTTCAGATAGGCTTTGATCCTCACTACTCAGTGGGGTCTCTGGATCAGCAGCATCTGTGTTAATCAGGTACACAGTAGAAATGCAGAAGTTCAGGCCCCATCCAGACCTACTTAATCAGAATCCACATTTTAATAAGATCCCTAGGAAATAATGTTTTTTAAATTTGAGAAGCACTGCTCTGGACATTTCAAGTTTGTGTTTTTTTATAATGTTATTGTATTTTATACCTTTATTTTATTTGTTTATATTTATGCGGTGCTGAGGATCAAACTCAGTGCCTCACATATGCTAAGCAAGCACTCCACCACTGAGCTATAGACCCAGCCCCTCAAGTTTATCTTTGAAGACCATATTTTATAGAATCTTTTGTGACAATACAGATACTTTTTGAACATGCTCTGTTGAAAGTTACTTAAAAAATATGTCATGGGGGGACTTTTTAAAATGAGGTTCTGATATTCCAGGAATGGCACATTATATATAAAAAGTGACAATAGGAAACAAAACAGAACTATAATAACAATGACTAAGTTCTTCCAAGGAAGAGTATTCCTAGGTGGATAATTAACATGAAGTAGCAGAAAACACACTGAAGTAGAAAGAAGGACCATACTGCAATCTCAAGGTAGAACTGTTCTTTTACCAGTTTCTGCACTCAAGGTACATGCTGCTTATTATTTCCTCATAGTAACATGTTTTAGTTTATCCAGACAAACATAAAATGGTGTGCCAGTATGCTAGTATTAACAATAATCAACAAAGAAGTAAAACCCAAAGATGGCCTGAAAAACTGAAAGGGCATGATGAATTTCATTTTGAAAACTTTTCTTTCTTTTTTTTGTGAAGTGGTCTATCAGTCTGTCATTTGATACAATTATGCACAAGGAGATTCATCAGGCTTGCAGTCATCAGATGCCAATAGTACTCATTGAGATTTCTCTTATTTTAAACTGACACAAAGTTCAATGTACAAGGGTAAAGAGCATGAATAGATAGCAGGCAATTAGTGCTATAAATGGAAAACAATGTTATGTAATTAAAAGGCAATTGCATAAATCTTTAAAAATATAATAAAAATAAATCCAGTCACTAAATTGCAGAAAGTCGTTTCAGATATATTGATGGGGTTGTTTTTCCCTTGTAGCCTGCTTTTTCCCCCTACTTGGGTAGCAATAATACTGTAACAGAAAATATATCAAAAAGGTAAAAGCTTAGAAGCTTAAATCCCATAATCCCTGTGTGGCAGCCAAAAATATAATTAAGGAAAAACATTCACTTAAGTTTTTCTTCCCTTTAAAACCTAATCTCATTTTTTTTTCAACACCCTGGGGAGAAACTACAATTTGGGGTCAAATTTTGAACAATGTTAGATTATTGCTAACCAGACCCCATGACCCTATTAAGATCAAAGTCATATACCAACAGATTTCAGGAGTAGGAATTTTTAATAGGTGTTTTGTACTCCCAAAGCCAGAAAATAATCCTTTCACACAAGGACATCGGGAACACTAGGTTATTGCCTCTAGACTTTGCTTTTGGAAACCTACTGAGTTTCCACAGGCAGGATATGAAATACCCAGCTGTCAAGAATAACCCTTGCCTTCAAAAGTTCAGCTCAGTTTGAACAAACATGACATATATAGGTCTACTGCCCTTCCTTCTTTCCAGTAAACAACAGTGCTCATAAAAAAAAACAAAAAAAAAGTTGCATCTTTCCCATTTTTGGACCTATTCTAGTTTTGAAAAAAATTTAAGCATTAGCAAAAAAAAAGTAAGAGTAGTTGCTCAAGTCTCTTGGCAGTTAATAACCTTCATCAATAATAGATCAAACTAAAAAGCAAGAGTGCTACTTTTAGAGTGAAATTAGCATAACTACTTCTTACATTTGTAAAAATGTGTTTCCACATTTGTTTCTCAGTTATCTGTATATTTTCTTTCTTACAAAAATGCAAGACCTCTTTCAAACTCACTTGGGAATTAATGCTGGGGCTCTTCCTTCACCCTTTATAATCTTGTCAAATAGTTCTTAAAGTTAATATTTACTTGAGTTCCTACTTACATCGGGTACTGGACTTGCATAATCTTCTGTAATTTTTAAAATATCCATGAAAAACAGATATTATTTCCCCCATTTTTCAGATGAGTAAATTGGGATTGAAGGAAGTGAATGGAATAAGAGGAAAAGACTCCCTACTTAGGCTTCATACTCCACATGCCAAAACTGTCAGTCTCTCTCTAGCATCCTGGATAATGTCTATTTCTAGAAGATGGCCAATAAACATTTGTTGAGCCAAAATGACTTGTAGACCATGGTCCTCTTTGGCAAGATAAGGAGTTGTGAGTCCTTCAATGGAAAAATACCACAAGATATGTATTAGCTGGTGGTCATGTACTCTTTTCTTTTTAAAAGAAGCAAGGACAGAATCATGACCACTTATAAACTCAATGATTAAAGACTTTAAATTATAATTCTAGAAAGGAAATATTTTCTGTACACACTTCTATCTCAAGGATTCAAAGGTATAAGACCTTAAGAAATCACAAGTATTTATGAAAATGAATGTCTGCTGAGTTTCCTAAAAGAGTGGTAAGAAAATGGAAATAGGGAAGACTGTAAAGGGAGTGAAGATACATAGGAAGGTGTGCAAAAAAGGAGAGGAATCCATTTGTTCCATTGTCCATGTTTATATCCCATTGTTTGCCTTATGTGATAGAGTAGGAAATCAGCCTTTTAATAAAAAAGATAGAGAAAAGCATTTTACCTCCATTGCAAATATTTTACTTTTTGACAAACCCTAAGTTAACAAGGGAGACTTTTCTTCCTACTGCCTAACCTACTAGTTAATACTCAATTAGAGCATATGTCCTATGGTACACTCTACAGTTTCATTTTCTCACTGATGTAACTGTTGTTAAATAAAAGGACCATATTTATGATAAGGTTTTTATTTTTTTAATTAATTAATTTGTATCAGGGATTGAACCCAGGGGTACTTAATGACTGAGCCACATTCTCAGCCTTTTCTATGTTTTGATACAGGGTCTTGCTAAGTTGCTTAGGGCCTTGCTAAATTGCTAAAGCTGGCTTTGAACTCACAATCTTCCTGTCTCAGCCTCCAGAGCCGCTGGGATTATAGGTATGCATCACTGTGCCTGGCTAATAATGGTTTTTATAAGTGAAGGTCACTTTTGGTTGTACACAAACTACCCTCCTTATATTTAGACAGAAATTTTCAACTTGGTCAACCTATTGCTAATTCCCACCCATCCAGGACACAGGTGTTAATTTCTTATGGCTTTCCTGTAGGCAGTCAGTAGAATTATACCTAGGACTTAGCATATCTATAAAGCACCATTGTGTATTAGTGAGCATTCCTTCACTGTAATAAGTACCGGAGATAATCAACTTAATAGAAAAAGTTTATTGTGGCTCTTGTTTGCAGAGGTTTCAGTACATGGGCAATTGGCTCCATTGCTTTTGGGCCTCTGGCAAGGCAGCACACCATGGTAGGAAACATATGGTGAAATAAAGCTGCTCACCTCATGGTGGTCAGGAAGTGAAAGAGGGAAAGCAAGTGTCTTAATCCCCTTTGAGGGCACATTCCCAGTAACCTAAGACTTTTCCATCAGGCCCCACCTCCTAAAGGCTCTGCCACCTCCCAATAGTGCCAAACTGGAAACCAAGTCCTTAACACATGGGCCTTTGGGGAATAATCCAGATCCAAACTATAGTATCTATATTTTTGCAGGCACTAAAATTACTGTTTTTCTGTGCTCAAGCCACTCTGTAATTATTTGACATAGGAATATCAGTGAATTCTGTTCACCTCTAAAGTAAAAGATAAATTTAAAAATACACGAACTTCCTTATTTGACAAATAGGTATCAAGAGAACTGCTTGAGTGACAGAGTTAGAAATTGCTGTGAGGATTCCATGACAAATAAGAGAAGAGGCTGCTGCCCTTTTAAAGGTCATACCAAACAAGCAATTACCTGTGTGGATTGACAAATGCCATCCCAGAGCACACTTGGGGTGTTACAGAAGGTCAGATGTGGGGATGAAGGTGGTTAAGATGGGAGTGGGTGGTTAGAAAAGGCTTCCCTGGAGGAATAAAATCAAATCTGGAATGTAAACAGCTAGTGTGAGTTAGCTAGGGCAGCATGTGTGTGAGGTGGGCAGATGTGGGTGGGGAGCGGGCAGGGATGATGGCCCTGAATGAAAGGTCAGCATGTGTGACGGGTAGAGGAGTGTGACAGCATGGAAGCACTTGTGGCTGGTCCAGTATGCAGAGGAACAGGAGAGATGAAGTAGGTGAGAAGTGTGTTTGTGGGGAAGGGTTTCATGTTCTAAGGCTTTGAAGAAATAAATAAGGAAATGATGAGGATTGCACCTTTCAAGGATGGCTTCCATGTCACTGTAGAAACTACATTAGCAAAGAGTCAGTTAGGAGAATGCTGCAGTTTGTCCAGAGGAGAAAGGATGGGGGCCCTTGTGGGCAGTGTTATTAGTCAGAGAAGTGTATAGTTTTGTGGGTTCAGGAAGTGCATGGTGCTTGGATACTATAAAGGAGGGACGGTAAGGACTTAAGTAAAAGGATTCAAGAATTGTTTCAAAACTTCTGGCTTGGCCAACTAGATAAAGAATGGGTTGAGGAAATACAGATAAAAGAGCAAGTGGAATGGAGATGTGTTATGTTCAGTTCAGAATGTGTTAAATTGTAGTACTGGTGGAATATACAAATAGAGGTGTCCCTACCCCTATTAAGGCAGGAGGTGTCACAAAAATATCTGTGCTGAACACTGCTGTCACCAATCTAGAGATGGTGATAGAGAACCAAGAGGCAGAGAGATCATTCAGGGAGCATGGAAGGAGATGAGGTTCCACAAGGTCATTATCATTTAAGGGAGGGCAGAGGAAGAAAAGTCCATGAAGCAGAAGGGATGGGTGTGGGTATAAGTAAATGGAGAGGTTTGAAGGTAGTAGGTTGAAGGACTTTTCATCTAATGAATTGGACTTTGGAAAATAGGATCATGAAGTAGGAAGAAGAGGTCAGAGATTCAAGAAGCAAGGAAATACTTGGGGACAAATAATTAAGTCATCCTTTCTTATTAAGAAATCCAAGGAATAAAGTCTTCTTGGATTAATAAACCTCATGACATTCATATCAAAAAGGTATCTGGTGTTAGAAAAAATTGTGAGGCCATCTGAAAAACACAGAAATATTTTAGAAGAAGCAACCAAGTAAACACATCATCTATTCCTTTCTAGAGAGAAGCTGAAGAAGTGGTGGCTATTTCTAGCTATCTGTAAGCTAGCAATAATGGTATTATCACAGGATGCAGCAAGAGAGTTACATGATTGTCTGAGTTCAACAGCAGTTTTCTTTTCTGCATATCTCAACCTTGTCACATAGAAACAAATATTGTTTACAAGAAGAAACACTGATGGATGCTTGAATCCATGAGTCATCAGCTCCGCCTAATAGACCTCACTCACCCAATTTCTACCTTTTCCTGCACCAGACAGAAGTCTATAAGCCTTCTCATTGGTGACAATCAGGCAATCACACTCAATAACAAAGGGAGCAGCCAAGTGAAGGGTGAATAAACCACCCCTCAATCCTTTTGTGAGTGTATTTGAATTTTACATAGTTTTATTCCATCAGGGAATCTTAACCTTTTCCATGCCATGAACCCCTTTGGCAGAGACCTATGGACATCTTCTCAGAACAATGTTTTTAAACAACTAAAATAAAAATACTTAGAATTAAAAAGAAAACTAATTGCACTGTAATACAGTTATCCACATATTTAAAAACCAAATTTATAATATAAAAACATGCATGCATCTGCAGATACATTAAATAGAAAGATCTAATAATATTTTAAAGTGCTACTAGTGCCTGAAACAGTGGTGTCTGCTGGTGACATGAACAGCAACTTATAAGCTAATGAGAAGTCAGCCCTATAAAGAGATAACTGGAACACACTGAAGAGATTAGAGTATGCATTCCTGCTGGGAACCAGGGGAGTGTCAGTGAGGTAGAAATAGCCTCCTAGAGGAGACACTATCTGTGCTGAGACTTGAAGGTGTTTTCCTTATCAACAAATTCAATTAAAATGTTTCAACTAAACAAGGATAGTCTCTGGCTGACTAAAGAAAGAGATAAGGCAAAATGAGTGAAAACTTAAACATTTTTTCTGGTGTTCCCAAGAAAAAGAATTAAAATAACATAACAAAAACACAGGACAAATATTTTTCAATTTTAACAAGCTGAATAATATTTTTATTTTTTCCTTACCTATAAGGGAAACAAACCAACTTTTTCATGTCTCATCTCCAAAGAATCAATAGGGTAAATAGAGTCATAAGACACCAGTGAAAATTGCCTCAGACCAAAATTATTTATTTTGAAAATCAGAACTTAGAATTTAGGCCCAGGAAAATTTATCTTGCATAACATTCCAAAACTATTAAGGGGATAAGTTCTTATATAAATCTAAAGGGTATTGATCATCAATGCTACAAATAAGAGAACAAGAGGACTATGGGTAAAATGTAGATCCTTGCCTTCAAAAGCTGTATTATAGAAGCTGCTAATTATGTTAGTAGCACCTTACCACTACTGGAGTGGAAAAAGAAACTGAACAGGGAGGCTAGGCATGGTAGGAAATTCACAATCACCCCCACCCAGAACAGAGCTATTAAGAAAGAGTTGCTTTGCTGCCCTTACTAAATTACCAGAAAAGGAAGAAATGAAGGAGAGAAAAAAAGAAGAAAGGAGGAAGGAGGGAAGAGACAGAAAGGGAGGAGAAGAATACAAGAAAGAACAAAGGGGGGGAGGATGCAAGGGGGTAGCAAAGATGGCAGATTGAGATGCACATCAATGCCCTAGGTACATGTATGATTGCACAAATGGTGTGACTCTACTTCATGTACAACCAGAGAAGTGAAAAATTCTGCTCCATTTGTGTACAATGAATTGAAGAGCTTTCTACTGTCATGTATAATTGATTAGAACTAATAAAAAAGCCAGCCTCAGCAAAAGTGAAAAATAAATATGAATAAGAGAGGAGAGCAGAGGAAGGAAGGAAGGAAGGAAAAAAGGAAGGATGGATCAAGAAAAAAAGAAAGCCAGGCAGGCAAGTAAGCATGCAGAACAGAATAGATGCTCACTAAACAGTAGCATTCCCTTAATAACCAGCTCTTGGTATTTCATCATTTTGACAGACTAGATTGTTCCCTTTAAAATTATATATGTTGCTCAAAGGTCTCACATTTTCATGAAGAATTTTCAATAATCAGCAAGTTTCCTGAAATCTCTGTGTCTGCCAATAATTTTGAATAATACAAATAGACCATGGACTTGAAATGAGAAATATCACCAGTAAACAGCACTGTTAGGAACATACTTCCAAGTGAAAGAATAAATTATTCTCAGGAGATAATGGCCAACATTCCTTCAAATCTTGATCAATGGAAACAGCAAGTTTTGCTACATGAGCAATAAACCAAGAAGACTACGGATACATCTGCATACAATGCTAAGCTTTATGACCAAACACAATGTAGGAAGGAAAGAGTTCATATCATATTTTTCATAATACTTATTATCATGATATGCAAGTAGCAATTGGGCATTATTTGTAAAAATGTAGTGTTGGAGAGAATGTTAGTAATCACTTTTAAACCTCTTATTATTGTAGTCCAGACTTAAATGGTCAAGGAGGTAGAAAAGCTTAAAGGGGTGCAGGGAGACAAATTCTGGGTTAAAATACTTTAATCAGATTTTTCCAAATATATTAATTTAGTCACATTGCTTGTCTCACACTAAGAACTAAGGAAACAAAATTTTTTTCCAATTGGGGAGAATGGATGGAGGAGGTGAAGGTCATAGGACTCAGAAATATCTGTAATAAAGCAAAATATACTGCTCAGCAATATTTTTCTGGTACAACTTTTGCCACTCCCAGAGATGCTCAGGAGGGCTGCACTTATAATGAAGACCCCCTTATCCTTAGGATCCAAGTATGCCCACAATAATTCTAATGACATACATACCATCTGCATGTCAATCCTATGTTTAAATTGGGTTAAACCAAGGGTCAAATGTGTCATGGAGAACAGTTTAGCTGGAACACTCTGGTGTGATGCATCAAGAAGACTTCAGCACTCTCCTCCCCTTTGCATACTCACCATCTAAATTAAGAATTTAGCAGCAGCCTAAAAAATAGACAATTTCTTTCATGGCATCATCTAAAGGACCACCAGGAAGACTTTTCAATCTCATCTTCCATAAAAGTAAAACTCTATCACATACTCTTGAGGCTTTCAATACAATCTGGTAGTTGTGTGTACAAAGAGAACTACGGAGTCAGACAGACATCTGTTTGAAGGATTCAAAAGCCTCTCTAGTCTTATAGCCAACTTGGGGAAATGATTTAATCTTTTTGTGGTGTGGGGGAAGATGTGATAAGTAAAGCACCACCGTACGGTTCAGAATGTGAATTCTCTCTGCCATTGTTTGGGGATCCCTCTTCTCTAAAATCCCAAGCTGCAATGAAGGTTTCAGGGCCTGTGTATACTCACAGCTCTCTAAAATCTGAGACAAGTAGTACCTTGGGTTTCAGAATTCCCTATGCTTTCTGTAAAAATTACATATTCCAAAAATCTCCATAATGACACAAATTATTTTAAGGATAGCATCATTATTACATTGAGATTTAATTATATTTGTGTAACCTTGGGATCAAATAAAATAACAAAGTGAATCTATTGTGGCTAATAAATAGTATCTTTTTTTATAAAAGGCTTTTTAAGTAATTCAAATAAATCTTTTACTTAAGATCAGATTTCATGTTGAATCAATGATAGACTTTTGAACTGTAATCTGCAGAATATAGACAACCTAAATACTGAAAACAGGTAGATAAAAGTTGCATCAATAGCAATCTGCTAACAAATCCTGATGTGTTGCATGAGTAAGATTAGCAAGGACCTATCTGACTCACTGTATAAGAATACTAATGTAGATGGTAGAAGCAATGCATATTAAAGTATCAGTAAATGTTTTTGAAATAAACATTTTTGATGTGCTTGGGATCAAACCCAGACCTCATTTACTCTAGGCTCTACCAATGAGCAATATCTCCAACCTCAGAAAGAATTTTTCATGACAACAACATTTAATTCTTTTTACTTAGCCAATATATACTCACAAAACTGCTGAAACCCCTATTTATAGCCATAGAGACCAATGTCGATTTAACAGGAAAGGCTATCTCACAAACAATAAATCCATAGCCCTATGGGCTTTAATTAGAAGACATTTATCACTAAGACACTAAATGCATTTGAAAGAAAATAGAAGACTAAAATATCACTTTTTAGATTATCGACAATTCTGGAGGATTGTTGGCTGAGAGAACTGATCCTACAAATAGCATCAGATTTAAAAACAACCCTCAAAGTGTTTTAATTGGTGGGCATACCAGGTCCTCAAAAAGAAGAATCTGCATATTTAAAAGCTGCCACACAATGTTCTAGAGACCAAGGCTGTATAACACACTGTTTGCATGTGGGATCTGACATTTTTGTTAAAAAAGTAACTAAATGTGCAAACCACTGGGCCCGGTTTCTGTACCAGAACAGAATCTCCACTAGAGAAGAAAATTACTTGTACTCCTTTGCTAAGCTTCTGTAGCATTTATTTGGTGTAAAGAGAAGGTTCAAAGACAGACTCATTAGAAGTGGGTTCAAAACTCCACTTCTACCACTTCTGTGCCTGTGTTCTCTCTCAAGCTTTGGCATTTATGAAATGCCTCATGGGTTTCAAGAAGGAACCTCAGTCATAAGATCAGCTGAAGGCAGTAATCAATCATGGAGGCCACAGAAGCTAGATGACATAAAATATAAATATAGAGCTTTTGAAAAAAAATTAGTGTTTCAGAGTTATACATAATAGTGGAGTTCATTTTAATATAATCATACATGTATGAAAAATAATTTGCTCCATTTCAGTCCCCAGTACTTCCTGTTTCCTTCCCCTCTTCCTTCTCCCCCCTAATCCCCTTCTTCTACTCTATTGGTCTTCCATTTATTTACTTAGTTATTCATTTTTTTTTGGTACCAGAGATTGAACTCAGGGGCACTCAACCACTGAGCCACATCCCCAGCCCTATTTCGTGTTTTATGTAGAGACAGGGTCTCACTGCGTTGCTTAGCGCCTCGCCATTGCTGAGGCTAGCTTTGAACTTGCGATCCTCCTGCCTCAGCCTCCCTAAGTGCTGGGATTACAGGCTTGCACCACCACGCCTGGCTTAGTTATTTGTTTTTAATTGGTACATTATAGCTATATATAAAACTGGAATGCATTGTGATATATTTATATGTACACAGCATAATTTGGTCAACTTTACTCCCTAGTTCTTCCCCTTTCCCTCTCCTCCTCCCTCCCCTTTGGTCCCCAGCTTCAATTCTACTGATCTTTCTTCTATTTTCTCAACATCCCTTTTTAAATTTCCTTTTTCTCTCTAGTTTCCACATGGAAGAAAACACTTGATCCTTGACTTTCTGAGTCTGGCTTATATCACTTAGCATGATGTTCTCTAGTTCCATGCACTTATTAGTAAATGGCACAATTTCATTCTCCTGTATGGCTAAAACTGCATTGTGTATATATAACACGTTTTATTTATCCATTATCTAGTGACAGGGACCTAGTTTGTTCCATAACTTGGCTATTGTGGATTGTGCTGCTATACAATTTGGCATGTATGTATCACTGTAGCATTCTGATTTTTAGTTCTTTTGCATAAATATCAAGAAATGGGATAGCTAGGTCATCATACAGATCTTTTATTGTGTGTAAGATAGTTCAGACAATGGGTAATGGGGTAGGTGGTGGGGTGGAAAAAGTGACTAAGATATAGAAGACAGATCTGCCTCTAGGAACCTGTAGATTCATTAGGAAGAAGTGACTTAACCACATTAAATACCAATTATTGTACACTGTGTTTACCTTTGAATCACATATAAAGACAAGAAAACATTAAGATTTATCACAAACTCTTACACAAGGAATCATATGATTGAAATTAGGCTGAAGTGGCCTGTGAACCAAGTTGCACATAAATTGAGTCTTTCAAAAGGATGTGGTAAAGAAACTTAGTTGTTTCCCCCCTTTTTCCCTAATAACACCACCCAGATTTTCCCCCTGGGGATAAACTTGCCTCAAAAAAAGACTCTAGTCCCCAGTTAGCCTCCCTTCAAGTCAGTGTCATATAGTGAGTTGCAGGCCCCATGCTTTTTTTTCTTTTCTGGCTTCTTCCCTTTCTGTTTGCATATGCTGTGTGGAGCTTACTAGGTTATCTTGGACCATGCAGTGACCTTAACAATGATGCTATATGCTAAGGATTCAATGGCACAGTAGAGAAGTAGCTAAAAAGAAGTCTACCTCTGATGGACTATGGAACCATATATTGAAACTTGAGTACTTACCTCTGCATAAGATGCACATTTTCCACAGTTGAACATTTTAAAAATTTGGATGAGTCCTATAGCCAGTAGTGCTATAAATCACTGTCCACAAAACCAATGTTTGCCCTACACAGGTGCGTATAATATACTCACTGCTGTTTATATTGTCTTCATCTCAACTTAATTATGTCTAATACTGATACTACACATGTCAAGTTTAAATACCATTTAAAATGTCTTCAAAAAGATCACATCATGATTCAAAATTGAAATGGAAAGTCACTGGTACACAGAAACGCATGGAAAAAGAGCAGTGAGGTATGAATTTTATATTAGGAAAGCAAACATTCATTATTGAATAATTGAAGACATTTTCACATTTTCTAGCAAAGGGACAAATGCTTTCAGGACCCAAGATAGGAAAACAACTACAGAAGAGAATGAAGCTGTGCTATATTGTGCTACTAAGATACTTACAAAAGCATCACCTGTTCCAGGCCAAGGAAGGAAACTTCTAATGTCAAAATTTGCAGAGTGAGTGTCAGTAGTTCAGAAGAAAACCTCAGGGACAATAGTGACAATTCCTAAGACATGCAGTTCTATACACAGTTGTATGAACAGTTGTATGAACAAGTGTGTGGGCTTTAATGATTCTGACTCCAAAAGGTATCCAGAAATAGTTCTGAATGTTACCAAGTTTTGAGACTACCTTAACTCATTTATTTTGCTTATATATTCATTCTTATTGTTGTCAGAAGTGATACATGATTTCGAAAATCTAGGTAAGTTTAAAAGAAATCTAAAAGAGACAAGGGGGATAGAGAGGAAGAATGTAAAGCCAGTTCTATAAGTTAGCAATAAGAATAAAGAGTTTGATAGAGGAAATAAAGAAGGAAAGAAGATACCTTAAATGTCAGTATTTAAGTGGAACTTGTTAGAGAGAACTGCTTCAGTGAAATTATAAGCTAAATAGCCTTTAGCCAGAGTTGGGGTTTAAGAAAAGAAAATTTTCCTACAATGGGGTTAAAAGTAAGACCATTTTAGGGGATTGTGGGTAGGATCAATTCTGAGAGTCTTGAAATTGACATTTTAGCTGCTATTTGCAGCTAGTAGCTTTTTCTTTCATTATGCTTTTATGACTATCATAAAATGAGCAAAGACAGCATTGTAAGTCATGGGTGTAAAGTGGTTCTTTCTTGGAAACCAAGTTTGCTGCACACCATGGAGCATGATGTGGTGGTCAGAAAAGAACCAATTAGAAGTACAGAGAGCAACATGAGTGGATATTAAAATTTCAAGGCTTGAGAAAAACATGCACCATGAAACATACAGCACAATAAAATGTATGCAATTGAAATGAATGTGTTTGATGCATTAATACTTATTTGAAAAATAAACTGCATACAGGAATATCCATGCCAAACTTGGTAGAATAATTACCTGAGTATGTAAATGGGAATGGCATAGAGGTTAAAAAGGAATGAATGAGTTTTTCATTCAACCACATGGAGAAATCTTTAAATACCAGTGATGATAATGTGCAGAAACTAATAAAATAATTAACCAATTTGAGGCTCCCCAGCATGGAGAAAGTTTGGGCTTAAATTGGATGTTTAAGCTGGCACTGTGATAAGGCTTCACAAAGATATTTTAAAGTCTTGTTTTTCTAAAATTAAAGAGAGAAAAAAGAAGTCATGCCATATTTTATAGATCTACAGTACACATGAGAAAGGAGGAAAAGGTTTAGTGAACACCAATAAACTTAATAAGTACCTTTTAAAATTAATAAATATTTACTATAACTCAAGGGTGATACTACTCAGTATCTTTTTTAACCCAGAAAAATGTAACTGAAATGTCTTTAAAGTATGCTTTTGATTTCATGGGTTGATTCCCTCAGTAAAATTGAAAAACATAAAACTAATTAGTTTTAACTGAATGTATTTTAAAATCTTTTCTATTTGACCACTAAAATATTCTTCTGTATTTCATTAACATGGATGTATTCAAATTTCATTCCTCTGTTAATTTATTTTTAGCAAGTTAGACTGCAGGATACCTCACAGGAGTAAACTTCAGAAATGTGTCCTATGTTTTCTTCTTCTCTGCAAGATCTAATTTCAACTTCATAATCTCTTCAATGTTCTTTTGTCATTAATCAATGAACAGATTCAAATGGCCCTCATTTCCACCAAATTTGATCTTCAAAATAAGAGTAGGGCACACACAAAAAAGATTAGCAACTGGAAAAAGCTCATTTCTTTTAACTGGGGGGGAAAAAACCCTGCATCAACAGAATAAATACTCATCTACCTTATATCAGTTTCTTAATTTGGTACTATTGAGATTTTGAGCAGGATGACACTTCATTGTCAGGGGGCTGTCCTGTGCGTTGTCAGATATAGCAGCATCTTTAGCATCCGTTCTATAGATGCCAGTAGCAACAACATGTCCCCAACAATGCCTCCAGGAAAAGGGAAAAATGACCCGATGAGAAACACTGTTACAAATGAAAAAAATGAAGGGCTATACTGAAATCCACTGGAGAGGAAGGATTGGGACGTGTTGGTTTTACCAGTATTCAGCAAAGTTTCACTGATGATAAATGGTTGAGCATCTACTACATGCCTTGTATTTGAGGAAATACTTGTTATGCTATATCATTACAAATGTGCTTTACAGGGGCTGGGGCTATGGCTCAGCGGTTGAGCGCTTGCCTTGCATACGTGAGGCACTGGGTTCGATCCTCAGCACCACATAAAATAAATAAAGATATTGTGTTCATCTACAACTAAACAACATATTTAAAAAAAAAACAAATGTGCTTTACAACATCAACTAGCTATTTATAGCTCACTGCATTATCTCTATCTCCTTCTTCTAGTAAGAGACCTCTAATATTTTGCCTTGGAGAAAAACTCTCGCCATTGGTCACATGGAGGGTGAGTTTTACACAAGTCAAAGTGTTCTACTCTTTACTAGCCAAGGGGTGGATACTCTCTTTCCAATAGAATGAAAGATAGGAAAAAGAGCAGACATCATTTATCCTCCTAAAGAATTACTGCAAAGTCTTTCTGAGTTGCTGCTTCTCAGCCCTTACAAGTGGCCCATATTCTTGTCTCTCCTGACAGTTATCTCCTTTGAATTATTTGAGAGCCTTCATATCTTTCCAATAATTTCCTATTTGGCCAAATTAGCCACTTTTCACTCTTTTTCTTCACAATCAACTACCATGAGCTGGTCATAAGTTGGACCACGTACTGTTTTAATGACATGTCTTGTGTTTACTTACTCATGCTCCATACATACTGATCTAATGCCCAGTGAGTGGGAGGCTCTCTCCTTGTCCTGGGAAAGTGAAGCAAGGTTGTGGAACACATATCTTCATTCAAGCTGCTGTGAATATCATGTGGAGAGTTTTTGAAGAGACCAATGCCTAGATAGGCCTCCCTCCCCCCACCACAAAATTTTGATACAGTGGGCTGAGATGAGGCCTGGGTATCATCCTATTTTTTCTCAACAAAGTACAAGTGTAGTGTCTCTGGACATTTAGTCTGAAATCAGGAATAGAAAAATAAAGGTAATTACATTTTTAATGAAAAGAAAACTGAGAACTAGATGGCATCCCACTATCATATTTTGAAAGTTCTACAGAGAAAGATAATATGTAGCCAGAATTAAGACCCATTATGCCAGAGTGTGGACTGGCAAACTATAACCTGTGTACAATTTAATCCACCTTCCTGACCATATGTATGAATATAAAGCTTTATTGGGATGCAGATCTATCCATTCCTTTACATATTATATACAGTTACTTTTATGCTATAACAGCAAAGGTGAATGGTTGTGACACAGATTGTATGGTCTACAAAGCCAAGAATATTTACTATGTGGCTCTTCACAGAAAAAGTATACTGACCCATGAATTACCTTATTTAGTCCTCATACCAGTCTCAAGAGTAACAATATTAACAGCTAATGAATATTGAGCAATTATGTGCCCAGTGTTGCACTTACTGCCTCAAGTACTTTATTTCGTTTATAGTGCTCAACAACTACCTATCAAGGAAGGTATTACTGGAATACAGATAGGTAAACTGAGGCAAGGTAAAGTCTCTTTGTGTGTTCACACAGCTTGTAGTTGGTAGAGCCAGTACTGGAATTCAGGTCCTTTGTTTTGACCTTCAACCTCTGTGGTAATTATTTGCCTTTCTGTGTAGTGAAGTCTAAGATCAATTGCAGAGTCTAGCACAACCTGATACCATATTTGTCACTTTCAAGCTGTGCTAGGCAGAGTAACAGTCCCCAAAATTGTCCATATCCTAATTTCTGAACTTGTAAATATGGTATCTAACAAAAAGAGACTTTGCCAATGTGATTAAGTTAAGTGTTTTGGGATTGAGAGATTATTTTGGATTACACAGGTAGGACCAATGTCATCACAAGACCCTGGGAAGTGAAAGAGGGAAACAGAAGAATCAGAGTCAGAGAAGGAAATGTGATTATGGAAGCAGAAATCAGAGTGATCTGGAGCTACAAGGCAAGAAACACTGGTAACCTCTTAAAGTTGGACTTTTTCATTCTCTTTTTGAAGGACTAAAGATTGAACCCAGGAGCTTATGCACACAGGGAAACACTCTACCACTGAGCCACAGCCCCCACCCTAAGGATTGGAGAAGATGAGAAGATGTACTCTCTGCTGGAGCTTCCAGAAGGAACCAACCCTGCCGAAATTTTGATTTTAGCCCAGTGAATCCACTTTGGACTTCTGATCTTTAAAAGAGTAAGATAATCAATTCATGTGGTTTTAAGGCCATAAATTTGTGGTATTTGTTACAGCAGCCATGGGAAACTAATACAAGGCCATAATTTATTTAACACTGGCCACACTTTAATATGCAGGCAATGGCAGCAGCAGAGAAACTAATTTTAATTCAAGCTAGTAAGTCAAAACTTCCCAGAACACTTCATGCACAGTTTGGTGGGATTTGAGTAGAGAAATAACTCTGAGTTCAGTATCTACATCCAAACTGGAGAAGAGGCATTCTGATATTGTTTGCCCATATCATTTGTGCTACTGCACATCTTCCCTGAAGGCAGATACTAGCTGACCCAGCTGGGTTGGAGGGTACACAAGATGTACTGCCCTGAGCACAAAAGACTGTAGTGAGGAGATTATGTATACACACACACACACACACACATTTTATAGAGCAGGCTTTCCTCTAATCAGATTCTTCCCCACATCCAAAGATAATTTTTTAGATTTTTAGATATATTAATGCCACCACCCTCTACTTTGGTAAAAGATATCTTTGTGACTTCAGAAATTATTAAAAACTTGCCCTATTGGCATAATTACATAAATACACCTTGAAATACAAGACAAAAAATTTCATGAAAAGCTGTGTGTGTCTGAATACATTAGTCCAATCCAGGGTTTCTAACTATCAGAGCCATTGACATTTGGGGCCAGATCATTCTTTTTCTGTGGGGCTATGCTGTGTATTATAGGCTGTTTAGCAGTACCCTTGGCCTCTACCCACTAGATGCCAGTAGTGCTCTTTTCCTCTAGTTGTGACAACTCAAAATGTTAGTAAACATTTCCAGGTGTCCTTTTGGGGTAGAGGACAAATTAGTCCCTATTTGAGGACCACAAGCATAATCAAAGATGAGCCTCACATTTCAGTTTCCTCCCATCATGCTATTATGTACTTTTACTTCACTCATTATTCTCCAGATTCCCTTTTCCCACATTTAAAATAAATAAATAAAAAAGAGCAAGTGGCACTGGATAAATAATATTGAGAGAGTAGATTCTCTACGCAAGTGTATACAGCACACTTGGTTGTCTCTGTAGCACTCTGTAGATCTCAGATGCTTTTTTTAAAAAAAATTTATTAGTTGTTGATGCACTTTATTTTATTTATTTATATGTGGTGCTGAGAATCATACTCAGTGCCTCACTCACACATGCTAGGCAAGCACTCTGCCACTGAGCCACAACCTCAGCCCTAGATCTCAGATTCTTATTTCCAGTTTAAGGAAATTTTTTGTAAATAAAATTTAATTATTCACATGTTTTTAGTCACTGATATATTAATTCCAGAAGAGTAAAATAATGACAAAGTGCAAAAAAACAAAGGTTCCTGAGTGCATATTTTAATTCTTCCTTGTACTTCTAAGTTCATATTAAAAAGGGAGATAGAACTTTGGTCCAAGATGGGTTGTACCTGCTATTTCCATATACTTTGCACCCATCAAATTCTGTTCAGAATTTAAAGAATGGCTCCAATGTTGCTCTTTGGGAAAACTTTTTTGACTGCCTCATCAATCCTTCTTTCTATGGGTCACCCTTGATCTTCTACATCAATTATTTTACTCTTTTATTAGTAGTTGTTCACACATCTATCAATCTCACCTTAGGAGATCCTTACCTCTAAAGGGGTTAACCCCCTGAAAATAAGTGGTTCTCAACAATAGCCATACATTGAAATCACTTGGAAAGCTTTGAAAAATATAAACACCTGAGCCTCATCTCTAGAGTTTATGATTTAATTGGTTTAGGATGCTAATCATCTGAGTCGAACAATACTGTTTAAACTTGGGTTGGTACATTATTGTCTACAGGTCAAATACAGCAGGTACCTGCTTTAATAAAGACAGTTTTTTGGGGGGAACATAGCCACATTCATTTCATATTATCAGGGGCTGCTTTTGTGGTACAATGGCAGAGTTAAGTAGCTGAGTAGTAACAGAAACCGTCTGGTTGGCAAAGCTGAAAATATTTTCTATCTGTTCTTATATAGAAATAGTTTGCAGACTCCTGCTTTAAATTACTGAAGCTAACAGAGAATAACTTTAAAAAGATTATATTTACCACAAACATTATTTTCTGGCTGTAAGAAGAAACATATAGAGTGCAACGAAAATATCAAGCTTTCATCACCTGAACCCAGTGGCGGAACAAAGAGAAATTATGTTCGTCCAGTTGTGAAATAAGATGTGATACCCAACATCACCCCTGAGAGAAGCTTTCCCAAAAGGTTTATTTGGAATTTGCTCAGACCTTTAATTCTAACTTCCTATAACAGATGGTTACATAGGTGATGAAAGAAAAAAAATAAGCAAGACAACAAAGTAATTAGAAAATTTCGGTAGTTGATATATCCCACAAGACCTGACTTCTTCAACAAGTCACCAACATTAAATAAAAGGTAGATGATATTCTAGATTTAAAAATACACAAAAAACATTGTAACCAAGAGAAAGGTGGGCAATTTTGTGAATGTGGTTTTGGGGACAATTGGGAAAGTTTGAATGAACTGGGTATTACATGATTTGATGACATTGTCAATTTAGGTAGGTGTGAGAATATATAAGAAAAGTCTATATTTTATGAAGTTGTGGGGTGAAATATTTAGGGTACAAAGTCTTGTAATTTTACAAGAGTAAATTTTACTCTTGTAATTTGCTTAATTTTTTTTTCTTTTTGTGGTACTGAGAATTGAACCCATAGCCTCATACATGTTAGGCAAGTGCTCTACCACTGAGCTACACATCCAGTCCTTGTAACTTGTTTTAAAATGCTTCCTCAAAATGCAGCACAGACATGGTAAAATCTTAATTATTATTAAATCTATATTATGAGTATGTGGAGTAAGCAGATAGGTATTATTGTACTATTTTTTTTGCCTTTTTGTATGTTCAAAATGTCTACAATGAAACCTCTAAAAATGTTTACACTTGGCCACACAAGCTGCACAAATAGTGTTTGGCTGATGTTGGAGGCAGGTGTACACTTTCTGAGATAATAACATAGAACTCATCAGAGAAACAGGCCAAGGATGGTCAAGTTTGTGATCTAACTGAGGGAAACAACACAAAAACTGGAGGAAGCTTGGAGCTCCCAGAAGGTTGAGGCTGAACAGCCAGAGTAAAGCAAAAAGCATCCATTCTGTTGGAGAGTTGTGTGATTGCTGTGCTGCTGTCCAATTCTGAGAGGACCTATGTTATTCATGTATTCAACACAAATTTACTGAGCACCCAGGACCTGTTTGTAGTACTAGGAGATAGCAATCAATGAGATATACATGGCTGTCAGGGAGATTACACACTTACGTATAGTGGAGGGAAGAGTGGGCAGGTGATAAATAAGCAAGCCAATAAATGAGAATGTCCCTGGTGCTAAAAGCCATCAGGAAAGCAAAACAGTGCAACTGGATGGAGTTAATGGTGTAGGAACTACTAGGAAATGACTTTAGATAGAGTGGTCAGGACACTGGAATTTTCTGAGACCTGAATAAGGAAATTTGAGGGAAGAAGTGTTCTAAGGAAAACAGAAGTGCAAATGCCCTGAAGTAGAAATGAGTTTTATGGGTTGCTGTGTTGCAAAACAAACACCCTCCTGTCCATTCATAATACACTAATGCATTCATGAAGGCAGAGGCCTTAATCATATCCCCAAAGGCATGGATTTTGGGGATATTTAGATCATAACATTGCTGGACATTGGTTACTAAAGGTATTGATCTAATAAAAGGGGCAGATTCTGGAATGTTGTAAATGGATAGGACGATGGAAAGCAATGAGGGAGAGGGGAAACATGGATGACTCCTTGGGGTTTTGCCTGAGGTTCTGTGGTGGTAAAATTTACTGGAACGTGGAAGCCTTCCTGATCTCATAAGAAGGTTGCTTTGTTCTAGAACTCATGGACCTTATTCATGACTCAGGGACTTTTGACTTCTTCTTTCCATTTTCTGGAACATTTCTTCTCTCAGGTCTCTGTAGACAAGTCTATTCTATTGTGCAGAGAGTTCTGTCCTGACCACTTGATCTGCTTTCTTGGTATGGTGCACAAGAATGTAACTGGCTTTGTTTGAGAAAGCCAGGGTCACCAAAAACTCAAGAGGTGGCATTTGTGACATTCTCATCAAAGGTGCTGATTATTCTTAGCCTAGCCAGTATTTTCCTTCTCCTCCTCTACGTTTTCCTTCTTCCTGACCACTTTGGGAATCTGACCTTTTACTTTCCCAGCAGAGGCTTTAACTCCAAGTGCTTGCAAAGTGCTAGGTCCTCCAACCCACTGTCCAGGGTAACCTCAAACTCCAAATCCATGCCTATCCAAGATACAAACTGAATTCCCTATGAGCTCCACACTTGTGCTTAAGCAATGTGAGGGTGACAGCTCTTACTGACTCATTTTATCTGCCACAATATCTAATATACTACTCTGTAAACAAATAAACATGACTTTGCAAATGGGCTATTTTGGGGAATGGATGAATCTGTAAATATTGGAGTCATTCGATCTCAGATTTATTGTGGTATCATGTGAATCATTATTATGTACAAGAAATATGCATATGATAATACATTCAAAAGCCAACTGACATTTTTATAAAACCAATTTTCTTTAATCATCATCTGTCCCAATTTAACTAACATATCCAACTTATGTTAGATATTTATTCATCTTTTCTTCTTTCCACATTTATCTCTGGCACATTTGGTCCTCCCAAAGACAGGGAGAGTGTTGGATGATAAGAATAACTAGGAAAATCTGGAACATGATGAAAACCAGAAATGGGGAAAAACACAAGCCAAAAACTATTAGAAGCAACTGTCCTCAGACTGTCCTCACTCAACCTTCCATGAGCTGCCAAAATAAACCAGCATTTGCATGAAGAATTATATTCTCCATCTATGAGAGAGGAGAGGAGACAGGGCAGAATGGAGAGAGAGAAGAAGAAGAGGGAGGAAAGGAAGGAGAAAAGGGGAGGGGGAGGAGAGAGAGAAAGAGGCGGGGAGAGCAAGTGCACTTAACTCTTTTCTCCAGAGTACCAAGATTGAAGAACATAATATGAACTGATGAGTTGATTTTGAGTACATTTAAGTTGCCCATTTTCTATAGGAAAAAAATTATATGAACATGCATCTTGAACATTAGATTAGCTTCTAATGATAGATTTTCTTCAGCTAAGATATGGCTTAAGCTAAAAGACATGCAATTTAGTTATTAAATTCTTATTACATTCCTCTGACAAAATATGAGAATTAACCATTTCTATGAGATTTGCTAAAAATGGAATTATGAAATTTTTAGTTTTAGGATTCTGTGTGGTTTAACTGGTCATAACATCAATTCCAAGTGCTGTCTTCAAACCAATGTTATCTCAAAATCTTTCATGACCTTAAACTATCAAAACAGAAGCAGTAATAAAACAAACTCTAATTAAACAAAATGAGACTCTTACAAACTTGATATTTGGCCTGAACTTGTTTGAAAGGCAAACTGGATATCAAATTGAATGGGAATCATATAAATTAAAGTGGCAGCTTGGCATTCATCCTAGGTTGAAAAGGACATTAAAAATCTCAAGAGTAGGGGTAAAATATGCAAGAAAGTAATGTTTTCAAAACCACACTTTATAGTGGTGAAATTCTGGTTGCTAATGTTTTTCTTATAAATCAAGTGAATTTGATTCATATATGATGAGGTACTTGCTGTATTAAAACATGTAGTGATGTCCAGGGGCAGGGGAATCATTAAAATTATTACTCCTCATGTAATTTTAGGCTTAGCACTCTGCCAGTTGGCATTTTCTCTCTGCTTTAGGCAGATTTCCCAAAAGGATACAGTGGTTGCCCATTTTCTAATCAAAAAGCCATCCTGGTAAATTAAATATGACAAATATGAAGAAGCAGATGGCTCAACTTACTTTCTAAAAATCTCATTGAAGGTTAATGTTCCCAATTATTTTACATGAACTCATCTCAACTAACTATGGACGCAGGGTGGTAATATCTCACCCTCAGAAGAAACAGGTTTATAAACCAATGAAGCATGGGTAGTAAGTATTCCCCCTATCTGATGAATCAGAAGCAAGAACAAATATTTTGAATTCATCTTAAGGCTATTTTGCCAAAGAATACCTTTTAGGTGAGGATTTGAGAAACTGATGTTGGACAATATTACTATACTTAAGAAATACCTAGGAGAGCTGTGTGGTCATGCACAGATGAGAAGTAAATTCTTTCTGGCCCAACACCACCTCTTTCTATTAAATGGAGTGTTGCAACATAAATATTTGGAAAATAGTTTTAGTTTCCATACTATTTTCACATTTTTGTCCTTGAGGATCTCGTAACATGCTTTCATTAAAAAAACATTCTACACAGTGAACATCTACAACTAACTGTATCTATAATTTTATTTCTATCTCTAGATCTATATCCACACTCACATCTTCATCTACATCAATACTACATATACATCTACATAAAAACTACTGTGTCTGGAAGAGTCCTAAGAACTCAACATACAACAGTGAACAATATCAACATGAACTTTGCCTTCTTCATGGAGCATATGGCCTAGAGGGTGATTCAATAAGCACATGGTGCAATAAGCACTAAAGTAAAAGCAAGAACACCACACTGGAGATTCACATATGAGGATCAGCTGGGTCAGGCTTAGGTGCTACGGAAAGTCATAGATGAACCCAAGATGCTGTCTCTACTGAAATGTGGAGGCTGAAAATCAGCCAGGTGAAGGGAGCTGGAGAAAATGGGATCCTCCTAGAGGCTGGGTTGTGCTTCCAGCAGGACTGCTAGCTCAATGATCTGCTTATGGAAAAGGAAGCATGAACTCTGTGCTGTCACATCCTTGAGGAAAGTCCATAGACACATTTTAACTGACACAATATCTCACAGCAAGGGCTGGAAAACAGAATATTTATGTCATGAAAGACAAAGGGAATATCATATGTATCCTATATAAATTAAATCCACAAGACATTAACTATAAAAAATTAAAAGTAAATATCAGAGAGGGAAGGTAACAAGAGGAAGGGAAAGAAAGGGGAAGTGTTGGGGAATGAATTAGAGCTAATTTTATTCCATGCTTTTATAATAATGTCAAAATGAATCCTAATGTTACATATAACTGAAAAGGACAAATAGAAAAATTTTTTTAAAATATAGTCTAAATCACCAGCATATATATTCTTGTAAATTAGTTACCACAAATAGGCAAAGCTAGCTAATTAGAGGGGATAGATTTTTATTTTTCCTCTCATTTGGAAATAGTACCCCTGCCCTTGATTACGTCTATTTAACAAAATAAGCTTTCTGAACCTGGACTGATACTAACAAAAATGGAGGAAATGACTTTTTAGGACTACCTGACATAAAGACTATATGGATGCTCATCAGATCCTCCAAATGAACTTTGGCTACAGGGACACTTCTCTAAGCTCAGGAAGAACAAAAAGAACACCCACAATATGATACACAGCCCAGAACCATACACACACGTGAAAGCAAATTATTATCCTTGCTTCACAACTCCATACCCACACACATCTATTTCCTCTCATCCATGGAAATCAGGGGAAGAGAAAGCAATGAATTTTTAGTTCATATGGAATTCTAGGATGACATTTTTATCCATAAGACTGGATATATCTAATTCTCTCCCAAAGCAACTACATTTAAAAAATAAAGTTGTTTCCCCTTTCCTCAGTTTTACTTCTCATGGTTGTAGTTACCCATAGCCAACTGCAGTCTGAAAATAGTAAATGAGAAATTCCAGAAATAAACAATCTATAAATTCTAAATTGCACACCATGTTAATATGATTAAATTGTATATCATCCCACCAAGTCTGTAGGATGTGAATCATCCTTTTATCCAGTGTATCTACTCTGTATGTGCTATCTACCCATTAGTCACTTAGTAGCCATCTAGGTTTTCAGATTGACTATAGTGATATCACTGTAAGTACATTTAAGTAACCCTTATTTTACTTAATAATGGCTTAATAAAGTATTGTGAAGTGGTGGTGGGGGGAGAGACAGAGAAAGAGAGATGAAAAAGGTCAGATGACCTTTTTGGTGTATTGTTACAATTGTTCTATTTTATTACTAGTTTCTATCAACCTCTTACTGTGCCTAATTTAAAAATTAAACTTTACTATAGGCAAGTATGTACAGAAGCAAGCATAACATATGTATGGTTTGGCAATACCTGTGGTTTCAGGCATCCACTAAAGACCTTGGAACATATCCTCCATAGATAAAGGGGGTTACTCTATGTTGTAAATTGATTTTGACACATAATATAATCAGAAAAGGATCACACATTTATTCCATCTTCTTGGTTACTACAACTGACAGGTAAACATGCAATTCCACTTTACTTAGGTTTAATTCTGAGAAAATTCAGTTAAAGAATTGATACTCACTTAGTAAATAAGTTAAAAATGGAATTTTTTGTCAAAGGTTTTCTAACTTGTAAGGAGGACAGACCCCTAGTTATTGGGGAATCATCAACAAATGATGTTCTAAGACCTCTTGCTTCCTATTATCTGTCCTTATTATGAGAATAAAATGGTTCTATTTGATAAATATTTACACATATATATTTTTAATTCATTTAGCAACTATTAATTGACCTTGGTGTTGCTGTAGTTACTAAGGATACAGCATAGAACAAAACAGACACACTTCATTGTCTTCATGGAGTTTACATCTTATCACATTATCTTATCATTGTGAATAACAACCAAGCTGCCAGTCGTTTATATAACACTTGGCACTTTTGTAGAAGCATTTATATTACTCCAGTCCTCACTAGAGAGACACTACAGAATGATATCAGAGCCAGTTCATGGTAGAAAAGAGAGGAGAGAGGCTACGATTTTCCAAGTCTGTCCTTGTGTATGCCCACCTAAGTCATAACCTAGAAAGAGATAACTAGATACTTATGTATTTCACACAATAAATAAATAAATAACTATCCTCCATCATACATCCATCATACTGAGATAAGAGTTTTTAAAATATCCTTGCTATAATAAAAAATATGACCTCTGTGCCTTGTTTTAAAAATATATAGTTTAAAGAATGGAAATCTACTCTTTCATTGTAATTTGAAATCAATTTAGCATGCTCATTACTTGATATCTGTAGCTTATCTTCTTCCTTTACTCATGTTGCTTTAATTCCATTAAGGCTTCAGCTGATTATTGTTCCCCACAGTGCCTTAAACATGGTCCACAGAAGCTGACATCAGGGGGTTCATTTCCTTAAACATGGTCCACAGAAGCTGACTTCAGGAAGTTGTAAATTTGTTTATAAATCTGTATTTTTTCAAATTAAAAAGTTCTGAGAAACATGGTAGGTCTGTCCTACTCACACTATTTAATGCATTAGTGTCTGTGAACTCCCAAGTTGGATTTCTCAGTCTCTATGAAATAACTCTTAGTCAGTTTATAAAGAGAAAGCAACAAGAGAGAAAATGAATCAGCAAATGTAAGGATTATGCTTATGTTGGTAGTAAAGGAAATAAGGATTGCCATGCATGATATAATTTTTCTTTTTTAAATTAGCAAGGATAAAAAAATTCAATGTTGGCAAAGAGGCAATAAAATTTCTTACAAATTGATTTTTATGAGTGAATGTATGGAAACCCTTTACAAAGTAACTTGAACACACACATATTTTGTGTAAGTATCTACGTGTGTGTGTATCCCAAAACTGTTTATACATTTTTGATCTAGTGCCTTTTCAAGAAACTTATCTCCCACCCTCAAAAACATTTAATTATACACACAGTTTTATCTCATTCAAGTATTTTATATAAGAAAATTTTGGAAGAAACTTAAATATCTAATGGTAGGTTAATGCTTAAACAAAATATGGAACATTCACTAATGGAATACACAAAAATCATTACAAAATATTTTTAAAATATATTGATGTACAAATGCCTATAACTAAACATTATCTTTAAAAAACAGAAAACAAAATTGCATTTACAATTTGAGGGTGATTATCTTTTCCCAAACATATGTAAAACACAAACTGTAAGAAATATACCAAAACACTAACAGTGATTTTGTTTGGACAATGGGATGTGTGTATTAATGTTTTCCTTATTTCTTCTCTTGGTTTTTCTGTTTTTGTAACTATCTTTAATGAACAAAAGTGACTTTCATGCTTATTAATAATATCTATAATTATTTTAGTTTTGTCCATCTGTTGGCCAGGTTTATGAGCTGTCAACAGTAATCTTAGAATAGACCCCTGAGAAAACTTGTAAACTGTACAGTTCCTGCTACTGAATAAGAAAACATGTCACTGAGAAGTCATTAGTCAAATGATAATGACAATCACAAGCCAACGTTTAGTAGTAAACATAGGTTTTGTCAATTTTTCACTTTAAAAATGGTCATCTGTCTACCAAAATCATGTAGAATTGTTGTTGGACACAGCCACCCAGCCAGGAACTACATTTCCTAGCCTCCTTTGGATCTGGAGAAGGCATGTGATTGCATTCTGGGCAGTGGAATGTGAACAAATCATATGCATCAATTCCAGGCCTGCTCCATAAAATCCTCCCAAGCTTTCCCTTTCCGCATCAGTCAGCTGAATATCAATGCTCAGGGTAACTCTAGAAACCACACAGTTTGAAGATGGTAGAGGTTCAGAGGTTCTGTCAGCTTTGGTGCTTGAAGGACTGAATTGAACAAAGACTTAACAATCTCCTTCCCCAGGTAACTGGTCAAAGTTTTTGTTTATGATACATCAATGTCTACCACTTAAAGTTACAGAGATTTTAGAGTATGCTTGTTATAGATACTGATGTTGCCTTAAACAATATCCCATTAATTTTCACAGAATGTGTCATTCAATTCTGCTTTTATGTGGGATATTATAGTACAAATATTGATTTGAATATTATTTTCATACATGAATATCACAATATATGTGAAATAGACAAAACTGAAAACATTTCTTAATTTTAAGAAGCTCACAAATTTCCTCAGTCTAATCTCTCAAATTTCATACTCCTACAAAAACAGTCTTTACCATTCCATGTTTAAAATAACACCAAGTTGTATAAATACATTTAGTAAAATACACAGCCATTATTACAGCCATCTCAAAAGAGGGGCTATACAGCCTCACATAAACTCTCAAGGGACATTATGTCAAAGAAGTGTGAATAGATAAAAAATTTATATTTTTCAAGTAATATGCATAAAACTCTACCAATAATATTCTTAGAATCACTATAAAATTATCAAATTCATCTTTAATTGGATGAGTACATGGAAATGAATTGTGTGAAATATTTGCTAATTGTGATAGTTCATACTGTAATCCTTGCAGTGAAAATCTAAAACAAAAACAACAAACATGTACAGGGCAAACTTTATGGCTTTCATATCCTCAAAGAAATTTTTGTTCTCCAGATCAAGGAAGCCCTGTGGAAAGATCTGGTTGGAAGTCTACTTTCCTTATAGTCCACCATCTCTCAGTTTTCAGAGAAGCCTCCTGGGACTAATTAATCTGCCAGTATGCTTGTCAATAGAGCTTAACTAATTCTACATTATGCCTAACACAAGCAGTTGGAGGCTATAATTGTTATTGGTCAGTGCCCAGCACCTACACCAACAGATGTCTGTTAGTTAAATCTGTCAATTCAGCCAGATAAGTTGGGAATTTCAAGCTTCAGATGTGGTAATCTGGATCCAGGCTTCTTTGAGCCTGAATCTGGAAATGCCAACCGACAATACTTGGGAAGAACTAAGCCTGCCTGAAAAAATCTGTCATTTTTACCTTAGCGCTTGAGACCCAAATGCCAACCATTATACATGTGTGTAACATTAACCCTCACCCAAAATCTTTACAAAGGCCTACCTTGCACCATTTATTGTGCTGAGTCAGAACACAAATAAGTGTAAATGTGGGGATGGAAACAATGAATACATCGCAACACTTTCAGGCTGTTCCATGATCACTGGATGGACGAAAATGACATTTTATTCCCATTCGAGAGGAAGTAATAGAGAGAAAACTGGGAAGAAGGGAGACAAGAAGGGTGGAAGAAAGGAAGAAAAAGAGGAAAGAAATAATGAGTGAGCAAGTCAAAGAGAAAGAAAGAAGGACTGGCACTAAGAAGTACTGCTTATATTTGATGTAATTATTCAGTTGTCCAAAAAGTTCAGATAAGAGCAACTAACATTTTTTTTAGCAGTACTAGTGATTAAACTCAGAGTTGCTTTCCCACTGAGCTATGTCCCCAGCCCTTTTTAATTTGCATTTGAGACAGGGACTCACTGATTTGCTGACGCGGGCCTCAAACTTGAGATTCTCCTGTCTAAGCTTCCTGAATCATTGGGATTACAGTGCTGTGCCACTGTGCCCCATGGAACCATCACCTTTATTAAAAAACATTATTAGGAGCTATTTTTTTTAGAAAAAAGCTTTTTGAAGTTCCATTAAACAAATACATAAATAAAAAGAGAAAAGTTGAGGACTGGGGATGTAGTTCATAGACTACTTGCCTACTGTAGATGGGGCTCTGGGTTCCATCCTTAGCAGAGCAAATGAAAAAAAAAAACATTCTGTAAAAAGTGAAAAGTTCATAAAGGGGAATAGGAGTTACAAGGTGAAGGCCAAAATAAATGTCACTTGACTTTGCAGGAAAGCCACCATTCAGTTTCATTATCCTAAATATTTATTTGAATTCCCTCAATTCACCATCTCTACACTTCAGTGGAGATGTGTGAGGCCTTCTTTCCCTGCAATTATGTGATTCTACTATAAATCTCTTCTTTAATGGGTTGTAACTTTTAATTGTGGCAGCTGTCACTCAGTGAAGGCAAAATGAATAGGTCATGACAATTTGATATTCACATCAACACTATTGTTTATTATTATCACAAATAGATGGTGACTGCACTTCAAGTTTTACAGAATGGTAAAAGTATCTGTCTTTCATAAGTAGTCAAGTGTCTAAGATTTTCTTTAAAGGCTCTGATTTTTAAAAATGCATCTGTTAGACCTGTAGGGAAATATTTTATTACCTTGTATTCCCTCAGGGGTGAAAATGCTGTCTTGACAAATGGATTACTTGAGAAAAAATTATGTGCAAATTCCCAGTGTTTCTGGAGACAGACATTAGTCAAAAGGCAATGTCTTCTGTCATTTTCCTGAAAAGCCAGGCATATTTGTTCTATACATAGCAGCAACAACAAAAATGCTCTTGCTTTAAAAAGTAGATCAAATGGGGCTTCTGTGTATACAGCCCATTTATAGTAGACATTAGCGGAATATAATGACTCTTTAGAAATGAATAGTTCTTTCCACTTTGATTCGATACTTACTTCATTATTTTCCAGTACATAGGGCAAAATAGGCCAAGAAGGGACTGAAGGGAGGGGAGGGGGTACAGGGGTAGAAAGGATAGTAGAATGAATTGGGCATTATCCTATGCACATATGTGATTACACAACTAGTATGATTCTACATCATGTACAACCAGAAGAATGACAAGTTATACTCCATATATGTATGATGTGTCAAAATATATTCTACTGTCATGTATAACTAATTAGAATAGATTTTTTAAAATTACCACTAGTGTCAAGAAAATCCTATTAAGGAAAAATGAAGGAAAAGTAAAGATAATGAAAGAATTTTTTTTTTAAATCTTGCTTTCTTCTTGAAACAATAGAAAAAAACAGGATAGAATAGATGTGTTAAATATACAGAATAATAGGGTTGCTAGGTAAAATACAGACCATCCAGTTAAATCATAATTCTATACAAATACCCAAGTCATCCTCTATGTTTTTATTAGCTAAATCTGGCAATTCTAATAGTGTTCTTTTACTTTTCCTAAAGAATTAGAGAAATCAAGGCACAGAATGATGAAGGTAGAAGACATATTGAAGACAGTTCCAGAGTTTCCAAATAGGATTTTCAGTTACTGTCCTCCAAACCATTGATGATACTACCTGCTCACAACTTATCCATGAATTCTTAAGATTTTTGATTTCAAAAAGTGAAGTAAGTGTATATTGAGATGGAACCCAAAATAATTAATCTAAAATCATTTACTGTATCTAGACATAGTTTTTATTAAATGGGATGGTATTAACTCCATGATACGGGAAGCAGAAAGAAAATAACAGACACTTAGATCTGCATTGAAAATGTATAGACTCAGGAAGAAAAGAAGAGGCTCTGTCCAAGATGACAACATTAGCTACACGAGATCCCTTAAGTTTAAATTAATTAAAATGAAATAAAATTAAAACTTTAGGTGCTTAGCTGCACAGCTCTATTAATTTCAAGTACCTAGTAGCCACATGTGGCTATTAGCACAGATTTCTGTTATTGCAGAAAGTTTTATTAGACAGGATTGGTTTAGAATTTACCAGGACCCTACTTAGACAGAATTATGCAATCCTGTGCAGCTGAGATAGTGGTACAGACAGCACTTTCCAGGCCTTGCCAAGTCTCAAGATAATACTATTCTCAGCCAGAATTTTTGTCTTGGCCATTCTGTAGTTGGCGAGACCCCTAGACACCTGCTCTGACCAAATGCTCATCAGTGCTTAAGATGCTCACCTAGGTGGCTCTAGATACACTTATAACAAAGTCACAAGAGAGAGGACAAAGCCCTGGTACAGAAGTCAAATAACTTGGACTCCCTGTGAGCTCTCCATCAGTTCCATCAGTTACTTCCTCTCTTTATACAGCAGTTTCTTCATTTCTTAAAATGAGAACCTGATACTAGATGATTTCTCAAATGCTATGATTCTCCGTGTGGGCAGCAGTGAGAAACTAGAGTCTCAGTGAGAATGAACAAATATTGATAATAACTAGTAATACTCCAATCCTAATTTGATTCCAATCATCACTGAAAGCTGATGAGTTGTGCAAGGGCAGTATATCACTCTGTGGACTCATTTTTCATAGATGGGTACAGGTTGCAATAACTTCTATCCAGGACATTGCCCTAGAGAAGCTATTTCTTTCTTGACAGCAAAGCAACCTTGAATGTCAGGAGTCTGATTTGTGTTATGCTCCTCTCCCCTTCTCCATTTTCAATCACATGAATAAGTGAGGAGTGAGGGGGGTGAATCTTTAGTAGGAATAGTAATATTATGAGTATTTTCCTTATTGAATGCATTTGAAACTTTTAAGAAGTTGTCTGTGAGAAGCCCATGCTTCAAAGTTTAAAAGGGTCTCAGCTCTAAATTAAGTTTGGATTCAGCATCACATCTAGGCCTTCTGTTTCAAAGGATTGACTCTAGCTGATCCCAAGTGTTCTTCTCATGCTAATCTGGAAATCTCAGAGGAGGCTGAACTACAATGAAGTCAGTGAGGTAGTGATGGTAGATTACCATCAACACTCTTGAATACATTTTAAAATACTTTCTGAGCCATGATATTGAAATCACAAAAGTGTGAGTAGGAAGAAAACAGGAGAGGATTTCTGAAAGATAGGCAATATTTAATTATTGGCCCCTAAAAGTTCAACATTGAGTTGGAATGTCTCATCACAGAGCCTCCCCTCAAAATAATAAATATAAGTTTATGTCAGACTTAGCTTCATTTGTCCTGAGTAATACAGCCATAAACAAAGCTCTAGGCCTTTGAGGGACAAAAGTTTTAAGATTTATCTGAAATGAGGAGGTCCCAAACGTGATTGTTAAGGATTCAGTCTCATTTCACTATTGTGCCATTGTGAGGTGATGGACAAAACAACTCTGAAAGCAAAATTAACATATTTTGTTGCATTATCTGAGTACATGGATCATTCTAAAGAGCACAAGTAATACAGATTATTAACCACTGAGGGAAAATACCTACATTTTTCTAAAAGGCAAAGAACTAATAGGAAAAGGGATGATCTCACAAGCAAATATTTGGTATAAGGTAGAGCTTTTGAGAAACCCACACAAAGGTTTAAAAAGAAGGATCATGGCCAGATAAATAGAAAAATTTCATGTCTTTAATATTTACAAATTATTTATAGTTCATAGAGTTTTCCTTTCTTCCTGTTTAAAGTTTATACTCTGCCACTGACAGAGTCTGTCATGAGATTGAAAAGAAATAAAACCATAATGGCACTGGGTTTTAGCAACTGACTGTTGATTCCCTGCATGACTTTATTCTGTCACAAAGCTAAGGTTCAACATTGTATTTCAGATATTTATATTTATATTAACTGTATTAGGAATGTTCTAGAAAGTCTAGAAACTAAAACAATGAAAGCTAGTAATTTCCCAGACACCATTTTCAATTTGACTTCTGCTGAACTCACAATTTCATTAACTTCCAATGGAATACAACCAGATGAATCCAGAGTTAAATATCAGCACAGTTATTCATAGTAGGTATAGAATATTAAATTAGTAATTGTTCTTAGTTGAAATCTATAAAATGGGAATGAGATTGATTATCCTAAAAGGGTTTGTGAAAAATAATAAATGAGAAAACATATATGATACTATCAGCACAAGTTGAGTGTTAACCAAGGGTCTCTGTGCTATTATTAATTATATAAGATAATAGCACATTCACATTTCAGAGATTCTTCCTTGCTTAAAATCGATACATTCACTAGAATATATCTTTTTAATTTTTATTTTATTGTAAATAACAATTTATAGTTATATATATTTATAAAGTATAAAGTGATATGGTCATTTTTGAAGATTATGTGGAATGATTAATTCAAGCTAATTAACATACCCATCACCTGAAACAATCCATTGGTGTTGTTGTAAATGGAGAATTTCCTTTTATTAAAGAGTAAATGTGCATGAATACCACATTTTCTTTTATCTATTCATCTGTTGCTAGTCATTTAGGTTGATTCCATAACCTGGCTATTGTGACTTATGCTATAATCAACATGGGAGTGCTAACCATCTCACTCTCACAATGGCAACTAAGGGCTCAATTGGTGGTTACACCACCCACTCACAAATGTGGACACTGGCTACTCGAAATACTAAGACCATTAACTAAGTCAAATCTACTGTATGCTTGGGGAAGAGTAAAAGGAGAGAGCAGGATAGAAAATACTTCATGATCTTGGAATTTGCTTACTATTATACCATGGTGCTCATCTAGTCCTCAGAGACTTAGAAGAAGAAAAAAAAAAACAAAAAAAACAGAAGTTCCTGGAATGATGCAAGTACATTAAATTAGAAACAGTAGCATTATTAGTATTATCATTTCATTAAATCTCATAAATAAGAGGGATTTCCAGCAAGATGTTGATCTATGATTAATTCATTTTAATTGTTTTTTTCTTATTTACCTGATTTAAACTTCTCTTGTAAATCACGACACCTTATTAAAAAGCTTTCTTCATAGACATAATTTTCCTTCCTGTCTCTGAGTAAGATTCATTTCACTTTATAATCAATAAGCCTCATGTTCCATTGTGCATCTTTCAGGCAGTTGCTTTCACATTATTTAATCTGTCTTAAAATTTCCTAGAGGCTTAGATTTAATGCTGCAAAATAGAAATGAACAGTCTTTAATCATTAGGTCTGTCTGAAACAATGTTAACCCAAGTTTAATGTCCCTGGGCCCCCAGGGATATTTGTGGGATCCAAAACAGTGAAAAATATTTATTAAGGTTTCATTTGCAAATTTTATTACTAAAAAGCTTCCCGATATCATTAGACATTCATTTCACATGGAAACAAAGAAAGGATGGCTTCTCTACTGTTTTATGATATTCTTAACCTGGTAATTAAAAGAATAGAGCAAACCATGAACACATAGTTAAAACTAAATACAGTACAGCAAAATAGCCTCCTATAAAATTTTAAAAAACTTTCTTTTATGCTTTCTTGGCCGATAATTGCATGTTTTGATCCCTTTCTAGTATAAATGCTAAGTGCTCAGCAAATGTTTTTCTCCTCATATGGATAATTAGAACAAAAACAAATTGTCCTGTAATGATTCTTTAGAGGTAGCCTTCCTTCTCCCATGCCATACCCTATCAGAATAACAATATGTCTTTATTAAAACTCTCTTTCTTGGTAACAAATTTCTTGCCCTTTTGTTTATTTAGTACCATCTCCATTTATTGCTGTTAATGAAAAGCCTTTGTCCTATGAGCCATGCTCTTTTCTTCCATTCTCCACTGCCACCCCTTTGTAGCCTGTGACATATTAGGTAAATATATAAGAAATGCTAGGTCTTTCATGCAAAGAAGATGATGAGTTGACTACAGTAAAGCAAACAGAGAAGCAGATAATTCATTCTGTTTTTTTTTTTTTTTTTTTTTTGGTACCGGGGATGGAACTCAGGGGTATTCGACCACTGAGCCACATCCCCAGCCCTATATTGTGTTTTTTATGTAGAGAGAGGGTCTCACTGAGTTGCTTAGCACCTCACCATTGCTGAGGCTTTGAACTCGCCATTCTCCTATCTCAGCCTCCCAAAGTGCTGGGATTACAGGTGTACACCACTGTGCCTGGCTATTCTGGTTCTTTTAATTTCCTCAAAGCAAACAGACTAGGTAAAGAGTTAACTGATTAAACAAGTATCAGCCATGACACAAATTCTGAGAAGGTTAGGGAGACCCTAAAATGCTTTGAGGAGCCCATCTATCAAATTTAAGATGCAATCACAAGAACTGGAAAAATCCCCTGCTAATTAATCCTTCCATACTTCCATTGTTGATTGCTCATAGATTTCCTTCCATGCACCCACTGTAAAAACCATCTAGGTTATCTTTGGGTGCTAACTCTCCCAAACTGTTCTCCCTCACATAATTTTCCATGGAAATGAGTTATTGCTTTGTACTTCATCATTTGTCAGAGTCGTTTCATTTGGTAGCAATTTCAGCTGCACTGAGCTCCTTCCAGATGTTATGAGATTTAGCTCTGAGAACCTGGTTTCTCTCTCAAGGTTTGGGATTTGTTTCCAATTATGTGACAAATACTGGTGCTCTTCATATGATTTCCTAAGGAAGGTTTTGATTCCACTGAACTTGAAAATCATGAAGTTCAATGAAAAGAAGAAGTGGATCATGTCAAAGTTCACCTGAAAGCAGAGTCTCACTTCTTTGTGCATACTCCAAATTTCTAGAAGTACTGTCATAGAAATGATTTTAAAGGCCTTGGGTTGCAAATTGGAGGAAATATTTAGAGAAAAACAAGGTACAATTCTAAGCTCCCTTGGACTGCTTTTTCAAAAATGACTCTCTTTGTCTTTGGACTGCTTTACTCATAGGATAAGGTGAATATTGTTCTCTGACATTCTAACTCAGTGTCAACAGGTTCACTCTCAGAACCACTTTGGTTCTTCTTTTTCCTTGTTGTTAGTTACATGTTATTATACCTTTTAAAAATTTTTAAAAATTTTTCTAGAATCTCCTGCCATACACATATTTGTGAAATGTGTGCTTTTTAATATAGTTTAGTTCCCTCTTTGAATTGATATGCAAAGGGCAAAACTTTGTTGTTGGGCTTTCTCATGAAAGAATCATTTTATTATAAGTTCAAGACAATTTAAATATAGACCTTGTAATAATTGTGCCAAATTACAGAACTGGGCTGGAGCTGTAGCTCAGTGGTAGAACACTTGCCTCACAAGTGTGAGGCACTGGGTTTGATCCTCAGCACCACATATAAATACATAAATAAAGCTATTGTGTCCATCTACAACTAAAAAATTTTTAAAAAAATAATTACAGGACTGAAAGAAATCCTTGGTGTTACTGAATAAGGACTGAATTTGTAGCAACATGGAATTCTCAGGCAGCAGGTCAGAAAGTGGTCTCTCTAAAGCTACTCCAAGTTTATTTCAAATAGTTGATTATGTTCTTTAAGTTAACTAGTCTTATACTCTCATCTGATCACAACGAAATTTGTCATGTATGACTTCGTAGGTCATGTACAGTTTCATTGATATACGATAGATGTTAGCTGACTTGCTAAGGCAACATCTTCTGACTTTTGAGTCTTTCTACTTCATGACGGTTCAATGCCTATTTCTGCAACAATGATTACAGAAACAACTCTGAAACCTTGATTTGCAATTGGGAGACTTATCATAAGAAACAGAACATACTGATTCGAACTACTCTGCAAAGCTTTTTTGAAAAGAGATAGAAGGATAAGACAGACGAACCATCCGAAAGTCTACCAAAAATTCCTTCTGAAACCTAAGCATGCCTGCTGCTTTTCTGGAACTTAAATAGACTGAAAGAATGGAGCATCACCAATTTCAAAGCATGCTCTGAGGACCACTGGTACATAACATAAATGACCTCCCAATTCATAAGTTCTAGAGAAACTGCCTATTGTATCTTTCTATTGGGGAAGTACACAGTACAGGAAAACCTCTGAGATGCTCTTTGGCAAACATACCTTCTTATCATGCTTTACTCTAGAACTTTAAATATTATCTGACTGTAACCATGTTTTCCTGTAATATCCTTTGCAACAAATTTTTCATTTTAGACACAACATTCTAAGAATGAAAATGAACTGAGGGCTGGGGCTGTAGCTCAGTGGTAGAGCGCTTGCCTAGCATGCGTGAGGCACTGGGTTCAATCCTCAGAACCACATATAAATAATAAATGAATAAAATAAAGATCCATCAACAACTAAAAAAAAAAATTAAAAAAAAAAAAGAAAGAAAATGAACTGAGAGTTCTAGCACCCCCTTGCTCTGACTCTGGATATAGCTCCAGATCTCTGAGGCCTTCTTTCCTCCCATTACAGAATACAGGGATTTACCAGATGGTTACCAAGGCCTTTTTATAGGCCTAACATTTCTTTAAATTCTGTATTAACGAAGATAACACTGATCATACAAGCTTGAGATCAAATTATATGATATGTAATTGGGATTTTTATGTTGTTACATTTAATACTATATCAGCGTGTGCTTCATGTGATCACAACAATCTGTTTTGCCCAGTTTTAGGGTTGAAATAATCGAGATAGTTTAGCATCTTCAATATAACATGCTAAGGCACTGAGTTAGGAATAATTCTACCCTCAGTTCTGCCACTGAGCTGTGAGACCTTAGGCCAGTCATTTAATGTCCCCAGATTTCAATTGCTTCATCTTTAACTTAAGAGGGTTGAACTGAATGACCTCTCAGGTCTCCTTCTGAGCTAACATTTTATGACATGAAGCCCAGTGGACTTCTTAAATAAAAACAAGGATGTGTGAGTCCTTGTTTTTCTTAAATAAAAACAAGGATCTGCTTCTGCAACTTGTCATTGACCCCATTGATTATTTAATGTCAAGGCCTTGATTAGAAATGCACTTTCCAATTAAAATGTTGTTCCAAAGAGGATACTGAAGCACCATTCCTGGAATCATTAACATTCATTCATTCATCAATTCAGCCATCTCATATTAAAAACCTAATATATGTCAGGTGTTGTGCTGAACTCGGGCTCCACAAACATGAGTAAAACAAACCCCTACAACCAAGAATCTCAGGGTTCAAGGGAAAGCAGAGATATATAACAAAAAATCATTGCAAAAACAATATGATGTGGATTTTATTTGAGATAAGGGTTTTTCAACCTCAACACTTTGGAGAGACGTGGAGTCAACTGTCTCTTGGTGGGGACCACCAAGTTTAATGTGGGATGTACAGCAGCATCCTCAGGTTTTAGCCACTAGATGCCAGTAGCATCTCCACCAGATGTGAGGACAAAAATGTCTCCAGACATTTCCTTCGTATCTCCTAGGGAGGGGTGGCAAAATCACCCTTGTTGGAGAACCACTAGTTTCAGTATATCCTCTTACTCTTAGGGAATTTTGTATCTATGTTCTATGCCCTAAATTAGAATGACTATAAAATTTTAAGGATGGCAAAATCATGCCTACGTTTTTGGCAATAATTTCAATTTTAAAAAATATGTAGCAAGTACCTTCACTGGTTTAAGGTAGTACATTATACAGCAAGGGTTTTTGTTTTGTTTTGTTTTGCAATATATAGAATTGAATCCAGGGCCTTGTATATGACAGGCATATTCTCTGCCACTAAGCTATATCCCCAACCCTTTTAAAAATTTTTATTTTGAGACAGGATTTGTCTAAGATGTCCAGGCTGGCCCCAAACTTGCAACCCTCTTGCCTGAGCCTCCCAAACAGTTGGGATCACAGACATAGCCCACTGTACCTAGCTTATTCAGTTAGAGTTTTAAAAATAATTAGTATGAAATAATTTGCTGCCTTCAAACATTTATAATCTTATTTGAGGCAAGGGTGGAACATGGCATATAAATAATACCAGTCATGTGGAGAAAGTTCTAGAGTACGAAGATAGGCTAATTAATACCCTCTCAGAGATTACTTTGTGTAGCCTTCTGGTATAGTTCCTCCATTTTGCAGATCTTCCTTGTAGAATCCATCTGTCCAGACCATACCTCCAGACCACATCTCTGGGTTACTATATCAGTAGTGCATTTACAATTCAATTTGCTAAGACAGTCCAAATTTTAATGGTTTTCTGGAAGGTTTTTGCCTTGCTATACAGCTGTTTGTGATTCTAAAGAAGAGGTCAAGTTGCAATTTTTTGATGTTTATTTGTTACCTTCTATGAATGTGAAATCATTTTCTAATCTTGTTACTGAGCATTATTTCTTTGAAAAATAGGCATTTAATAAAGTAGAGGAAAGAACACGAGTGTGTGAGAACAGTTTTTCTAGTTTCTTAATAGCTTTAGTTGAACCTTGAGCAAACTCAGCCTGCCTAAAAGCTACGATACTAATAGAAGTATGCTTCCTGCCTCTCACTTTTATGGTTTCTATCTCAAGGGTGAGAAAGCATCCCTACTCTCTCTCGAGTTGTTAGGCTTCTGCAAGGAGAGGGTTCAAATGGTTTTCAAGTCTAAACACAGATAAATTATAGGTCCTTTTGCTCTCTGCATTAATTGTAATGACCTTGAGCCTTAGTTGCTAACTCTGTGACCCATGTTTTGCAGCCCACGGGTGTGTCCTGCATTGCTTTCACTCCGTCTGATGACTACAGATGTCACACAGGACACATAACCTCAAATTATTGGGATGGAATCCCTGAAGTTCAGATGTAACAAGTTCCTCTTAGGTGGAAGACTCCAGAGAGCACAGCAAGGGCCCACCAGTAAGGTAAGGTGGTCTAAGAGACAAAAGTCCCCATGCTCATCTGTGGAACTCACCTGGGCTCATTTGCTAGCTATGTGTCAGCATTTTTCTGAATCATCTTGGATAAATTGTATTACCTCTCTGTCTCACTGTCATCTCAACTGTGGAGTGGAGATAGTGTACACTCTCTATTTCCCTCTGGCATCCTGATAATTAGATAATGTCCAAGAAACACTCTGAGCTCTTCAGAAAAGGCTGCTCTGTAAATACAAGATATCACAATTGCTTTGATAAATCACATTAAGAAATAAATCAAGCACAGACATCCACAACTTACAGTGTCACAGAACTCTTCTCAGCTATTTTAACAGGTTGGACCCTCAAAGAAATGATTATTGCAGCAACTTTTAGGCCCAGTGGCACTTTGGGCAGCTTTAGTGAACAGATCAGACACCTGTTTAGTTCAGGCAAAAGAGTCCATATGACAAAAACTAATGACTTATTATCCCTCCTTTTTATGAAGCCATATATAAAGGTAAGAAGCTGGGTGCGGTGGTGCATGCCTGTAATCCCAGGAATTTCAGAGGCTGAGACAGGAGAATTGTGAGTTCAGAGCCAGCCTCAGCAACTGAGCAAGGCCCTAAGCAACTTAGTGACTGTCTCAAAATGAAAAATAAAAAGAGATGGGGATTAGCTCAGTGGTAAATGGCCCCTGGGTTAAATCCTCAGTACCACCCAAAAATAAAAAATAAAAATAAACCAGGCGTAGTGGCACAGGCCTGTAATCCCAGCAGCTCGAGAGGCTGAGATGGGAGGATCATGAGTTCAAAGCTAGCCTCAGCAACATCAAGGTGCTAAGGAATTCAGTGAGACCCTGTCTCTACATAAAACACAAAATAGGGCTGAGCATGTGGCTCAGTGGTAGAGTACCCCTGAGTTCAATCCCCAGTACCAAAAAAAAATGTAAGAAGATAATCAAATTAAAATTTCTTTGAAAACAAAAATAACTGGAATGAATCTTCTTGTGCTATGCCCTTTCTACTTGCCCTAGTCTAAACTCAGTACTCACTATGCAAAACTGTATTTCTGAAAATTTAGTAACATTTTATATGCATTTGCTTTTTACTTTGATATTTCACTATAAAATATTCCATGAAACTAGGTTTATACCTTTAAAGACTCACTATAAAAGTACTCCTTGGAAGAATTTAACAAGCACATTAAACAAGAAATTAAACAAATTAAAAGAATGGTGAAGGTATATTTTTGTAGGCTCAAAATGAAGAATCTGTCACCAATCAAAATTCCTTTTCCTACCAACTCACCACACAGTTGGTCCCTAGAGCCAGCATGGAATCTACTAAAAGTGACTTCTTCTGATACCAATTTTCCCCCCAAAATTTGAATTCTCTCTTTTAAATTTTTGTCCCCATTCCTGTCCTCTCATCTTCAGATTAGGTGCATACTTTCTGGCAGTACAACAAGGATCTACAAATGATGCTAGAATGAATCCCCAAGTAATCACCAGCATCGTTTCTCAAGTGAAATACCACTAAATGATCCATACTTGAGCATCCCTCTTGTTTTTTAGAACCAATATTTACATGCTAAGAATGCTTTACTCTATTCCAAGTCTTGCTATCTCTGATGCTGGCAAATTACACTGCTCCCCATCTAACCTTTTGAAAAAAAGTCTTCTGTGAGATACATACACAAAGGTGTTTATCAATAAATAAGATACATATGTGTGTATGCATACTGTATACTTTTATGAAATCACAAATTATCATTAAGTATCTATTCAATGTGTTAACTGAAACATGTTCAGTAGATTCAATTGCATAAGATGATAAAAGAAAATATCACAAAGATCTAAAGAATGATAGACTGATTTTTAAATCACAACTTATATGAACAATTATTAGAAACAATGAACTTCCATTGTCCATATGCCCATGTTACTGCATTTCAGCTCCCTGAGGGCAAATCCAATACCTGGTTTAATTAAAAACCTATCCTTGTATTTTTAATGCAACTTGTAAAAGAGCTCAGAGAGCTGGATAAGAGATTTACTAGGTACAAGTTATATTTATGGTCACAAAACTCATCAATTACTTGCATGGAACACACATTGCCAAAAGACTTTGTTACTTTAGAAAGTTTTAAATGCAATATTTGTAAAAATGATGTACAAAGATGGTAGTAAGTTTCACTAAGCAATTGGCATATTTTAAATGAGAAGCCTCTCTTCCAGATTTTCCCCTGAGGAGGGATGATGGTGACTCCATGTCTTCAGAAAGGAATCAAAGGCAAATGCCATATTTTCCAGTGCTTTTGTGCCCCCCCCAAGTCAACCTTTTTACTAGATATTTGAAAAGTAAACAAATAGAACCTCTACCTCAAAACACAAAATGGACTCTTGCTATAAGATTTCACCTGACAAAACTCAGTGGCAGCCAAGAGTGCACTCATTCATTTCTGTGGTCAAAACTTTTCACCATGATTCCCGCTGAGAACACTCTTGTTTCAGGGATAGAAGTACAACAATCAAGTCCAGAGTCCTTGGGGCCTAGAAGAGATACCATCATGTAAAAAAGTAACTTCTGAACTATACTGTAAGTCAGCAGCAAGTCAAAATCTCTCCATTTCTCCTACCCATCTATTGACCAAGAAAAGGTAATGACTGTATCATTCCCCCAAAGTGAAACATAACTTGCTCTGACCCCATGAGATCACCACCCTCAGTGAACACGTTCCTACATGAGGCACACACACTCCATGGTTTACCTTTTAATTACTGCATTCTGTCAAGGGTCCTTCCTAATGTATCCAGTAGGAATGCCAGATGATGCATGCTCTTCACCCCCAAGTGGCATCTGACTCCACTCCATGCAATCACTCAATGCAGTATGGATGAATGGGCCAAGTTCAGGTTCACTGCCCTACAGTGTCTTTATTCCTCATAGCACATGACTGGAGAGCGAGTGAGTACTGCAGCTGCTGATGCTCAACCTCCTTTAAAACTAATTAAAAAGCATGTTGCAAAAAGCCCTTCACAGGCTCTCTCTCCTTATCCTTGCTGTGACAAAATTAAAGCTACAGCTTTGAAAAAGAAGAACAAAAGAAAAATATAATATAAAACTGCCTCTCCAGAGGAGCTTTCTCTTCCAGCAAAACATTATCCACGGCAGGTTTGGGGACAACATGTGAAGCCACATATGAAGCCTTCAACTTTAGTGCCCAAAAGAGCCTGGGCAAAAGTGCATGGGCGCCTGTGGCATGCAAGCATCAGCTGCCCATTGGTGCCTCTTTGCAACGTACCTTAGGTGTGCACTGAGGTCAGCAAATAAACATCCAATAAACAGTAGAGAACACGGCCCGCCGCTTAACCTTGCTCTTGCCTTCAAAGATACCAAACTGTTCTGTTTGCTCAGGACTCTCCTTTTACCAACATTCAATTTGAATGAGCCAGTGCAAACGCACCACTCATCTGCTCCTGAGAACAGGATGCATTTATGTGAAACACGAGGAGAATGCCTAATGCAGAGGCATCCTCTGCATTCCCAGGAGCTTTTATTACAGGGCTAGCTTACATTTCACTGCCAGCACCCACTGCACTTCTGCAAGCATCGCCACTTCAAGCCAACATCCCATCTGCACACTTCCACACACCTGCAATGTTGTGATTGTCTTGTGTAAAAGAAGTACCTTCTGTGAGTTCCTATCTGCACCCAGGGATCCTCCTGGTGATCCTGATATTGGCTGAGCTGACTGTCATGTTCCCTTTTCTCTTTCAATCAGCAATTTTCCAGACTGGAAAAATGATCACTGGATGCACTGTGGTGTATCAGCTTTATGCTGAGAGGTAACTGCTTTTTGGTCCGTTATTAGAAATGAATCCAGGAAAACAGGGCACATTGGCTTTAATTTACCTTTGATATATGACATTAAATAGAACCTTAATAAAAACTCACTGTCCAAAACGTGTGTGATGTTATGTAGCATAACAACATGTGGCTACCAAGCCACTCCCAACATCCCATCTGATTAAAATGACCTGTTACCAGCAGTGAAAGAAAGCAGTTCTCTTGGTACATTTAATTTTACATTTTCCCCTCACATGCAGTTCACAGTTGACAGACTTGCAAAGACAACATTGTTATGGTAGGTTTTTCCCCTCCTTAAAATTGCCCTTACTGTCTAGCAGGTTTAGAAACTAAATTTGCTTGACTGTGTTGTAGAATATGCTCTTGTGTTCAGACATTCAGGCAGAGTCTTGGGGTGAGCTAGGTGGGCCTTTTCCAAATCTTGTCTCCTAATTTTGAGTTTGGGGAATATACATTTTGATATAACAGGAAGACTTTCCTGAGACTTTTTTTGCTGTGGGGTGAGATGACAGGTCATGAGGGGCTCTAGGAGGGCAACAAACACCCCGCTGGCAGGAAGTTCCTGGGAACTCTGGCAGAAGTATTTCTTTGGCAGATGCAGACCGGGTCATTGCTTGGATCTGAGGAATTCTACTCTGCTCTGCAAGTCAAGAAACTATTTGCTTGTCATCCTCAGGGTTTATGGAGTTCTCCAGAAAGTCATGCTCATCACACTCAACAGAGAACTATGTAGAAACAGAACTATAATTTATAAATTCTAATTTACCCAACAAACAAGGCATATCAAAGAAAATATCTTTCAAATGACAAGAATTTTCACACCTACCTACCAGGCTTGACACAACTGTCCACTTTTATCCTGGATTCAGGTACTCAGAGGATAACTTATTATTATTTCAGATACAAAGAAAGATATTAAAGAGAAAATAAATGTAGTATGAAACCAAGCATAAAATCGATGGGCAATAATACCATCTATGGGCTTCGCTTTGAAACTATTGTCAATTTTCCCCTCGTGAATTGAGAAACTGTGCAGTTCAGAGTGTGTGTGTGTATGTGTGTGTGTGTGTGTATGTGTGTGTGTGTATTTATGGTATGGGAATAAGTATCAGGTTATATAAATCTCATCCTAGGAGTCAATGAAAAAAATATCAAATTCAGAGATTTTACAAATAGTTGGTAAATCAACAAGCTAAAAAATAAATTATAGTAGATTCTTAGACTCAACACCAGACAAAAGTATACACTTTCAGTTTCTAATCATAGCATAGATATTTGAGGCTATTACCACGGGCCTGGGAAGCATGAGTGGTGACGAGGAAGGAGAAACAGATGCATATGTTAGCACCAATGATTAGGGTAGAAAAAATTCAGGCAAATGTTCCATCCAGCTCTCTCAGAAGGGAAGCAGGTTTTTATGATTATGATTGCTTACAGATAGCATGGACAATTGCTTGATGCGTTCCAGCATTTAGGGGAATATGGAAGCAGCTGGGAGGAAATGATGACTATAAATATCAGTTCAAAAACTCCAAATAGAAGATGCTCAGGATGGATCAATTCTTTTATCTGTTCATTTATTCAAATAAGCATTTCTAGAGTGCCTTGCATGGGCCATGGGCCATGCTGTCCATTGGGAATACAGGAATGAATAATAGATCACTCCTCCAGAGCAGATGGGGCCCATGGTCTTAGAACTCAGGATGCTCTTCCTCACTTCACAAATAAATATTTCTGCCAAAGTCCCAGAAATGACAATACTGTATTCCACTAGAGGGACTTCTGATTCCACCTATCATAAATACCATGTGGTTCTAAACAGCTGACTCCCATCTTCCCAAATATCCTGAGAACAGAAGCTGAGAAGGCAAAGATGGTTGGGCCCTAAGGTGCCAGCAGGAACTGCAAGTTCTCAGCTCTCTCTCTCTCTCAGAATTGTCAGCTTCTGCAGTCACCATTCTGGCCCTCATGACCCACACCTTCTGGTTTGTGCCTGTGATTTTCTTAGATGACAAAAGAGACTTCTCTGGAGTAACTAACATTAATCAGTTGTCCTTAAAATAGGGAGATAATCCTGGATTACCTGGTTGGGCCCAATGTCATCACATGAATCCTTAGAAACAAAGGAAAGTAGAAAAGGAAATCAGAGGGATTCAAAGCATGAGAAAGAATCAGTGTGCTGTTGTTGGCTTGAAGATGAAGTGAACACATATCAAGAGAATTGAGACCTCAATCCTACAGCTGTAAAGAACCAAATCAACCAGTAAGTGATGAGCTTCAAAGAGCAGGTAGATTTAGAATCAGAACTACAGGCCCAGTTGATACTTCGATTTCAGGCTGGTAAAACCCGTAACAGAGAATCCAGCTATGTTACAATATACTTGAGACTTAGAAAAACCATGCAATCATAAGTGGAATCGCTTAGGTTATTAATTACTATACTTTGTTGCACAGCAATAGATAACTAACAAGCCACCTATGCTTAGGGCCAGGCTGGGTGGTCTTCTAACAAACCTACCTGGCTTCTTTGCTGATTGCTTGCATTCATTTGGCTAATCCCTAGGGATAGAAACTTTTACCAGTGCTACAGATGTCACTGGGAATGAGTAAGCCAAGCTCAAAAGACATTAGGTCAGGATGGGGATACCCAGAGGCAGGAAATATAATTCAAAGACTGAAGGAACAGTGAGAGAAGCATATAATGAATAAGTTACAGACAATGTGCTAGGCTCTTCAGAGGTAAATAAGGCAAGATTCTTGTCTTCAAGAGTCTTAGAGTAGAATTGGGGAGATGGTTGACTAACTAGAAGGCAAAGAAAAACTAAGCAAAATGGCAGAAGCAGAGGGTAAAGTCACTCCTTCCATCTAGGGACACAGGAGCCTCTGGAGCCACAAGTGATGCGAACATCTAAGCTGCCAGTTTTGTATGCACCATTCATCAAGAGAAAACTATCACCTATCACTATCAAAATATCTACATTTTATATATAGAGATTGGATTTGGCCCTGCACTTTCATGACCCGACTTTATTCACCTGAGCCTATTTTGGCTCTATTGGATTCTGCCTATACAAAAAATGGTAATGCTTTATTCATCTTGTATGTTTTGCATTTATTTTGAATTTTACAAATATTGCCTTGCAATAGTATGTTGATTACAGCATATTTGGCACCCCCTTAAATTTTGCTCTCCAGGCAAGTGCCTTACTTGCCTCACCACAGTGAAGAACAAGCAGAGCTGGCCAGGCAAGGGAGAGCTCAGGCAGGGTGGCGAGTTAGTTCAACTCAAGATAAAGAATTCTGATATGAATCATATAGGCTTTGGTAAAATGGTTTTTCATTTAAATTTATGCTATTTAATTTATTGACTCAATGAAAGTCTTTCTTATTCCTCTCAAGTCTCAAACTTCAGATTCAAAAATTCTAAAGATAATGTATTTTTATGAATGTGTAACCTGACTCCTAAACTTATCAACAGTTCCTAGTTGCATAAAGATTTATAAAAACTCAAGTTTATATTCTCTAAGCTTATCCAAAGTATAAGTCTAATTAATCACATCAAGTTTTTTATTAGAATAATTTCACTGCAGAAAAATCTACAGAGCTCTCATTCTGGACCTCCAACACACCTATAAAGAAAGGTGAGCTGAATGTAAGGTTTTGGTGAAATTCAGGGAGACCAAAATCAGAGTTAGTACTCAAACAATCTCCTTATTCCAATGAAATCAAGCTGCTTCTGCCACTTCATGCAGCTGGTAATGCAGCTTTCAGGAACTAGCACCTGGCATGTATGCTACCTGTTCCTCCTTTGAAAGGTTGACACCTTTGTGGGCTTCACTTTCTGCTTTCATAAAAAGAATGCTGGTCTCCAAAATGGTGCTCACAGAAACCACTGAGTTTCCCAGTTGCTAACTTCCTATTTAATTGGATCATTTTTTACAAAAAGAAGGATTCTTTTCTCCTCAAGTTCTAAAAATAGCAGGAGACCACGTAGTTTAGGCTTTGGATTATTGACAGAACAATTTGTCCCATCGGCTTTTTTTGCTTTGTTTAGTTGAAAGATAATATTATTCTTTTGTCAGATTGATGCTGGTTCCCTCTAGCTGTGAGTGGGCTTAACACAAAAGGTATTCCCAGGGCCAATTGAAACCAGCAGGTAGAAATTGTTGCACATCTGGATCTAACCAGAAGAAAAGTATATGCCACTTGCTTTGATAAACTTGCACCATTTATTATCTAGGACTTAGGTTTTCAAAATCAAACACTCTGTGGAGTTCAAGCAATCAGTATCTGATTATTGCTTAATGACTGAACTCTCTTGAATGCTCTGTAATGATTAAAATGCAAAAAAATAAAAAAGGAATGCAATGTCATATGAGAATTTGGATTTTTAAACACTCAGGTTAAAGCATGTGAAATGTAATATTCTTTCTGCAAAATGAATTATTTCCTTTTCACTAAGCAGTCACTTAGAACTGCACTAATTCAACAGAGCACACAGAGCAAAGTGGGTGAGTCAACCTGCCCCATGAAAACATTAAGTCATGCATATTGCGATTATGCACTTGACTTTACAAATCCAGGGCTAAATTATGCAAGGCTTTTACACTTCATACTTGATGAAGACTAAAATATAAGTAAACTGTCCTATAACTCTGGAATCAACTGATGAGGCACCAGGTAGAGAGAACTCAGTTAGGCTGGGCCTTAAAGTTTTAAAGGATTTCTCTGCTAAATATGGCACCAGGAGAACAGAGATTGTTCCATGAACTCCCTGTCTCTCCTGGGGAACCAGTCCCAGAAAGATGGTGCTAAGTCCTGCCATACTGTAGGACTGATATCTTTATTTAATCAAATATATTCATTTTCCTAACTGTCCTCTGAAGAAGAGCCTCAAACCCAGTTGATAGGGAGGCCAGCTCTGTGGGCACACAACTAAAAGGAAAAAAAGCATGTCATCTTCCCGAGAGTCTTCTAGAAATTGAATTAACCATTTCTAGGCCTGTTACAGAACCTAGAGCAAAATGTGATGGCCTAGCCTAGACACACTCTGCTCTAAGAACCCAGCATGACTGATCTTTGCAGCTTTATCAAGAATCGGAGTCTGCTACTACATTGAGAAAGGCAGGGATGTCAGTGACAAGGATGATGAATTATGGAACAGAATTCAAGGAAGTATATTCCAGCAGGGGCTATGAGGAACTGGTATCAGTAGGCTTTAGCCAAGGCTTTGGTGAGCGTATAAGCTTAGGTGGTAGCTCTCTTCCCAGGTGCTGCATTAGAATCACAGGGGAAGCATTAAAAATACGCATGCCTGGTCTCACCCCTGATAATCTGATTAAATGGGTCTGGAGTGTAACCTGGGCATCAGGATTTTTAAAATATCCCCATAAAATTCAGATAAGGTAGATAACCACCAGGGTAATGCTGACAGGTTTCCAGGAACTTCTGGAAGTTAGCAAATGTCAAGCATCAGAAGGTAGCATGTGGTCTTAGTTAATCTGACCATAGAAACAGGAAATCTGAATTAATTCAAGAAACAATTATGCAAAGCCTTGCTCTAAATAAGCACAGGAGGTGTTAAGTGGGTGAGTCTTCTTTGAAGTACAGGACTCGTCTTCTGGAAGTATCTCAGCATTTATCAGAGGACAGCATAGCACATTTATTCATTTTTGTGGTTGCTCCATAAAACACAGAATGCCTAGTTAAATATAAATTTCAGATAAACAAATATTTTTGATATAGGTATGTCTTGAATTTGTACAGGGTAATAGCTTTAAATTTTTTAAACTTTATTTATTTATTTATTTATTTATTTATGTATTCATTCTTACGTGGTGCTGAGGATAGAGCCCAGTGCCTCACACATGCTAGGCAAGCACTCTACCACTGAGCCACAACCCCAGCCCCCAGGGTAATATTTTTTAATATAAGTATGTCCCTAATAGCACATGGATCATATATATATACTAAAAAGTACTTATTGTTTACCTGAAATTCATTTAATTGTGCATCCTATATATTTGTTACATATAATGACTTTATTCATAATCGCTCATAATTATCAAAGGCATATGCATTGATCTCAGTGCCAGCCACTATGCTAAGTATATAGCATATTATAACAGATTTATTTTTTCCAGAAAACTATCATTGTACAGATCTGAAGGTTACATGGTGTTTAACAAGGACTACTATATGGTTGCAATTGTCTTGACATAGAACTTCAATGCAGGAAAGTCTTTGAAATATTCTCCTTATCAGAGAGTTCCACAACTGAGGATTCAATCAATTGTGGATAAAAAAATATTTAGGAGAAAGAATTCCAGAATTTTGCTTTTTTTGAAAAGCAAAACTTTGAGCTTGCTACATGCTGAGCATTATGCTGAATCCACACAAATGAAGTGATATGGCAGCCTACTCTGTTATAACTTCCCTCCATTTCAGATTCTTGTTTGAGCATTTGCCTGGTGTCTAGTTTGTGTACTATGTAGGTAGGCTTGCAATGGTTGTGCCCATACTAAACGTGTAGACTTTTGTCTTGTCACTATTCCCTAAACAGGTCAGTATAACAACCATGTACACTATTTATATTGTACTGGGTATTATAAATAATCCAGAAATGAATTAAGGTATGCTCAGGGATGTGCATAGAATATGTACAAATATCATACCACTTCATATAAAGGAACTTTAGCATCCACAGATTTTGGTAACCAAAAGCCTCATGGATAGTGAAGGACATGGAACCAAAGCCCCATCGATAGTGAAGGACAACTGCATTCATTTTAAAGCAAAATCAAAATAAACTCTTAATATAGGAATTTGGGGCTTAGTTCTTTAAACTCCAGTAAATCCATGTAGAATATGACAGTTAATTAGGGATATTCATTCTATGCTACTATGCTTTTATTCTTCTTTTGTTCTTATAAGTCTATCTGTTTCTCAAAAATTTTGGCCAACCATAATTCTCAGGTATAATGGTGACCAGATGATTTGGCTATCCTATGGTGGGGGTAGGACCTATTCACTGGGCTATGTGATAAGGGCATCCAATTCCTTTTTGTCATGTTTTGGAAAACATGTTATTCAGATAATTCACACTAAGAAATATAGATGCTATAAAGCTACTAAAACAAGTATACAAAATTCAAATGCAGCAGGAAATGAGATAGCTTTACAAGAAAATCGAGGTTGAAGACAGCTTGTATATCACGACTTAGTATAAAACATAACCTCAGGTTTCCTAGCAGCTGAGGCAAAAAGGGAAAGTCATCTAAACAGAAAGCACACTTTATTAGGCAAGAGAAATTTTCCCCTGGCAATGAGATTAATATATTACTTTGCTCATTAATAAATAAGTCTCCCCAAATGACACAACAGATCAGGTCTATTTTTATGTCTCACTGAAGATACAGAAACATTTTGGGTTCCAAATATCCTTAAGGATAAAGCCCCTGAACACAAAGCAGATGAGAAGAAAACATTTAAAATGTATTTAAGGAAGAAGGTTTGGATTCTATTGATTTTAGAAAAGGCCAAGTGTTCAGCTGGTGAAACTTTAAGAATTATAGTGATAGCCCAGTTTGCTAGAATCTTTCCTGATTCTCACCTAATTTTTTGAACACTTACAACATTTTACAAGCATCTTCTAAACTCTCTGCCTATCCTCATAAGCACAGTTTCCCAGCACAGTGGATGATGTTGGGAATGTTGCCCCGGGGCCACATGAAGCTCCAGGAAGCACTGCCTTTGCGGCTAGTTTGCTCTAGTGCCCCCAGCAAGGTTTGCTCACTCCATCTGGCCATGGTCAAGGACAGAGGGATGCTTCATTTTCCTAAGATTGATGTTAGCCTCCTGGATAACATAGCTAGAATAACTCACAACCAATTTGGCTTTGATTTTTGTTACCCTTCTTTATCTGCATTCCCAGTTTGAAAATTTTAAGTGGAGTAAACAATTTGAAACAAATGCCTTGTGGACATTCTCTTAGTGAATGATGTTGGTTATTGAACAGCATAGATTTTGTTTAATAGGAAAATTACAAGGGTGAAACAGCATTTGTTCAATACTAGAAAACTCCTTCACATGCAAAAGTTCAGGCCAATCAAAAATATAACCATTAAGTCTTGGAGAAGAAAGGGAGGAAACACACACATACACACACATACACACACACACACATTTCTATATAATAAAGAAGGGAATTCATTGCTCTGGATTGATGATTTAGATTACTACCTATGACTAAGTCCAAACTCTTTAGCTTAGCAACTAGGCCTGTTTGAACTTGCCCTCAGTCTCTCTTTCTGATCTTCAGTCATACTCCATATCAAACTGTTCCTTGAAACTATCATACTTTACATATGATAAGGGTATATAAGCACTATAAACTTGAACCTACAAAACTGTGAGTGAAATAAACTCTCTCTTGTAAAGTTAGCTGGCTCAAGATCTAGGATGTAGCTCAGTGGTAAAGCACTTGCCTCACATGTGCAAAGCCCTGGGTTCAATTGCCAGTTCAAAAAAGAAAAAAGAAAAAGAAAATATGAAAACAAAGTTAGCTGCCTCAGGTATTTTTATATAATGATGAAAAGCTGACTGGTAGAAGCAGTTTCCACTAACCATAAGACACACTATTTTACTCCAGGTACTGAACTCCTATTAATTTTATAAAACCCAGATTTAACACCACTTCTTCCATGAAGCCACCCTAGAATGCCCCAGGCATGGTTATTAGTCACCATGACATTTCATAAAAACCTATAACACTTCTCACATTATATGAATATGGTTCCCATTCTAGACTATAGAATTGCCATTCTGACTTTTCATCTTTGTGTCTCCAGTGTTGAGACAATATCCAGTCTGAATCAAAACTAAGTATGAGCCAAATTGAATTTGAAATCAATTCTGATGAGAAGGAAGACTGGATTAAATGATATAGTCCATCCTTGAAAACAAGGTTTCTTAAACTTCATTTGGTGACAAATGTGTAATTCCAATTACATGCATGATATCCTAAACTATAAAAGAACTCTAAAATGGAAAATTTATTTTAATTTAGCAATGCCCTTACATAGACCATACTGCCCCTTGAAAAGGAAAGGAGTCCCTGACTTAGAGAAGCAGGGAAGGCAAACTTGAGGCAATAGTACACAGTTCTATTTTCTGGGGGCTACTTTCTAAAGAGAGAGAGAGAAAGATATATGTTGGGGATGGAGAAGGAGGTGGGGCAGAAACCATTTAAATTAGTTCCACATTTGTCATATGTTTTTTATAGTTTGATGTTACCTTAGAGTTTTCATTACATGCCATGCTGTTTGTACATAATAGGTCATGTTTAAATGTTTTGACTCTATTGACTTGCAAAAAATAACAGAGTAGAAAACCTAAAACATGTTCCTTCACCAGGTAGTAGTCAGCAAACCAATTTTTAATTTTTTTATGCCCTTCTCAATTAAGCATTAGGTTTCACTTTATTGTATGGAATAGATTGTGATTTTTTTTTCTCCTAGCTGAGTTTTCTAATTTCAGTGTGCCTTGCATTCAGTCTTTCTTTCTCTCCTGGTAATGTCAGCTACCTGAAATGGCAAATGACAAATCTTTGGGTTGTGACAGCTCTTTGTTTGTACATCTCATCTTGATTAGAGCTTCTCTCTGAGTATTGGGGGAAGGGAACTGAGGCAGAAAGATGTAGCCACTTGCTCAAGTCTTGGTATTCTGCCCTGAGGGGTCAGCTGTTACTGTCTCCTATCTCCCAGGAAAGGCCATGCTCTTCAGGAATCAACTAACAATTTATGGTAATTGCATAAGGTATCATCTCTATGGATACTGAAGTCACCCAGGAGGTCTTGCAAATGTGTGAATAAGTAGGTAGCATCAAATATATGAACCTTTCAGGAGGACTTTTTGTTTCATTTATTTCTAATGAAGATGGAGGCACATCCAGCCTGTTTGTTCACCTGCATTTTCTTTTTGATTAACATATTAAATCCTTTTTCCCAAGCTTCACCAATTACTAACATCATCTGACTTAAGGTTCATTCTTGACACTATCTTATTCTTCACCTTCCATATCAAACCCCTGACTAGGTCCATAAATTGGACCAGTAGAAAATACCTTGAAGCATTTCCTCCATCTCATCACTAGCACCCAACTGCTGCTTCAAGCATCACCAACTCTCCTCCCACCAAGTAACTGCTCTCCTTATGTACACTCCCGTCTGTGTCCACTCTGCAACCAAGCCCTTGTCAAAGAGATACCTAGTCTTGAGGTAGCCACAGAGGGTGATTCATTGCACAACTGCAGGGAGTGCTATATCCAGTGTATTCATAACCCTAGGGTTCCCAGAGGAGGCTTTCATTAGAATAAAATGTAAAGGGTGACCCCCTAGGTTTAAGCAATGCTGTAGCTCTGAATGTGCAGGCAAAAATGGGACAGAGAAGTGGGCAGCACTGCCCAACAAGAGGTGGCCCAACTGGGTAGAAATCTTATCTGTTTTCAAAGAAAAAGAGGTGGGAGTCAGAGGTGAGGACTTAAGAGCTTGTAGAAAACTGTGCTTTAGTGTTGGAGAACTTGGAAACATTCTGTTCTCACTCTACTAATTCTGAGTAGATAAGAATAAAAAAGCAAGATTGTGTATTTCCACGCTGTTTCACCAGCTTTCATTCAAAAAGCCATGGACTAGGAAAAGCAAATGCTCAGCCTGCTAATGGCCCCAGGAAGCTAGCCTGGTGTACAGAAAAATCCATGCACCAGCCTGGTCTGATTATGCTCCCCACCCTTGCCATCAGCCCAGACAGCAGCACACCCAGGCATAGGAAGAACAGAACAGGGGTTGATCTTGCAAACACAACATTATCTGGCTTCTGCCTTCTTCAGCCCTCTCCCCTGATGCCCTGCAATGGTCACCTCAGGATATGGTCAGTACATGTTCAGTCCCCTCTGGCTCTGAGCTCATGTAGCACTGTCTCACAGCCCTTCTGCCTTTCCTCAATGCTGGCCTCAGGCCAGTGCCTTGGAATGTGCTCCACAGGCCCTGCAAATTTCCTTCGATGTACTCCAAGCCACTAGTATGCTTTACTTCTTCATGTGCCCATTGGATCCAGCAGCACTCTCCTACCAGACTTCATGTCTATCAAAAATGGGTCCTTGGGCACCTTTGTGTAGCATTATATTCACTGGGCTGGCATAGAGTCTGGCCCATGGGGACACTGGGCAGGTGTGCTCATATCTACTGACTGCATCATTTCTGATAAATGAATAAATGCATGAAGACTTCTAACGCCTTGGTTTATTTATGTGCTTTTCATCTTCATTCTGGCCAACTGCCACAACCTCCTCCCTGAACTGTGAAACTAGTTTCTTTGCACCTGGCCCACTCTCAGTCCTGCCATCAGAATTGGGTTTGGATCTTATAATCCTGTCTAATCGGGTCATTGTCCTGCTCAATCCCTTCAGATGCTTGAGACTGTAGGATGAATTTCAAGTTCCTGATGAAGGTGAGGGAAGTTCTTCATCAGTCAGTCTCACCCTTCTATCTTTCTATGGCCCCCAGGTCTCACCTTCTAACTCCAGTAAATTCTTGTCCATCCATTTCTAAGGCTGAAAATTCTCTTCCCTTGACTGAAATATCTTTGCCCTTTCTCAGACCAGCAAACACCCTCATGTCCTGATAACACAGCAGAAATGTTACTCTGATGATATGTCCAGAAGCTTGAGGCTGAGTTACCAGTTACTTTCCTGCCTTAAGTTTTTACAACTCTCTATTCCAACCTATACCATAAGTTGAAATGCATTGTAGTGGCATTATTTAATTGTTTTCTGCCAATCTGAACTCTTGAGGGCAATACAATCCTTATTCATCCATCTTCAGTGCTGAATATAGAGCCCAATGGATGAAGTTAATGAATAAATGAAAGAACACAACAGTAATTGACTGAGAGCAGAGAATAAAAGCAATGGTGGTGAAATGGGTTGGAATAAGGTAGAAATCATGACAGAAGATATAAATCACAAAACTGATCAGCAGTGTTCTCCCTCATTTCCCTGTCCTTTGTCCCCTGCCCCTGCTTTTGTGGTGGCAAGAGAGGCAGCTTTACTCCTACTTAAAATGGTTTTATGGAATAAGGTAGAGTCAGGTGAATACTAAGGGATGGAGGAGAAGGAGGTCATACATAGACCATTCTGTCTGGGAGGACAGAATGAATGAAGTCTGACCCCAAAGAGATAGGCCTACATGACCAGGGGACAGCAAGAAAGCTCTGGAACTTGATAATCAGGACAATAAGATGGAGGAAGAGATGTAGCAAAATGGAGGCCAATGACAAATTGGACACTTCACAGATGCGTAATCCCAGAAACCCATATCCAGACAGCCAGGGACTACATTCAGGAAGGGCACTGGTAGAGCTCTGTTTTGTCAACACTATCTTTTGCTTTTCTGATTCTCATCTGCCCACTTGAGCTTGTTGTCAGGGAAGCAAGCCCCAGATCTTTCTTCAAATGGATGTTTACAGAAAAGCACAGTAAGGCCATATCTCAGCAGAACACCAGCTGGATGCACTGAGATTCCAGGCCAGGACATACGTCAGGGGCAGGGGCTAAAAGTCTGCTTTCTTAATGATTGGAATAAGAAAGAAAGGAATGTAGGATGGGGCTTGGATTGGGCTCACTGGCAGAACACTTGCCTAGATTGCATGAGGCCCTGACTTCTATCCCCAGAACCACAAAGAAAGAAAGAAAAGAATCAACTAATCAATGATTATATCAGTACTTTTGGTAGCTCTAACCAAGGGAAGCTATGAAGCAGTTTCTATGGCCTTGGGGCTAGGGCAGCAAGATTCTAATCTGACTTCTAATCTAATCTGAAGAAGTGTGTGTGTGTGTGTACATGCCATGTTTCTAGCTTCTGTAATCTTGGATCTTTAACATCTGCCCAACTCACACGTTCCTGACACATCTTATTCCAGACAACCGGATGATAGGTCTGAGTCACCTTGCCTTGCCTCCTGCCTCCCTCATGTCTCCATCCCTTTTTAGGAGTCCTCTTCTTCCTCAGAATACATTTGTAAAATACAAACCAACCAATCCAGAGACCACATGTCCCTCCACTTCCTTTATTGAGCTAATACATGCCAGGCCATTATTCACATGCTCTAATCACCCTCATGCCCCAGAGCCCACTGAAATTATGAAAACTAGCCTCTCCTGAGCCTGATTATCCTTTTTTGTCTGTTGCTTCCAAGGAACACCTCTACAAACACCCTTGCCTATAAATTTACCCTCACCATCTGCCTCTTAATTAACTCTGATGTTTCCTGTGTGGCCCCTATGTCATAGTGTGTCCCATCCTCTTGGAAATTCTAAGTAATAAACTATCTTTTCAGTGGCAATCACCTCTTGATCTATCAGCTTCACCATAGCTTAAATTTTCTATTAAAATACCATAGTTAAGAAGAGTATGTGTGTGTCTGGCAGTGGGTTTGGGTGGTGCAGGTAGATGATCTGATTCACTAGTTATCTTCAGAGAAAATAGAAGCTTCAATTTTTGATATGGAAACAAAAGTTTCCAATACCAAATACATTCTAAACATAAAAAATGAAGTTTGTAGCTGGGCGCGGTAGTGCATGCCTGTCATCCCAGCACTTTGGGAGGCTGAGGCAGGAGAATCACGAGTTCAAAGCCAGCCTCAGCAATGGCGAGGTGCTAAGCAACTCAGTGAGACCCTGTCTCTACATAAAACACAAAATAGGGCTCGGGATGTGGCTCAGTGGTCAAGTACCCCTGAGTTCAATCCCCAGTACCAAAAAAAAAAACAAAAAACAAAAAACAATGAAGTGTCTCTTCAGTTATAATGAACTTGCAGCACAGATATTGTTTTAGGGAGATTTAGAAGTCAGCTGACCTCATTCCAAAGTGTTCTTTGTCACCTAGTGTGCTCTTTTGTTTCTAACCACATGGTGCTAATACAAGGGGCATCACCTTCCTCTCTATTTGCAAGACATCACTTTCTGGGCTGTCATGCTGGCAACTTGTCACTGCATTCCCTAAAGATGCTGTCAAATTCTTCTTTAAAACACACACACACCATGACAATGGACTGAACAGTGACTCAAATTTAGGATGTCTGAGTTGTTTCATGTCCAAATAACAGCAATGACAGCTACCTTCAAATGCATTTGGTTGGCACCCTGGCTTGTAGAATACTATGAACCCGATAAAGTCCTAGCAACTCAGGTGAAGGGAATAAAGGGTGGCTGGCCCAGGTTTCTGGTGGTTGCTTAGAGGGACCTCATTCATTCCTCATCCAGATCCTACCCCCTGTTTCTCTTTTCTCCACTGCTGCTGAGAAGCACTGGAAAATTTCTTGGCATCTCCCTTCCTCACCATGTCATTTAATAACTTAAGCTATTGGAACTTAGAGAGTCTAAGCTGTGGTCACTACTGATTTCTAGGTCTTCAAAGTCCTACTTATCCTAAGACTCAAAGAGAAATGCAAACATTTAGTTAATACTTGACATTTTGCCCTAGGAACTGTATCATCCATGAGGCAAGTACTCTGAAGGAATAAAATATTCTGCTTATAGGAACATAATTTAGAATTATAAGTTCTATTGGGTAGGATAAAGAAAACTTCTGGAAGACAGACTTCCTCTTCTAATATTTTCACAGACCTAGAAAAAAATTAAGATTGACTGCATGGCCTGTAAGAAAAGAAATGGACATATTTCTACTCTTAATAGAATCTTCTTTATTGTCTGTAGTGGGTTGAATTGTGGTCCCCAACAAGATTATGTCCAAGTCCTAACTTCCAGTACCCATGAATGCAACATTATTTGGAAAAGGTGTCTTTGAAGATGTAAATAAGTTAAGGATATTGAATTGAAATTATTTCATGTTAACTCTCTGGGCCTTAAACCCAATGCCAAGAAGAGGAGAAGTGATAGAAGAAAACATAAAGGAGAGGCCATGTGAAGACAGGTAGAGATTGGAGTAAAGCCCATAAAGCAAAGAAATGCCTGGAGGCACAGAAAGCAGACAAGATTCTCCTTTAGAACCTTTAGAGGGAGCATGATCCTGCTAACATCTTGACTTGGGCCTTTTGACCTCCAGACCTATGAGAGAAGAACTTTCTGTTGTTTTAAGCCACCTAGTTTCTTACAACAGTTCTAGAAAATGAATATACTGTCATATGTATATTCAAAGTCCCAAAGACACAAATAATAAAGCAAAAAAAGTCATTGTCTCAAAATAATTGAAAATCACTGTATTCAATTTGCATCTGGCAAATAGTTTTATTTAGCTCTTTTCCCAGCAACAAGGTTAACAAATCAAATCTTTGGGGGCATCAAATGGAAAGACAGTATTGGTGTTCCCAGCAAAGCCTGGTGGTTCTTCTGCCTATTCGGTATCAAGGCAAGCCTGGGCCTGTGATTTCAAAATTATCCCAGTGAGGTGATATCAAATTCAACCTGGAACATTTCCAGAGTTGGCAAACCCATTATTCCCTTTAACAATTTTATTGCTTATGTGTTCTTACCAAGAAGTTTTCCTTAATATTCCAAGTGAAATTTCATTGTTCTGGCTGTTTATAAAATCCATCTCTTAACCAATATCCAAATATTCTTCAAAATGGACCTTACATATTAGCTTCAGAAAACTGCAACATCGGATTGCACAGTCTGACATAGTTCAACAAAGATCTGGTTTATATTATTTTATAAAACAAGGCCATCATATCCAACTATTACACTTCATCACCTTAATATTTTCAGAGAAATTTCATTATTTTAATGCCTCTGAGATGACAAAACAAGATCACTATTATCTGACTTCTGTGATCACTCTTTAGAGTCTGAGAGCTCTATTTAGGTCAGTAGAGTTCAAAACACTGGTTTCCTCTTTTCATGACTTGAGATTTTAGCAGTCGAGCATATCAGCTGTCTTTGAGTTTCTCTCAAATGATTAGAAAATAAATGAATATATTAAGTAGATGTATAACTGTCAGAAAATTATGTTGCTTGAACATAAAATTATTCTTGAATATACTCATTTCTTGAAATAGTTTTTCAAAGATGTGGTTACTCTCTCAATGGAGGAACATGTAGTATGGGCTAAGTACTGGAAAACAAAACAGTTTTTAAGTACTAAAGTAATATCAGTAATTAACCAGAGCATGGTGAGATTTTAGTATGTGTTTAATTTGTGGGAAGATGAAAAGGATTTTATATCATTTGATCTGCATGACTACTCTTAACATCCGAGAATATTGGTGACCAATAGTGACTCAGACTTGTTCAAAATTAGCATTTGAGTAAAAGGAAAATGACACAGGAATTTTTTCTTTTTCTTTTTTCAGGAATTTCCTTCCATTTTTCTCTATGTTTAGTTTTGATGTATAAAATTAAACTGAAAACATTGAGCTTGTCAATGTGCATACATGGATGGTTGCCCTCCACTGAACTATTCCCATATGTTTCAAACAAACTGTTTATCAGTTTAACTCAATGAATGGGCTAATCTTGCAAACTTTTGCCATTGTTGAAATTTTATCTCCATGCCCCAATCCCTATCAGATTCAGAACAGAATCATAAGAATTTATTCACACTTAAGTATACATGCCTGACATAATTTAATTGGGCACATATCTGAACTATCCAGTTCCTTTAAAGATCAAGAGATAAACCTAAATCTCATAAGTGTCTGCCTGATCAAATGTAACCAATAAGTTCAATCAAGTCCCTATCCTGTCTCCAAATATCTGTCGTGGTCATTACCAGATGAATTAGAGACTTCAGTGTCACAAATGAGACACTGAGGTCTCCAGTCTTGCCTTCAACAGATGACCTGTAACCCACTGAATAAGTAAGAGAAGGGAGAGAGGGAAACTGTCCATGCCTCTGATTCTCTTTCAATAGAATGGTGGCACTTTGTTGAGAACACAACAATGGTTCTTTGACAACAAACAAACAAAACTGCAGAAAGATGAAAGAAAATGAACTCTACCGAATTTATTTCCAATCAGGTTAACCTGAAAGTAATATTTGCATTTTGCAAATATCTGTACAGGAAACTTTAATTATATGTATATGTACATCCCCCCAAATATTCTAAATATTCATAAGGAAAATAAGTGAGAAATATGCCCTAGGTTTTCATCAGTTCATTTTATTTATCTCTATTTTTATAGCTTCTTTATAAATCGAAGGTCAAAAATCAACTCTGAGCTATTAATAGACCTACCAGCAATCACATTTGCAGCATCATGGAAACAGAAATCACATTCTTTCTATCTAGCATTGACGATAGCTTCCAGCATTCTGTACCCTTGTTTAGATACAAAAAAGGCAATGGTTCCCTTCAGGGCAAGCTTTGCAGCATATTTTACAATATTGTTGTACTTACAGAAGTAATGTGTATTTGGAAATCTAGTTTAAAAATCATTAGGAATGACACACTGGGTGAGCAAAAATCAAATTATAAGGAACTGAGCAAGAGATAGATACCTATGTTCTGAACTCTTTTAGTAGATTTTCCCCTACTTGTTCTTATAAACATCCAGCATCAAATTTCTGAAACCATCCTTTTTCTGATTTAAGAACTAATTGAATTATCCTTCTTGATGTTTTATAATCATTTTTCTCCTTAAATTTAAATCATGGTAAGTAAAGACTTCCCTCAGACTCTCTCAGTGACCTTAGCCAAGCACTAAAGACAGCTGCCACTGAAGCTGTAGGCTGTTGGGCTCTTCAAAAAAACTCACTTGGTGTTATCACTTACAACTTCCCAAGGAAAAGTAGATGGGAATGAATAGACTGAGCATATCAACCTCTCTTTCTCTTTGTATTTATTGTAGCAAAACAAAATCTACCATTTTAACTGTACGGTGACATTAACTGTATTCACATTGTTATAAACAATTACCATCATCTATCTCCAGAACTTTTTCATCTTCCCAAACTGAAACTCTGTACCCATTAAACAATAACTAACCCCTCTCTTGGCCACTGACAACCACCATTCTACTTTGTTTCTATGAATTTTATTCCTCTAGGTACTTCACATAATCAGAATCACATAGTACTTGACTTTCCCTGACTGACACTTGTTCCACTTAGCATAATGTCATCAAGGTTCATCTATCTTGTAACCCACATCAGAATCATTTTCCTTTTTAAGTCTAAATAAGTCCACTGTATGCATATACCACATCATGTTTATCCATTCATTTGTTAAGAAACAACTTGGTTGCTTCAACCTTTTGACTATTGTGAATAATGCTGCTATGAACATCTGTGTACAAATTTCTCTTTGAAATTCAGATTTCCCTTCTTCTGGGCATATATCCAGAAATGAAATTGATAGATCACATTTAAATTTATATTAAATATTTTTGAGGAATCACCATACCATTTTGCACGGTGGCTTTATCTCTTTACATTATCAACAAAAATGCACAAGGATTCCAAATTCTCCACATCCTCATCTGCTCTGATTTTCTGTGTTTTTGATAACAGCCATCTTAATGGGTAAGTGGTATCTCACTGGTGTTTTAATTTGCATTTTCTTTTTTTTAAAATAGTTTTTTAGTTGTTGATGGACACAATGTCTTTATTTTATTGCTTTGTATGTGGTGCTGAGGATCGAACCCAGGGCCTCACGCAGGCAAGGCAAGTGCTCTACCGCTGAGCTACAATCCCAGCCCAAATTTGCATTTTCTTAATGATGAATGATACTGAGCATCATTTCATATGCCTATGGGCCATTTATATATCTTCTTTGGAGAAAAGTTTATTTAATCCTTTGTCCACGTTCTAATCATGTTGCTTATTTGTTTTTGCCATTGAGCCATAGTAATTCTATATATTCTGGATATTAATCTCTTATCTGATATATAATATACTGATGTTTCCTCCCACTTTGTGGGTTGCCTTTTTATTCAATATTTTATTTTGATGTATGAAAGTTTTTAGTTTTGAAGATATCCAACTTACCTATTTTTTTCTTTTGATACCTACTACTCTGATTTTTAGCCCCTAGCAACCACAATTCTACTTGCTGTCTCTATAAATTTGACTACTCATAGGTTAAGAAACATGAATTATTTTTTCCTTTGAAGTTAAGAGATAATTAATGGTCACAAAAATAACAATATGTAATACCAACTTTACTCGCATAGAAATTAATAATGCATTGCAGCCTTACTGTTTTTATATAGGTCAGATATTCTTGGCTAATTTTGCTTGAGGTACATGCAAAAGAAGTGACTTCACGCTATACAATACATAGTGACTTAGCTGAGGCTGCTATAATAGATCACTACAGGTTGGGTGGCTTAAAGAATAAATACTTATTTCTCACATTTATGGAAGCTGGCAAGTCCAAGATTAAGATACTAACAGAATCAGTTCCTGGCAAGAACCTGGTCCTGGTTTTGAAGATGGCCACCTTCTCCATTGCCCTCACACATGTCAAAAAGAAAATGAAGAGAGCTTTCTAATGTCCCTTTTATAAGGGCACTGATGCCCTTCATGAAGGATCTACCCTCATTATCTAGTTTCCTCTCAAAGGCCCCATCTCCTAATTACAATCAGGGTTTCAACATATGCATTTTGAGGGGGGCACATCCATTTAGCCCATTGCACACATGCAGTTCATAATTTAATGTAAATGAATCAAGAATCTTACTCTCTGCTCCTTTTTTCCATACTGGCTTTGAGCTTGTTACTTAATACATTGGAAGCACAGAACTAATATGAAAATTATGAATCCATTCCTAAGAGAGGGAAATGAAAACCCTATTCCAAAAGAAACCTGGAGAGGAAGAACCACACAGTTCACCTACCCACACTTACCTTGAAAATCTCTTATTCTGGAGAAAGAAAATCCATTCACTTATTTTACATTCCCTGTACAACTAATATAATAAAATTTGTCATTTACTACACTTCTATTAAAACTTTGTGGCCACTATATGAGCTATAGAATATGATTTAAACATATATGGAAGTGACTGCAGGTACATTTAAGTAGTGTCTCAGTATTATGAGAACTTTACAAGCCGGGCGCAGTGGCTCAAACCTGTAATCCCAGCACTTAGGGAGGCTGAGACAGTAGAATCGCGAGTTCAAAGCCAGCCTCAGCAATGGCGAGGTGCTAAGCAACTCAGTGAGACCCTGTCTCTACATAAAACACAAAATAGGGCTGGGGATGTGGCTCAGTGGTAGAGTGCCCCTGAGTTCAATCCCCAGTACCACAAAAAAAAAAGAATTTTACAGATACAAACTTCAATTTAGAGAAAGTACCTCTAGGTGCTAAATAGATACTGACAATGGAAAGAAAAAATAAAGCATTCCATTACCTCTATCTTAGAGGAAAATGCCAAGCTATTCATACAATATGTTGTTTAAATGGCTTTTTCATTCATCAAGGGAAACAAACAGACCTTGAAGTCCATGATATACAGGAATGGCAAACACTGAGGCTGGAGTTGTGGCTCAGTGGTAGAGTACTCACCTAGCATGTGTGAGGCACTGGGTTTGATCCTCAGCACCACATAAAATGAATGAATAAAATAAATGTATAAAAAAGAAATGGAAACTAAAGTGAGATTTGCCAATAGTCTCCCCAATCATTTTTTATAACACTGCATTTTAATCCCCTTCCATGGGGTGGGAGGAGGCAATGACTTCTCATTCTGTCACTGGACATCAATAGATAAATTTTCTAGTTCTGGACAGAATTCTCTTGTATCACTTAATGTGATCTTTAACCAGAACAATTTATATTAGTGATTATGCAGCTACTCATAAAAACAATAATCTCAGTGTACCAAATTTCAAAATATCTAAACTCTCAGAAGCAGCGTCTTATTTGGATCTAAAAATAAGCCAGGCAAGTGTTTTATTAAGTAGCAAAGAATAACATCTTGGCCCAAACCTGAAGCTAAAGATTAACTCTATAATCTCTGATACTCTGAAATCTTTGTTGCAGAACTGAACAAAGTGGGAAACACAGTTAGAACCATGGAAACAGCCTTGGGTTGGCTCTGGATTTTGTGTAGCCAGTTCTTCTATGCTTGTCAAGATAGGCAAGTACCCCTGAGGTCCACTGAGCTAGACACAGAATATTGACACTGCAAGCTAATCCCCTACTCCTCGTGGGCAAGGAGCAGCTAGCCATGTCTATTTCTTTTGAAACAAGGGCAACCAGGCATTCCAGCTTGGCTGCTCTTAATTTTTGTCTGCCACATGAAAATGACAGATGTTAAACATGGGAGCCCTTTTTTGGAGAACTAAGAGAACATAGCATGGATATAATAAATTTGGGTCAGATACAATTCTTTCCCAACAGAAAGAACATACTTGTTATGGAAATTAAAACTTAATATTGGTAATACTTGAGAGCTTGTCCTATTTATATTTAAATGGACTTGAGATAGGCTGATCATATAAACATTTTAGTGATTAACTGTTAGTAAAAGCAAAGTGCCCTGGCTCTGCCATTTTCTAGACATAGGACATATGTAAGTTTCTTTAACACATTTCAATTGTAGCATTCTGCCACAAAGAACTGTTAGTCTATTCAGTTTCCAAATTCTCTCCCAATTTACAAATAAATAAATTGCAGATAAATAAAATAATTTACAAAAAAATAAAATAAGTCAAAGAAGATGACAGACATCTGAAACCAAGTGTTAGCAAGGTTTCCTTGGACCTGAAATTTACACAATTTTGGGTGAGTTCTCATTAAGAGTAGCAATAAAAATATGAATGCAAAATTAAATAGATATGGAGCCTTACAAGGGACGTGTACAAGTGAAAAACTCTGAAGCATAAGGGTCATTAACTTGGCAGTAAATTTGCCTCTGAAGAATGTTCTGATGAGCAACCCAAATATTTTGAGTTTCAGTTGTCAAGTCCAGTGTGATGGCTTTCTATCATTCTATAAGGCAAAAGTCACTCTTCTGAGAAGAATGTCTAGTAAATGAATAATAACAGGATGTCAAAGCAGTTGTTCATGATGAGCCAAGATGAGGCAACCTCATGCAGAGAGAGATAAGTGTTTTAGTGATGAAACACAGCCTCCATAATCAGTTAGAGAAATTAATTCTCAAAGCTGGTCTGTGGAGTTGTGGTAGCCAGTGGGCCAACAATTTACCAGTGAGAGGATCCCTCTGAGATACATTTCTGCTTGTAATAGTGGATCCAGCTAAGCCCAGAATCTTCTGAGTAAGTACACACAGAGGAACATGACCAGGAAAGGTGCCCTTCTCTGGTTCTGACTAGCCAGTCAACATACACTATCTTCCTGCCTTCAACCTACACTATTCTTTGGCCTCTCAGTCTGGCCAGACTATTCTGGATTTAGAATATCAGTATATAGTTATTTATTCCAATTTCAATTACAAACATAATAAAAATGGAAGCACCAGAACAAATTGAATACACAAGCTTTGCTAGCTGGGTTTATGTTGAACTAGAGAACAACGACAAAACCACAAAATAGTACAGGAATTCAAGAAAACAACTAGGATTTATGTCACATGCCAAAGGAAAATTTTATGTTGTTATTTTTCAGCATTCATATTTGTGAAATGTTTGTATAAAACTTTGCAGGCCATTAAAAGTTGCCAGTTTTTCTCTTTGGGGAAAGAATTATATTTCTATTTTTCTACATATATATTTTCTAATTTTGCTGTTAAAATGTCCCTCTTATAGAAATACAACTAGAAATCAAAATGGGCTACCACTGTGTGCCCCTCAGAATGGCCATATGAATAAGTTAGACAATGACAAGAATTAAAGAGAGGTGACAAAGCAAGTGGGTTTCTCATGCACTACTACTGAGATATAAATGGCACATATGCTGTGGAACACTGGAAATCAGGACCAAAGCTGAACAAAAAAAAAAAAGAAAGAAAACAAAAGAAAGAAAGAAGGAAAGAAAGAAACACCTTTTGGTGCAACAGTTATATTCATAGTTATGTACTCAACATAAACACAGATACTCGGCAAATGGCATGTAGCCAAATGTTCATATCAGTACTATTTGAGATAGCTCATAAATGGAAACAACTCATGTGTCCATCAAAAGTTTAATGGCTAAGCATTTTGTGATATATTTATTCAATGCAATTCTATAGCACTGAAAATAAACTAAAACTAGGTACTACTATATGAATGAAACTAGCAAACATAATGTTGAATGAAATAAATTAGATTCAAAAGAACACATGCTCTATGATTCAATTAAAATCAAGTTTTCAAAGGCAACACTAACCCCTAGCACTGACAGTCAGGACAGTCATTGCCTCTGGCTGGTATTGAGAGTCTGAGGTGCTGCAGGTGCACTAGTAACATTTTGTTTCTTGCTCTAAGCTATAACTGTAACATGTGACTGCTTACTTTGTGAAAATTCTTTGACTTGTCCATTTATAACTTGTGCATTTTTGTCTGCATGTTTACTTTAATAAAAAGCTTATTTTTAAATATCCTTTCTTTTTTGACATCATGAAGATTTTCACTATGGTAGTCCCCTCATTCAAAGAACAATGTAGAAGATTGTGAAATCTTCAGGACTGGAAACTGCTTATTTATAGGCCACTGAGAAATTCACACATGAAGAATCAAGCCTCAGGCACCTCTGTTTTTAAGGGAAGCATACACAAACAAGGTGGAAAAATAAGGACTCAACATTACACAATATTTTCTAGAAAGAACTGTAATATTATCAAAGGTTATAGGTAAATACATTTTCTCCAAATGTTCTTTCTCATTTCCTGCCATATTCTACTTTGAGTACATCTTGTTCTGAAATGATGCAGCCTCTTTCAAGGATTTAATCAATAGATTTAAGAACACTTTCATTCTAAAAGAATTTTCCACGAACCTTTTCCTTGCTCACCTCCAGTTTTCATTTCCTGTCTCTTGACCTGTTTTTAACTTATTTCAAAATTAATTTGAAATGTCTAACCTGCTACAACGTATAGTCCATATCAGGGTATTTTAATCAAAAATATTTTGAAAATTTAATTAAATATGAGGTAGTTTATCTCTGCCCACCATTGTACTTCCAAAAAACTTTACTTTTCAATAACAATGAGGTCAGAATGACCAAGGCAGATGTTAGACCTCATTCTCACAAATGAATTTGGTAGCTCATATTCTAAAACCTGGCAAAGAAAACAGGTCAGAAATTTTGCACTTAAAGAACCATACAATCATTAATGCAAATCTAGAGTTGGAGAATTTTAGAAATTTTCTATTCATGTCTTTTTATTTTAAAATAACACAGGCTCATGGTATAAAAAATAAATTGAAATAGGACAAAAGGAATAAGGGCCAAAACTTCCTGTTTCATACCTAAATCATATAGCTAGATGTTCTGTTTTGTGTTTTATATTTGTCAATTTGGATATATTATAGTCAGTTTTTTTAGATCTCCTAGTGGTTATCTTTATAAGTATATATGTCCAAACATCTCTTCCATGCATTATTAATTTTAGAAGAGGTCTGTTAACTTCGGACTCTAAGAGAAATAAATATACATATGCTTCATCTTTTTTTTACATGAGAAAGAACAGATAAAATGAATCACATGTCTAAGACATGGGAATATTAGACTCTAGGCTTCCACTTACATCTCCTTCCTACTCCATCTATCAATTTTTATTTATTATATTTTGAATTCCTCAACTGATTAATATTTAAAACATAATTTTAAATATTGGGCTCTATTGCCCAATGTATTTTTTTTTCTTTTTGCAGTGTTGGAGACTGAATCCAGGACCTCATGCATTTTAGGCAAAAATTCTATACATCAGCTATAGACCAGTCCTTTTTAAAAGTTTATTACATATTTAATTTTATTTGTTTGTTTGTTTGTTGGTCATGGGGATTGAACTCAGGGTCACTCTACTACTGAGCTACATCCCAAGCCATTTTGACTTTATTTTGAGACAGGGTCTTGCTAACATACTCAGGCTGGTCTTGAACTTTTGATCCTCCTGCCTCAGACTCCAGAGTCACTAGGATTATAGCCATGCACCACTGTGCTCAACTTACTGCATTCATTTTAGGCAGTACATTTTTCTCCTGCCTCTTAAATATGAGGAAATTTATACCTATATACTCTCTCATATGCTCTCCTGCCAAGAAATTTTGTTAATTATGTTATAGAAATTATATTATTAATGACTCATTAGGAAGACATACAGTATTTTCATTCTCTGTTGTAATCATTTCCCACAATTGGTTAGACTCTTCCGTTGAAATGGACATAATATTCATTTCAGTTTCTTTATTAATTTCTGGCTAAAGAAATTTCAGAGTCAAGTTTTTTTTTTGTTTCAAGAAAACCTTGCAGATGTCACACTCATTTACATGTTAAAAAATGTCTCTTTTTGCCTTTATAACTGAATGGCAACTTGGCTGCATACAGATTTCTTGGCTTTCACCATTGTCTTCCCTTGGCATCATAGTTGTTTGGTTATTTCAGGATGGAGCTTAGCTCTGGAGGATTCTGGATGTAGCCTTACTATCAGGTCCCTCCCCTTCCCCAAGAGACCTGCTGTTGATCACATTGAGGACTACAGGCTTCTATATCCTACTAAACCTTTGCAGTGCAAACAGAAGGTCTGCGTATGGCTTGCAGGAAACCCAGCATGTCACAAGATTTGTGTATGTTTGTGGTGATTCTGTCCTTTTTAAAATGCTTTCTTTTTCTTCAGCTGACATAAGCTGCTGCATAGCTCTCCTCCACTCAGCCATATTCCAGCCAGCCTGGCCTTCTCTAAACAGTGTTTGTCTTAGTGACTTTTCCATCAACCCCATGTCTCTTCTGCTCTCTGGCAAGGATAGAGTCACCCATTCTCCAGATCCTGCTCTTTCAGGGTCATTCCCTGAGCTTTGCTTTTTTACTTTTCCTTTTATGGAGCACTCCTTTCCAGAGGGCACCTTTGTTTAGGCTGAGTTTCACTGCTTTGTGGCCACTCCCTGTTATGATCAGTAAGTTGGGATTTGTTGGGTTCCATTTAAATTGGTGTTTTCTGCTCTGTTTTGCATTCTTTTTCTTGTTTTCTTCTTTTAATTTATGAGAAGAGAATGGGGTCAGAACACACTAACTGTGACCTCTTTCAACAATTTTCTCCATTACTCCATTTTGAAAAGTGTTGGATTCAGTAAAAGGTAGGGGTGCGGCCTTAGGCTCTGTACCAGTGTATTCTTCATTTTTGTTTTATTTGGCTTAGTTTATGATTAAAACATGTTTTTAAAATTTTTTTTGGTAATGGGGATTGAACCCAGGGGCACTTTATACTGAGCTACATCCAAGGCCTTTTTATTTATATTTTGAGACATCATCTTACTAGGTTGCTTATGGCCTTGCTAAGTTGCTAAGGCTAGTCTTTAACTTGTGATCCTCTTGTCTCAGCCTCCTGAGCTACTGGGTTAAATGTCTTATTTTAGGTCTTCTAGACAGTGCAGGCTAATTCAAGGTCTACTGTCCCCCTGTCCCTACAACCAGAAGCATTTCCTTCAGCCTTTGCTTATTGCAAAGGGGAGCCTAGAGCAAGGGTCTTTAGTTCTCATTCCAGGAAATGAGGAGGAATCACAAGCTTCCTTCTCTGCACTCTACTTTCAGACATGATTAAATTCCTGGAGACTGCTGATGTCACTTATCCCTCCAAGTGTAAGAAATAGAATCACAAAACATCCTCATTCTCTGTTTCTCTCCCACTCATAAAAATAAGACATATGATACTTCTTTTATATTTTCCTTTACTTATCATCTAAGGAAGCTAAGAGGTTGATTTTGGTGGATGAAGAGTTCTTACCTTCTAAACAGGATCATTGATTGAAAAGAAAATTTCAATGTAAATTCTACAATTTAATTTCCAACACTGACTCATTTTTAAAATAAGTTTCTGTCCATTTAATGTAAGGATTTGTAAGTTGTTAAAATTGTGATAAAGAAATAACTTATACTATCAGTCCTCATGAAATTCATATAGTGAAACTTATCCTTTGAGTATATTCTGTAAGCAACTGTTCATAAACTAAATTTCCCCAGTAGGAAAAAAAGTGAAAGATAAGTACATATTCACTTATGAAATATTATTTAAAATGAAAATTAATGTGGTAATTTAAATTACATAATTAGGTTCAAATAAATTTTCAATAACTATATATGTATATTACAATACAACAAAACATTTAAATAAAATGAAAATCAAGCAAAGACTAGGTACATTTCACTGTGATATTTTTAAATAAATACTTCCACTTTGATGAACAATTTAAATAGTAATAATATAAATAAATTGATATCTCAGATTATAAAGTAAACTGCAATATTTTGAAACCTCTTTAAAATAATTAGGAAGAATAAGAAGTTATCTTACTATTTTCTAACATTTATTATCATTTCTTCTAAAACTAATCATTTCTAATTCCCCATGTACAATTAAGCTAATTCTGAGGTGAAATTTTTATATTAATTTTGTATAGCACACTATAAAATTCTAGGTTTTTTTTCGGGGGGGTACTGGGGATTGAACTCAGGGGTACTTGACCGCTGAGCCACATCCCCAGCCCTGTTTTGGATTTTATGTAGAGACAGGGTCTCACTGAGTTGCTTAGCACCTCGCCATTGCTGAGGCTGGCTTTGAACTCGCGATTCTCCTGTCTCAGTCTCAATAAGTGCTGAGATTACACGCTTGAGCCACCGCGCCCAGCTCTAGGTTTTAAAAGTTGATAAATACTGCCAAAATTTTTGTAACAAATGGCCATGCAAAATATTAAACATATAAAATATTAACAACATAGTTTCAAGAGAGAAGAAATATTTCAGGATGAATATCAAATTTTTTCAGCCCTTCATTTCTGTGCTCAAACTCAGAGAATACAGGTTTTTATCAACTGAATTATATGATTAAAAATAATTTTCCCAACCAGGCTGAATGGCTGTATTATTACAACTAGCCCCAACTAATTACATGAGAAGAAAATTATACACTTTTGTGGCAATGAAAAATATTACTTATGCTAACTACTTGTTTCAGAATATTGGATAATAGATTCCACATAATGCCGTAATTTATTTGCAAGTGCCAATTCTACTGTTATAAATTGATGAAAAAAACCTTTTAAGATTTAAGATGATTTTAAGGGAAGGAGATATTATTATTCAAAGAAATAACAAAGCATCCATCTGAACCACTAAAATGATTATTTAAAGTCTAAACAAAAGAAAAAGTATCATGAAATTGGTACTCTCCTTGAACAAATAAAGGAGCAGAACAAGATGACTAGGGAGTAAAGATGCCTATGCCATTTTTGACAAAAGTGGATGGCAAACTCCAAAATATTTGTGAGGGGTATTAAATGTAGCTCAGTTTGTACAGTAAGTATGCTAGAAAGAAAAGGGGATATACTTACACCACAATTCTTAAAGTGGGTATTATTTTAGCAATTTTACAGATAAGGTGATTTAAGCAGAGATATTACATAATTTTGCTGAGGTTTCCATAGGAATGTAAGCTCAGTGGGAGAGACTGAATTTGGACCCAGGACTCTATCTAAGCCTACTCTGCTTAAACTTTGTCTAAATTTGTAACACTTCAATATGAGAATTTCAGAGTAGGCTCTGCCTTCTTCTTTATTTATATAATTCCAATATAGCCTCATTTTTTCTTACAAAACTTTATCATCCCAAGAAATACTTTCTACTTATTCCCTGGTGATCCATAATGCTCTTTCATTAACAAAAGCTTTTAGTAACTATCACCTTGCCATTCCAATAATGTACCAAATCCTTGTTTCTTGGTTTGTTTTTCTATAACTGGCTTCTAAATTTGGGATAGTAGTAGTTCAAGCCAATTACACTAATCTTTATTAAGCATTTACCTTTAAAATGTACATTTTTTAATTTAATATTTTTAAAAATTAGATATTTTAAAATTCTTTTGGAAAACATATTTCAAAGGCAAAATTATATTACAAAGCTTGAGAAACAGTAAAAATGCTTCCATTTCCTTATACCATTCTTATTCATAAAGTAGCTTAATTAATGCTTTATAAGGTTGTCCATTTTTTGGATTTTTTTTTTTCAGTGCTGGGCTCAAACCCAGGTCCTCACACATAACAGGCAAGTGTTCTACCACTGAGCTATATGCATATCCTTTAGCAAATGCATTAAATGAATTCAGAGAAAAAGTTATTTGGGGGCTGTTTGTCAAATTCCTAAGCCTTAAATGCTGTATATTGTTGTATTTTAAAGAACTAGAAAGATTAATTATATTTTATAAGATGTGAATAGATTTAGTGATCAATAAAGTACAGAATTAAGAGGATTAAACTAAATTAGCTAAACAAGTGACAAATTAGATTTGCTACCATTCCTCTTATTCTTCTAGTATATCACAAATCATATTCCCATATCAGAGAATATAGGCTTATCCAGTGGGAAATTGGCAGCAGGCAATAAAAATCAGTAACATGAGGAATTACAAAGGTTCCCCAATTGTTCAAGTATCCACTATCACTAGTTGTGGTCGACAGTCTGTAATTCTCCAGATGACAGTCAACTGCCACCACTACCTGGGTAGAAGTCAAAGGGAAAGTTACTCAGCCTTCCTGAATTTGGTGAGAAAGAGACAGAGGTGCAATTGCTAGAAGAAAAGGAAGTATTTTCTTAAATTAATGCAAAAGTGGATCTGACATGCAAGTTTGCATAGATCCATAACTGGGCTATAAGCACACTCACGCCTCACTCTGCTACATTAGTGAGGGAGAGGGACCACCTCCTCTTAGACTACCCATCAACCCTCCTTCTATCCATTCTTCCATCAATAATCTTCACATCCATCTTCCATTTACCCAATGAATGCCCACTAGGATACCTGGCATTCTTTGCATTCACTTTCAACCAGGATTAACTTATGTTATGGTTTAGATATGAGATGTCTTCCAAAAGCTCATGTATGAGACAATGCGAGAAAGTTTAGAGGTGAAATGATTGGGTTCTCAGAGCCTTAACCTAATCAGTGTATTAATGCACTGATATGGATTAATTGTGTGGTAACTGAAGGCAGGGTATAGCTGGAGAAGGTGGGTCATTGGAACATACCATGGGGGGTATATATTTTGTCCATGGTGAGCAGAGCACTCTCTCTGTGCTTACTGGTAGCCATGTCTTGAGCTGCTTTCCTCTACCACACTCTTCTGACATGATGCTCTGCCTCACCTTAGACCCAGAGCCTAAGAGTCTATGGACTGAGGCCTCTGAAAATGTGAGTGTCAAATCAACTTTTCTCCCTCTAAAATTGTTCTTGTCAGGTCTTTAGGTCATAGTGGCAAAAAATAACTTGTATCTTTATACAAACAAAAAACTGAAGGAATTTTGATTACTATTTTCCCCTGGTTTGTGTTTAATTGGTGGATCTGGAGGCCTACAAACTTGGATCCATTTAGCACCTTCCATCTACTGAAGGGTGCATGTGTATGTGTATGTGTGTGTGACTCTGTGTCTCTGTGTATAAAATTTATATATATTACAATTTTATAAATTTAAATCCCAGAAACAGGCTCCAAAGGAAGTAAGCACCATCAGTCTGCAAAGGTCAGTGAAATCTCACTAAATTACTTAAATACAAATGCATGCTCTTTGGCTAGGAATCTCCTGCACATGATTTATTGAATGAGGCTCAGTTCTATTTCAATAATTACCATTAGGAAATCAATATTTTTGTGACAGGGACAAAGCATAAAAATTCCCCCTCCTCCACTTCCTAATGATACTGAATAATAAGCAGAAGTGGTTGGTTTTGACAAGGACTGGACATGGGGATGCAAGCAAGGAGAAAGAGAAGAGTAAAATAAAATATTCAAAGAGAAAACAAAGTGTTCAAGGGTGGCTGGCTAGGAGACAGAGATGAGGAGAGAAGAAAAAGAGAAACATGAGTAGTTACTGAAGGAAGTGAGATTTGGGGAAAGAGAATTTAATAAGAATTTTGGGAAAGTTTTGCAATCAAATGCGATGCCCCACCACCACCCCGTGTTCCATACACACCACAGGTCCTCAAGGCTTTCAGCAAAGACCTAGATTGTTTCTGAAAAGCTTCTTGAGGTTGTATTTGTGTTTTCTTTAGTGGCACAGCCTGCTGAGGTGAGCCTCAGAGCAAGAACAAACAGCCTAGATAGACACCAGGCATGTGTACAAAGGGATGTCAGAGTGAAAAAGAAATAAAAAGGCACTAACAAAAGCCATTTCTAAGCCCATTTTTGGCAATTGTTATTAACTGCAGTGGTCTACTTTATTTATGAACCCAAAATCAAATTAAGGAAATAAATGCATGAATAAAATCCCAAATAACAGCATCATAATTTCTCTGGTAACATATGATGCCCATTAGAAAGAAATGTTAGCCAGGAACGGTGGTGCATGCCTGTAATTCCAGCAGCTTGGGAGGCTGAGGCAAGAGGAACATGAGTTCAAAGCCAGCCTCAGCAAAAGCAAGACCCTAAGCAACTCAGTGAGACCCTGTCTCTACATAAAACACAAAATAGGGCTGGGGAGGTGGCTTAGTGGTCGAGTGCCCCTAAGTTCAATCCCCAGTACCTCCCCACCCCAAAAAGAAAGAAAGGAATGATAACTTTGGGACTTTGAGAAGGAAGCATAAACCTGTTTTTAGGGTTTACATGTGGACTTAATTAACTAAAGACTACTGTTTGAGGTCCTGCTGCTGAAGTCACAGCATCTGCAGAAACAGCAAATGTGGAGTACCAATAAATAAGTGCCATTAGCACTCACAACCTCCACCTTATGATGAATCCTGTGCAGGTGAAAAATGCTGATGTGAAGGAAGAAGTCAGCAACAGCTTCACATATCAAAAACTATATTAACTATGGAATGATGGATCTAAAAAAATGCAGTACACTCCTAGTGGTCTCATTAATCCTGATGGCTTCTCTAGAGTAGGCAGGTGGTTTTTCATCAGCCTTCCTCTCTGGCTTCTCTTCCCATCTACACATCCCCCTTAGCAATTCCTACTCTCACATCCCTGGAGGTGACACTGGAGTACATTTACAACCCTGACCTCTTTCCTGAGCTCTAGACCCAGATTTCCAACTGACCTGCTGGGGCTGGCCAGATGGATGGCCTGCTGATACCTCACAATCAGCTGGGCCAAAATAGAATTTATTTGCTGAGGCTCTTCTCCATGTCCCCCTTTATGAATGAGAAAACCAAGTCACTGAGGTTAATCCCCAGCCCAAGGTCACTCAGCAACTAATAAAGGACAAGGTCAGAATTTGAACACTGAACTCCTGTTTCCAAATCCCATCCCCATCGCCCACTCGTTTTCAAGGCTTCCATCTTACCATACCAGTGACTATCTGTCATAAGGAGAGCAACAGTGACCTCAACTGGCCTCTCCTCCTCATTCACTCATCTGTCTTGTCTTGTCTTTCCTGTTTATAGGTCCTCATCTGTTCTTGTCTTTTCCTGTTTATAGGTCCTCACTTATTGGTCCCATGCTCTGATTACATCATTTCACTTCCAAATAAACAGGTAGCATAACAACATTATGGCCTCTGAAACCAGACTTCCTCAGTTTGAATTCCAGCTCTACCTCATACTAGCTATGTGCTGTTGGGCAAGTTAGTCTCTCTATATCTGTGAAATGAGAATGCTTATAATGATGCATACTCTCACTATAGTGAATAAATAAGTTAATATGTGTAATGTGGGCATATGGTTAGTGCTGTGTAAGTCTGCTTACTTATGTACCAATAAAAAATTACCTATACTTGCTCAGTTTGACCTTTGTGGCCCTCTACAAACTGACCTTCACTAATCTTTTAACAATAATCCCCTTATACACAAAGCATTCACTCCTACCAGGTTGACCCAAGACTGTTCCACAAATATGTGTATGTATGTATGTGTGTGTGTGTGTGTGTGTGTGTGTGTGTATATATATATATTTTTTTTTTGCCCTCCTGTCTCTGTTATTTTTCCAAGTAACTTTCTCAACTTAGAGTGACCTTTCCAGTCCCTACTACCAGGGTGCAGATGGCATGTGTGAACTTGTTGTTCATAACCAAACTCCAATTTCCTCTTTTCCATGAGGCATCTTAGCTGGAGTCAACCAGACCCACTAATGAACCCATTGAGGGTACCCATTCTGGGTCATGTAGCCTAAATTTGAATTTCCTGACATTTAACTAATAGTTATGACTCAAAGAAAATCATTTAAGTTCTCTGTGCCTGAAAATCTTAATGGAGGTTAAACAGCACTTTATAGGCTCTTAGTCACCAAATGAGACATTAAAGGTGTGAACATTCACGAAGTACCAGCAATTGCTTATAGAAATATACCTGTTTGTTTTCATATACCTCTCTATGTTTTGTATTATGGAATCTTGGAAGAAAAATGCTAGCGTATTCCTTTCTGGAGAGTCTTGTATCTAGCTCCAGGGAGGTACTACCAAGGACTAAGTGTTCATTGAATGAGTGTCCATTAGTTAACCTTCCTGCTTTAGGAGTGGAATTGGAGCATAGTGAATGTTTGGCTCAGGTTCACAAATCTGAATATCTATTCTACTGAATATCAATTCTAAAAGATCTAGGACATTTGTCAAAATCCAGAGGTAAAATCAGTACTTTGGTAATGAATTATTTGCTTTCCGTTTAGCTTCCCTCCACCAGTAGAGAATATACACAATGGAATATTACTCAGCAATAAGAGAGAATAAAATTATGGCATTTGCAGGTAAATGGATGGAGTTGGAGAATATCATGCTAAGTGAAGTAAGCCAATCTCAGAAAACCAAATGCCAAATGTACTTGTTGATAAGTGGATGCTGATCCATAATGTGGGGAAGGACATGGGAACAATGGTGGATCTCTGTTCACAGGGGTGTAAGGGGGGAGGGGGCATGGGGACAGCAAGGGTGGTGGAATATGATGGTCATAATAACCCTAACTTTATGTATGACTGCATATATGTTGTGATTCTATACAACTTACAACTAGAGAATTGATATGTTATCCTCTA
>CM053417.1:114906764-114940848 GCA_028644305.1 Xerus rutilus
AAAACAAAAAAAAAGAAAAAAAAAGAAAGCAATTCTATATTAGCTTCCAGTTCTGATTAGTTATAGATATCTTAGATTTGTTGAATTTTAATTTCAAGAGCCATTAAAACATCTGAAATGGGACACTTTTAAAAAGTTTCTTGAAACAAAAATTTCTTACTCACTTGGGAGATATGAAATAATACAGAACTATGTGGAAAAGTCATAATAAAATCAACCAACAAATATCAAATGTAGTTGAGTATTAAGAGCTCAAGGTTCAGAGTCAGAGTTCAAATCTTGGATCTGTCACTTACCAGGTGTGTGACCTCATGCCACTGAACTGCTCTGTGCCTCAGTTTCCTTAACTGTAAGTGGGGACACTAATGCCTGTCTCATAAAACAGCAGAGTGCCTGAAAAATAACAAACACTCAGTAAATGGTGTATGTTAATGACAATAACAACAACAACAACAATAGTTTGGGGAAACAAATTTGACCTTTCCTTTAGTGTCAACAGTCTATTTACAAAAATCCCCATGAGCCAGGTGCAATGCTACATGCCTGTAATCCCAGTGACTTGGGAGGCTGAGGCAGGAGGATTCCAAATTCAAGACCAGCCTCAGTAATTTAGCAAGGCTATGCAATTTAGTGAGACTCTGTCTCAAAATTAAAAAAACAAAAAATTAAGGGCTAGGGATGTGATAGGTGGTTAAGAAACCCTGGGTTAAATCCCCAGTACCAATAAAAAAAATCATCCCCATGAATTAGAGAGCCATCATAGTTTGGGTTCTAATAAAATCTATAAGATAGCCATAAAGAAAAAAAGCAAATGGCTTAGATTAGGGCAATATTTCATTATACTTCCCACTACGCATCATTACTTTTTGATCAATGTTTTAGATTAATTTCCTAAAATGATGCAATTCTGGGATATTATTTCATGCCTTGCAGATAAAATGGAGTGCTTTGGGAGGCAAGTCTTCATGAAGAATAGTCCTAGCCACAGAATCAAAGGCTGAAAAACGTGAAATACTATACCTTCAAATCTGGTAATTCTAGAGATCTAAAAAACTAACTTAAAATCTAATAAGCAACCCCCCAAACACCAAACTAGCTGAGAGCTAGAGGCCTGAAGTTTATAAATAAAGTGAAATTTGCAATATTCCTGAGATAAAGACTAAGTAAAGAGAGTCCCAGTCATCAGCCAGCATGGTGACAGCAGAAAGTGCCAATCAGCTCATTTGATATGGCTGGAGTATCATTTACCTTGAGTGCAGTAAGGGAAAAGCCAAGGACTAAAGAATTGCTCCATTGAAATAGGCTATTCATGTGGACCAATGGTTACACAGATGTACATGTTTAAGATGGGAGCAACTAACACTGACCAGGAAGGTCTGGAGCCCATTTAATGTCAATGTCAATGTAAATATCAGAACATTTAGATGCAGTAAATACCTGAAGACTAAGGCCCACAATCACATACAAATACATATTTAAAGAAACTCTATGTGTAGACCTCACCTTACTAAGGTAGAGGACACTGGTCAACTTAGCACAGATAACTTGGCATGTGTGCTGCTCAGTTAAACTCTCCTGGTTTTCCAGAGATCCTTCAAAATGGAGGTGGTTTTCTTTGACAACCCTAGTGAGCCTAATAAATGTCAAAGATGTCCACTCTGTCCTCTTTCCCAAACAAATAGTCAATTTATTCCCAAAATGTTAACCAACATTCACTATTATAAGACTGTTTCTCTCTCCTTTAATATAAATCCAGTTTTTGTCTTTATTCTTTGACAGTAGTCTGTAGACTATTTCCCTCATAACTAAAAGTACATACAAATAATTAGGAGTGTCTGAAAAATGTTGATTATTGAAGTGTTATATTCACTTTCACTGAAAAAATGACATTTATGGAATGATGGCTAATGACTTTTATGATATAATCAACACTTTGTAATCAGACTAAACAATAGTTGGCAAGCTGAGAACCTATTCCTTGAGCATCACTAATGGCAAGCCTGATATAGCACAAAAAGAACCATAAAACTGCAATCTGTCACCCAAGGAAGGTGGTGCATGCCTGTAATCCTAGCAGCTTGGGAGGCTGAGGCAGGAGGATCACCAGTTCAAGGCCAGCCTCAGCAACTTAGCAAGACCCTTAGCAAATTTGTGAGTTCTTGTCTCAAAAAAAAGAACTGGGAATATAGCTCAGTGGTAAAATATCCCTGGGTTCAATTCCCAGTACAAAAAGAAAAAGTGGGAGGGTGCTGGGGGAAAATAGCTCAGTGGTGGAGCACCCCTGCAATCTATCAAAAAGAACAATTCTAAAGGAAGTTGAAATTCACTCTTAAAATCGATGGTGGAAAAAAAATTCCTTTTGCCATTGAGTGACTTAATAGCTATACACATCTGTTAAGTAATCTTATTGAACAGTTTCCAAAGATATGGTGATGTGTCAGCAAGATGTTAATCAGGCTATGCCTGATCTCTTATTTCACATGTTCCAAGGAATGCTATGAGAATAAAATGTTCCAGAAATTAATGACTTTTCAAATTGTGGACCTTTATATGAACTCAAGTTTAACCATAGGTAAACCAAGACTAGTGAGAATGTCACCTGTGGGCTTACAGGTATAAAAAGCAAAGAACATAAACCATGGGGAACACATACACTGAGGTTAAATCTACAAATGATTATATGCATATTGTCACAATATGAGAAAAGTGCTTTGGGACTTTCAAAAACCATTGTTTGGAGTTCTAGAAAACAATCTTTGTCAAAGTTGAAACTATGTTTATTTTTAAAAAATCCTCAGAAGAGACTTCTCTAAAATTTGGATAAACTGAAATGGTCTAGCTCCAGACGGACGTTCATTTTTTTCTATACCCTTCTCTTACTTCTCTTACCAAGATTAAAATCCCTAATTTCTACTAACATTCTCCTTACTATCAAAATTCTTCCTTCCTGCTGCCCTTCACCCCAAATGCTTTGGCCTCAATTCAACAACTTTTTGACTTTTAAGGACCTTTCCACATTCTCTCTCAGGCTGAAATTTACTTTCCTCCACTAACTGGTAAACTCCTACTTACCTTGCAGATCCAATATGGAGTACAAGCAAGTCAAGCTCTGGAGTGAAATGGACTGAGCCTGAAATCCTGGCTCTGTCCCTGTCTAGGCATTGGCCCTCATGCAAGCTGCTTCACCACTGGAAGCTTCTGTTTCCTTGTTTTTAAAAAGGCAATAATGATGCTACCTGATGGCTATTGCAAAACTTAGTTCACCAACTGCCTGGCCAAATGTCCTCCAAGTATGATATATTCCATACTGTGTCTTCCCTTCTAATGGCTTGGCTTAACTTGGGTCAAATTATGCAAACATTCCTAAATTCCTAAAATATTTTATAACCATTCTTAAACCTTATCAATTTATTTTTTTAAAAAATTATATCTGTATCCTCCAATAGTGTATCACTTCTTCCAGACAAGAGATTGCATTATCCACTCTTTTATTTGAATTACATCAAACACACTGATTGGCACATAGCAGGTGTTCCACCATTGGGCACAATGGGTGCTCAGTAAATGTTTTTTAAGTGAATGGATGTTTGAATGAATAATGTAGTTGGGATTTCTTTAGTTTACATGTCATAGGCAAATAAAGATGATGTGATAACTTTCCTTTCAATCTGCTTTTCATCAGCCTTTTATTTAGGACTATATGCTGACCAGGACATATATCTATGACTAGGCACCACTGCACATGAGCACTGCTATAATCTCAATGTGGCTCTGCAAAATTCATGCTGAAATCTAATCCTTATTGGGTGGTATTGAGGGGGGAGCATTTATGAAGTAATTAAGTCACTAGGGATCTGCCCTCATGAATGGGTCTGTACCCTTATAAAAGAGGTTGAAAGAAATTCCTGGTCCTTTTATCATGGGAAACCACAACAGTCTCTGTTTTACCAATGTTAAAGTATGATAAGATGTTTATCCAGCACAATTCACAATTGCTAAACTGTGGAAGCAACCCAGATGCCCTTCAATAGATGAATGGATAAAGAAACTGTGGTACATATACACAATGGAATATTATTCAGCAATAAAATAGAATAACATTATGGCATTTTCAGGTAAATAGATGGAATTGGAGAACATTATGCTAAGTTGAAGTAAGCCAATTCCAAAAAACCAAATGCCAAATGTTCTCTCTGATTAGTGGATGCTGATACATAAGGCGGGTGGGAATGGGGAACATAGGAGAAATGGAGGAACTCTGGATGGGGCAGGGGAGAGGTAGGGGGAGGGAAGGGGGAATGGGTGTAGTAAAGATGGTTGAATGAGATGGTCATCACTACCCTCGGTGCATGTATGAAGACACAAATGGTGTGACTCTATCTGGTTTGCAACCAGAGAGATGGAAAAATTGAGCTCTATATGTACTATGACTTGAAATGCATTTTAATTAATTAATTAATTAAAAAAGAAGTCAATGAGTATGGCAAAAAATAAAATAAAATGAAATAAAAAAATAAAAATGACTTTGTCCAAAAAAATTAAAAAATAAAGTATGGTAAGAGGGTTTCCCAGCCTCCAAAACTGTATTTTTATTGTTTACAAATTAATATATATTGTCATAGCAGCCTGAATTGACTGGGACAAGTGCATGCCCATTTTTATATTCATAAGCCAACTCAAAACATATGAAGAAAGAAATAATATTCTTTGAAAGACTTTTTCATCATGAAGGTAGTAGGACCTGACACCCATCAGTTATTAACAGTAAAGCAATATAACCATACAAAAAAGTATTTAAACCAATTATCTTCTTCATCTTTCATTTTGCAAGGCAGTTGACATCAACACCTAATCTGAGTGGAGGGTATAAATCACCGTTGCAAAGCACCTACACAGTCATTAAATTCAAAGGCAGACTTGATTATCAGAACACCAATTAAAGAAAAAAATAGCCCTTGACAATTTCCTGACTTTATATAATCTAGATGGACCATCAGAGTGTACTTCACTACCTCAAACTCATATACCCACAAAATTTCATACACTAGACACTTAAAATATTGCACAGAATATTTCTGGAATGTATGCATTTCTTATAAATTCTAACTGCATTTTTCCTATTTAGGTATGTGTGCTTTTTCTCTGGATCCTCAACAACTCTACACTGCCTCAAATTCCTAAACAATGCCAGTAATGATAATTTTTAATTTTACTTTTGCAATTAAAAAGACATTGAGCTAATAAATAAATGGAACAGAAAAGTCTGTGAATGAATACTTGCCTACCAAAAGATCATCTTTAATTTTTGTGTTAATCACAAGGCAAGAATTTCTACTGCATTATTTTAATGGTAATTTTTGGTTATTTGTGTTTGAATTGCTCTAATTACTTCCTTGTTGGTCAAAGTGTCTCCAGATTTTCAACCCTTCCATCTGTTCTGTACATCCTGACCTCTTAAAACCTACTTTCTTTAAGTTACCCCCTTGCCTTCTCTGCAACACACAAACAAGCAGAATTTCTCAGCGCTCAAGCCCTGCCACCTTCCATTGTCCCACAATCCAGACCTGCTACTCTGCCAGAATTATTTATCCTCTGGGTTCACTTCACTGCTATTCCCCCATCAAAAGCTCTGAACCATCACACACAGCTCTCCTTTTTGAATCACCTTTTCCTATTCCAGCAACAGCACAAGTGAAAAGCTTGGCTTTGAAGTTGGACATTTTTCCTCTACCAGCTGTGTGCCCTTTCAGGCTCAGCATGGGATTAGTTTGTTTTTCTAGATCCAAAACATAGTTAGTTCTCAAAAGTCCATCAGAGATATTATAGGAAAAGATCCTTTGGCCTTTCTTCCAAGATGAGTCAGCCTGTGCCAAATATTACAGTTCCCTGCACAGTATCTGTGATGCTGACTGATATGCTTCTATACAAGAATCAGCCATGTGCCAGGCCCCGATGTGCTAGGCCTCAATTTACGAAAAGATGTACCTGCACGGCCATACTCAGCAAATATTTTCTCTTCATAGGAAAGGGTTATCTAAGACAGTAAAGAGAGCATTCAGCTTTCTGAATCCCAAGCCTCATTAATCCTGAGGAGGGCCCCAAAGAGAAATAAGCCTTCAAAATCCCACGGCTACCAGACTGAGCTTTGGTAAAGCCATTGCTAGTCTCACATTCAGGTATCCAAAAATACCAAGTACTGGATACAAAGAATGCACAAAGCTCTAATAATTGTCCTATTGGCACTGGGCTGAGAAATGGATTGTGCACAGGACCGGCCAGCTCAGAAGGAGCTAAACAAAGATGCAAAGACACTGAGTACCTTTTGTATCAATCTTTAAACTTAGAAATGACCTTTTAACTCTGACTGAGATTAAAGTGGGCCACCATCTTGGTCTCTACCATGTTTTTCTACTTGATAAAAAAGAAAAAAAAATCTTTTGGATGATGGAATTCATTTTGTAGAACAAGTTCACTCACAAGAAAATCAAGTTTTTGCATTTAGAACACCAACTAGTAAAGATTTTTGTCACCAAGAATGCCCACTAAAGCAAGTCCACTGGTTCCTTTGAAAAGACATGACCAAAGCCTTTATGCAAATTATATTTATAAGTAAAGAGAACAAGGAAAGAAAATCATATTGTAGAAGCTGGCTGCAGTGGAAACTCATTACTCTAAGAGGACAGCCAAGATCCTCCTTGTGAGAGAGAGCCACTCCATTGTTTGGAGAAAGTTCTAAATGGAACTGGCTATGATGTAAATTAGGTCTCAGTGCTAATACAATAGAGAGGCTGTGAAAAAGAAGAGATACAGTGTGCTGGGGGAGATATCAGTATACTATTGCTCCCTGTAGAAATTGAGGTTTGAATGTCCTGAAATTTAGAAATGAGATTTGATGGCCAAAGCATCTTGGTGGGGAGAAAAATGGTCCCAGAATATGGGAATAAGCTGGAGTCTAAGGGGTAAAAGGCTCCTAATACACTCCTTCTGTTGGGGAAGAGGCAACATGTAATATTAAAGAAATATGAGATAAAACAAAAAACATTTATTTAAAAACTCAAAAAGTAGAGGCAGTACTAACACAGAGCTATAAATCTAAATAAAGTGCCTGCCCCAAGAAAATGCAGGGGAAAAAAAAAACTCCTGGAGTTATTTTTAAGTGGAACGTGCATGTAATTCTGTGACTTTCAAAAAATTACTTAACCTCAATTTTATCTACTGTATAATAGGATACCAATCCTGATAGTGCTATTGAGAATGACATATGTCAAGCACTCAGAACACCACCAGGCATGTATTAAAAGATGCATTTTAGCAAGAAAATAAATAATTATATGAGACATACTAGAGACCTCATCGTATCTTTTCCTTCTTGCAGCCTGTGAGCTCCTTGGGAGCAGGTGCTATGTCTCATCTATCCTCAAAGTACGGCTGGCGCTTAACAGGTGCACAATAAATGTTTGTCAAATTGAACTGAAAGAATTAGAACTCTCAGGTAATAACCATTAGAACCAAAACACCTCTTTTAGCTATCTACCTATACAGAAGTTGGCTTATTTACCAATGAACAGAGTTCTGCGAATGCCATACCTATTTATACAGAGGAACAGAGAGAGGTTTAATAACTTAGAGGACACAGAAACTTGCCTCATGGCCAAGAATGCATGCGTTCATATAAAGTACACACTTGGAATGCGTTTGCTTAGCATTCCAGTTTTGCTCTTGTCCTTGACTTGTTATTGCCCATGTTAGGGAGCACTGCATTGCCACTGAGGCAGGCTGTTCATGGGAATATGTTACTCAGCACCAGATACATTGCCTGATGCTGACACAAATCTGAGAAAGACAGCAGGAAACAAAGGGCTGGAAGCAATTCTATTTGCATGCAAATGAAATAACTACTTTGACACAAGTTACCTTATATATTTATACCATTTTTAAAAAGACATTCTCTCTTAAAATAAGAAAACATGACCCAAAGTGAGGATACAGCTCATGGAAATGACACCACAATAACATTCTGTGATTTACAGGGTATGAGAAGGGAAGGTCCTTTCCACAATCTGATAAGGATATGTGCTTGAATCCCCCATCAAAATACCAATGACATTCTTCACAAAACCAAAAAAAAAAAAAACAGTCCTAAAATTCATATGGAAGAACAAAAGATCCAGAATAGCCAAAGCAATTCTAAGCCAAAAAAGGAATGCTAGAGGCATCACAATTCCTAATTTCAAATTACATTACAGAGCTACAGTAAGAAAAAAATTGCAGGGTATTGGCATAAAAATAGACATAAAACCCAATGGTACAGAATAGACGATTCAGAGACAAACCTACATAGATACAGTCATCTGATCCTTGACAAAGGTGCCAAAACTTGTTGGAGAAAAGACAGACTTTTTAACAAATGGTGCTGAAACAACTAGTTATCCATATGTAGAAGGATGAAACTAGAGCCTTATCTCTCAACCCTCACAAAAATCTACTCCAGATGGATCAACAACCTAAGAATTAGACCAGAAACCATGCAACTCCTAGAAGAAAATGTAGGGTCAACACTCCAGTATATAGGCATAGGCAATAACTTTCTCAATAGGAACCCTGAAGCTCAGAAAATAATGCCAAGAGTAATAGATGGGATGGAATTAAATTAAAAAGGAAAGAATTAGGAATGTGAAGAAGAACCTACAGAATGGGAGAAAATATTTTCCAGCTCTTCTTTGGTCTGAGGATTAATATCCAGAATATATAAAGAACTCAATATACTTACACACACACACACACACACACACACACACTCACACACACAAACTCAATCAATATATGGACAAATGAGCTAAATAGACAATTCTCAAAAACAAAATACAAATGGCCAACAAACTTTTAAAAATTTTTCAACATCTTTAGCAATCAGGGGAATGCTGAGTTGGATGTTTATAGTCCCAGCAACTCAGGTGGCTGAGGCAGGCGGATCAGGAGGATTACAAGTTTGAGGCCTGCCTTGGCAACTTAGCAAGTCCCTCAAAAACTTAGTGATACCCTTTCTCAAAATTAAAAATAAATTAAAAATAATTAGGACAATAGGACTGGAGATATAGGTTAGTGGTAAAGTGTCCCTGGGTTCAATTCCAAGCACCAAAAGAAACAAATAAACAAAAAAAGCTACACTGACATTTTTATTTCACTCCAGTTAGAATGGAAGCCATTAAGAATACATATAATAATGAGTGCAAAGTGAAGGGTCGGGGGAAAGGTACACTTTTACAACACTTTTTACACTGTTGATCAGATCATGAATTGGCATAACTACTATGAAAATTAGTATGGAGGTTTCTCAAAAGACTAGGAATACAACCAACATATAACCCAGCTATACCACTCCTCGGTATTTATCCTAAAGAATTAAAGTCAGCATACTATAGCAATAAATGTATACTAATGTCTATAGCAGCACAATTCACACTAGCCAAACAATGGAATCAGCCTTGGTACCCATCAACAGATGAATGGATAAAGAAAATGTGGCAGAAAAACACTATGGAGTTTTATTCAACCATGAAAATGAACAAAATTATATCATTTGCAGGAAAATGGATGAAATTGGGGAGCATCGTATTAAGCGAAATAAGCCAAACTCAGAAAGCCAAGGGTTGAAAGTTTTCTCTTAGATGTGGAAGCCTGAGAGAAAAACAGAAAAAAAAAGGAAGGGATCTCATAAAAATAAAAGGGAAACCAGTAGTCAGAAGAAAGGAACAAAAGGGGGAGAGAAGGAAGGGAAAGGAGAGAAACTGAATGAAAATTGACAAAATTATTTTGTGTTCATACATGAATATGTAACAATAAATCCTACTAGTATGTATAATTATAATGCATCAATAAAAAGAATATATGATTGCTCCATATATAAGAAGGATCTTTTAATAAGAAATGATAATGCAAAGCCATGTAATTTAGTTTCACCTTGCACATCAGAAAAGTCTCGTCATTATTTAATAATCTGGGGAAATCTGTTCACCTTCTATACCAGATGAACATATGTCCTTGAGAATGGACATCACTATGGTTTTCTGCCCCAAATGCTTCAATTTGGAGATAATCACCATGACAAAAAGTTACATACCTGAATTTGTTTCTTCCAACTATGTAAATATAAACCATCTATATAAATTATGTGAAATTTTAGAAATATTTCTCAATATTAATTAAATTTTACCCCCGGCAATAAACTTTCATTGGTTGACTTGTTGAACCTTACAAAAGGGAGAATCAGAATTCTTAGCATTCACCGGAAAAGTTACATTTACAATTTTACCTTCTTGCACATCACTGACCCCATAGGGCATTAAAAGGTAGGGCCAAGTTTTGCAGAAATGACGTAATATAATTGTACTCATTTGTAGCCTAGTTTATAATTTCACTGATAGGGCTACAACCCCAGTTATCTAGTATCCTGGAAGTATCTCTTTTCCTGGTTAACTTGGAGGAATGAAGATTCATTTTGTCAGCACTGGTATGCCTAAAGTTACCTTTTCTGAGGATCATAATTCCTGCTTATAAACTTGGGCTAATTTCAGTTACTTTTCCACTTGGCCATACCTCTGTAACTATGAGTCCAAAACAGAAACATGCTCTAATGGTTGCCTTCTTACAAAAACCTTTTAAATGCAAAAATGTTCAATGTGCCTTAGGTAATGAATCATACATGCTTGCAAAATTTCAAGCACATAATTGCCTGTCCATAATAATTTTTTGAAAATTAGCCCATTTCTGGAGTTTGTGCATATGGCCTATAAAATGTGTCACTTTTCCTATGATTCATAGACTTTATTCCAATTTTAAAGCAAACAGATGTTTATCTTTAAATGAGCTAGAAAAATATAATGCTTTAAAAACTTTTGGTACATTTATTATGGTTAAAAATGGCAAACATCTGTAGTTAGGAAAAATACACTATATTGTCTTAGTCTTATGGGAAAACACAAATTAGGGGTTGACAAGTTGCAGATACTTAAAATGTCTAGCTATATTGCTATTCCATATAAAATAGGGAGCTTAATCAGTATTGTATTTACTCTGTCCATATGTTGCTTTCAGACTACAAGGGCACCTTGCTTCATGATGTAGTATTTTAAGAGTGAAATCTTCAAGAAGAATATATAAATAGTAGAAAGGGGCTATTAGTGGCTGTTCTTTTTATTTTTAAATGTTAGAGTATGTTGCTAAGTAATTTTAACATTCTGTTTTTTAAAAATGCCAGGAAAAATTACTTTCAGGATTCTCAATTAACCTATGAACCCAAGATCCTAAGTTTTAATATTAGTTTAAATTCAAGTTTGGGTGAAAATAAGTAAATTACAATTTATCTACCTGTTTCCTAGGAGAAAATTAATTTGGACATAAATATTAAAGTGACCTTGAAAATACTATGCACTTAACCATATATTGTAGTAAGCGTTCACATTTCATCTACCTATTGTGGACCATTATAATGAGCACACTTGATCAATTTCATATTTCCTTAGATTTAATGAGGCTATGGTTTCCATACTTTGGCTGCTTGAAAAACCAAACTGTGGCATAAAACATTTGAACATTTTCCCCAATAAAAGTGTTCTTACTAATATAAAAATGTTGACCATCCCAGACTTTTTGGGCCTTTTCTTTTTTTTGTTAATGTTGAAACACTGCGTTTGCTAAGTGCTATTCATTACCTTGAGTTCAGTAATATCTTTAAGAAATACATTAATGTATCTTGAAAAGGATAACTAAGATGATGGGTTTTCTTGTTGCTTTTGATTCAAGTAGTCATGCCTGTGAGGATGCTTCTACAGGTGTTCAAAATTCAAAACTGCCTTTCTTTCTCTGTGTAGGAAGATCTAATTCAAATATTAACTTTCAGTTCCCAATATTTCCATTTTGAGAGGCTCACTAGCTTTGCACTGAGAATAGGTATAGTCACTAGTACCTTGAAAAGTTCTTCATTGGACCACTATAGTTATTTTCTGAAATGTATCTCTATGATGCTATTCTGAGAGAATTAATATATTTATACTATTATGTCGTTTTCAAGTGCAAAATGTCCAAGACTGTCCTGTGTTTATGCTAAAAAGGAAATCCCAAAAGCACTGTTTCCCAGCTCTTAACAATATATATTTTATTTCTGCCAACCTGTGAGTCAGTGAACTATAGCTTCAGGGCCAAAACCAGTTGACCTCATGCTTTACAAATAAAGTTTTACTGGAATTCAGACATGCTCATTAATTTACATATTGCCTATGGCTCCTTTGTGCTATAACCAATGACAGAGTTGAGCAGTTGTGACAAAAATTGTCTGGTTCATAAAGCCTTAAATGGTTACTGTCTGGCCCTTGACAAAAAAGGTTTGCCAATCCCTGATGTAAATCATTAGTTCTGCTCCTAGTCACTGAGCTACTTCTGTAGGGAGTATCCATATTTCCACTCAGCATTTTAGCATCTATGGGTGCAGAGCAGGGAGGAAGGGTAAGTACAGGTAGCAGGGTAGCATACATCAGACAGAATCTTGGGCATTGAGGTATCAGGGAATGACATAAGGGTGTCAATATTGTTTAGAGGTGAAATCAAATGTCAGTTAAGAAGGTCACCATGGCAAACCAAGCATCTCATTCATGCTTTCGTGGTGGTAGCATATTATATCTCACCTTAAGATCTCCATCAATTCACTGGCCACAAGGGAAAAATTACTGATCACCAGTGGTTCCTGGATCACAATGGAGCCCTACCATTCAAGTGATTCTAAAATGATTACCCTCTATGGTTCCCAAATTTTCACTGCCAAAAGTTTTTCAAAACCACTTCTCAACAGCTATTTCTAAACCCAGGAACTTCTTCAATTCATCTGCTTTCACATATTATCCACATAATTATGCACTACTCTCTTGGAATTAGGAATAAATAAAAGTCATTTTTCTAGCTTTTTTCACCTACTAGATGCTAAACTGTCTGAACTAAGGATAACAAAATAGCACTCTTAGATGGGATTGGGGATATAAGTTCAATTGAAAATGTTCATGACATAATCACAGAATGGGACTGACCTAATCATTAGTTTCCTATCTCATCCAAGGAAACCGGGTAGCTACATCCAAGGTTACATGGCTCAAATTTTTTCTGATTCCTAGCTGAACGTTCTTCATTCAATTAATAACAGTAGCAGATATTTGAGTATTTACTAATTTCTAGGCACTTGTGGTAAGTGTTCTGCATGAATCACCTCATACAATCTTCATAATAATCCTATTACAAAAGTTTTTAATGTATCCCTTTTTACAATCAAGGAAACCAAGGTTTGACAGATATAATTGATATATAGCTGGATTAGAAAAAGCTCTATCTTTAGCACTGAGGGTACTGCCGCATATATGTTTTTTTACTTTTAGCCAAGATAAGGGAAGTGGGATTTAAGGTGTGGGGTTTTTTTTGGGGGGAGGGGGTTTAAACTTCCCTGGCAACCACCATGGTTAGATTCTTTACTGGTTTACAACTGCCCTAACTGGTTCTGCAGCCCTGGCTCCATTAGAACAAAAAAGAGTGCTCTGCATGGTGAGCTTTACTCATCTCTCCCCAAGCTGAGATTGCTCATTTAGATCTTAGGGCAACTTGGCTCTGTGTACTCAGAGGAAAGGGGCCTGAATGGCTGGAATGCCTCTCAGACTCCTGAAACTTGCCACATTGTTTTCTCTTGCAGTACCAGATCCTTTCTCTTTAAACAAAAGCCTCACATAAGTATAATCTGTCATAGTCCCTTCTAGTACCTGAACTTTGGAAATTAATACTCAGGCTTATGGACTATTAGATTGCACAGCTCCTAAAGATTGCACAGCTTCTCTACAGCTGTGCCTAGCAGAAAACAGCACCTGACTCTGGATTTCATGACTACCACATTCAATCGTGAATGCTGTGGCCTTGCAAAAAGATACTAGGAGGAGAACAGTGAACATTTTGGAGAGGTTGGGGCCAAAATAAGGAATGTCATTGTCTAATTCATCTAACTCAACCCACCAAAGGCATACCTTTGTAAGCTCTCAATATTTAGTGAGCTGCTGCCTGCCATATCATCTCAAAATTTAATGGCTTAAAACAACTTTCTTTACTGAACTCACAACTCTTCAGGTTGGCAACTGGACTGGGCTCAGCTGGGTAGTTCTTCTAATTTCAGCTGGTCTCACTCATACATCTGTAGTTAAATGCAGGGTTGGTTAGGACTGGTGATCTAGGGGGTCCTACGGTGGAATGGTTCTCCTATATCCCATGTGGTCTATCAACGTCCAGCAGTCTATTCCTGGCTTAATCTCATGGGGTCTGGGCAATATTCCAAGGAAAATAGAGCAGAGGTGTGGAGGAACTCTTGAGGAGCTGGCTCAGAACAGGCATGTCGTTTTTCTTCCTGCATTCCATTGGCCAAAGCAAGGCACATAATCAGTGCAAAGAACATTGACAAAACAAACATGGAGAACTAGGTCAGTTTTGTAAACGATTGATGATACTAAGGTACAGTACGTACTAGCAGAAGCATTGGGCTAGATGTAGTCATTTTTTTTCTCCTTGAAGATGATGAACTATCCAAATGAAACTATAAATCAGATTTGTTATGTAATACTTTCATCTCAGGAGGTAGATTCCATACTTGATTCTCTGACTGACCCAGATTTACTCCCTTTGGCAATGGTTATTACAGTCAATTAAATGAAGTGCAAATTTGCATACCACAAACTCAGGAAATAATCAAATGGAAATCCAAGTTCAATATTTGAAAACTTAATATTTTAATTACTGCATAAAATAAAGTGATCTTTTTAAAGGAGTAAATGTGTTAGGTTTGACCAGATTGGAAAAGTAGTTGAGGGCCATCATTACACAAAACTCAAGAGAACAAATGACAGCTTTCTTCCTTACAGAGGGCAGTCATATTATGAATCCTGACTTTTGATGTACCATTCTTAGGAATAAGCTATAGAAATTAAGTCACTTGTTGATGATTTTCAAAAACATAACATGCACCAAATAATGAAAACTAAGCAACAGAATTATAATTTCAAAGAAGATTCCAAAACTATTATAGTCCATTTGTTTCCCAATCCCTAATATGCTTCTTTTAGAGAATATTATGGTAGAGATTTCAATTAAAAATGCCAGATAGACAACACATAGTCAACTTGTCTGTCACATAAAATCTTTTAACATTAAAATAAAGAAGAAAATTGAATAACTGTGATAACTGATACTGACAGAGAATGAGACTGAGGATAGGTGGAAAACTGAGAGAAGGCCATAAGTGTTGGGAGGAAACAGGACTGACAGAGGGGAAGGCCTGGAGCAGCAAGGCAGAGATGCTATGGCTTTCACTGTATGTCCTAAGCTTCTCATTTCATGATTCACATGGAAGATGACATTATTTTTACTGGAGGAACAGAAAAAATCTTCAAGACTAGCTTCTGAAGTCCTGGGTGTCTAGCTGCCCTTAGATCACTCAGGAAGGCATTGATTTCTCAACACTACTGTGAGTCTGCGGGTCTTGCCCGAGGAGAATTTTATCCTCAAAAGTATATCTGGTCATGTATGAGAATGTTTTTGTACATCACAACAGGGGACAGGATATACTATTGGCATCAAATGAGGAGAAGCCAGGGATCCTGCTAAACATCTTCCAAAGCACAGGTGAGTTTCCCACAACAAAGATTTATCTGGTCCTAAGGCCTGCAATGCTAAAGCCTTGAAACCCTATTGTACTCATGGGTGGCTCATCACTGAGTCTCAGAAGATTGGAGGCTTAGGTGACAGTTGGCAGGATATACAATGGAAGGTACAGCTGATCTGTATTGAAGAATGACAAAAAGTTTGACTCAGAAATGGTAGGTACAAAATTGGTTGGCACAAGCTATGGACAGAAAGAAAAAAATACTTACACAAACATTTAGATATGAAATAACTCACCCTACCCATTCTCTCATGCAGAAATATCCATAGCCAATGCTTTCCAGGGCAAGAAATTAGACGAATCTTCTTTAAAGAAATAGAATAAACCATCTGAGAAGACCTAGGACAGGAAGTGGAGATGACTGGTGGCCTAGATAAAGATCTCCAAATGCCAGCATTTAGAAGGCCACAGAGAAACAGCTCCTTTCCAGCTAAGCCTAGAATTAAGCCCAGCAGTCCAAATACTTCTTTCACAGAGCTTCCTCATGAACTACTTGCCGCTTCTCTTTGAGGGGTAGTTTAGACCAGTACTCCTCTAACTTTAAGAACATAAAAATCTCCCAGGAGATCTTGTTAAACTATAGATTCTGATTCAATAGGGTCAGAATCTTAATAAGTGGGCCTCAGATTTTGCATTTCTAAGGAGCCCCCTGAGAATGCTGATGTTGCTAGAGTGTGTGGACTATTCTTTCAATATCAAAGATTTGAAAGGATTGGCAAATTACTAGTAGGCCAGATCCAGCTGGAGCTTGTTTTTGTAAATAAAGTTTTATTGGCACACAGCCATCCCATTTGTTTATGTATTGGCTGTGGCTGCTTTCATGCTACTAGACAGAGTTCAGAAATTGTGACAGAGATCCTATGTTCTACAAATGCAGTAATTCCAAGAGCTACAATTTCAAAGCAATAATGCCAAACTCTTAATTTTAAGGACTACTTTCCATGAATTCAATTAGCACCCAAATAATCTAAATAGTGCAGCTGGATTACATTTTTTTTTTGTGAAAGGCCAGAGAGCAAAATTTTTTTGGCTTTGTATGCCACATAGTCTCTGTCAGTATTCCTTTCAATGTTAAGCTGTCTATAGGTAGAATTGAGTTACTCAATTTAGATAGGTTTCAATCTCCAACATTAAAAAAATTAAACTATATCTTCAGTATTCATTCAAATAGATGTACTGCACATGGGTTCAATATAAAAAATAAAATAGCACATGAAACTGTTTCACATATTATTTGCAATAATTTTTACCAATAGAAAAAGGAAGTATTAGATTAATTTAAAATACTACCCTCTTCTGGCATATTTTAATTTGCATTTTGGGTAAGGGAAACATCATAGAAATAAAAACAAACCCAATGGAGATTACGTTAAAGAGTTTACAGCTTTGACAAAACATCAAACAAAATTGTTTTCAGTCCTCACAGAATTTCATCGAATCAGTAAAACAGTTGGTGTCATACAAACTTTGAAAGACTATAAAACACCTACTTGTGCTTAATCAAAGTCTATTTTATACATGTGTGTGTACATATATGTGTATGTGTGTATATATGTAACATACACAAAATTCACACCCATTATTACTTAATAAATAAATTAGTAATATCGATTACTTTTAAATATATTAACTAAAGAGAAGGTAAATAACTCAGATGCCTCAAGATATATATTTATGAATAGAGTCTCATGTCAGTAAAATGATATGTGAAATAAATTTGGAACTTATTTGTGAACATAAAGCACTTAATTTGTTATAGAAAAACCAAAATAAGAAGAAAATAACAAAATTTTCTCCATAGCATGTTTATTTGCAAACTGCTTTTCAGTTAACTGGCAGGAATTGTCTTCATAATACATTAAATAATGTTAAAACTCCTAACAGTTATCCTTGAAAACAATTAATAAACAAGAAATATGTGTCACCTTGTTAAGTTCAAGAAATGCCTTTTAATATTATAGCACCCACATATAAGTACAGAAGCTATGGTTTGAACATAGAATTAGGTAAAGAACAAATTATCACATGCTAATTTACTGGTTCTCAGCAGCCTTCAGCGATTTGATTAATTTTAGTCATAATCTGCTGACAATTAATAAAGGGCACTTTTTGGAGTACATGCTGGCAAATGATATGTTAGAACTATATTCAGTTCCTTGGGAAAAGGTTATACAACTTGAACTATGCATCATTATCAGGCTGAAAAGATGAAGTCAGTGACAATGGAGCTGCAGCCCAGCATCCATACTGAAAAGATCAATCTATGTTCCCTCTTCTATTGACACTGGGGAAATGAATACAGGGCTGTGGCAAGAGAACTTCGAGATGGAAAGAAGTACCAAGCTTTACTTCCAAATCATGACACTAATTCTTGAATCTCCCCTCTATTCGTTGGCCAACCCTGCTATAATCATTTGTTCCCTCATCAGTTCTTTTCATTCTTACAGGAGGTGAGATAGTATAAGCCACCATAGGATTCCATCACAGCTTCCCTCCTCTTCCCTACACTAGTGATCCTACCCAGAAGCTCAGCCTTGCTCCAAAAGAAATTTTACCTAGGTTTATACAGATGGGATTACACAAACCCAGTCCAACAGTGAGATTCCAGCTGCCCTTGTTGGCTTGGTCTGACTTCCACTTGGTCCCAGAAACCCAATTCCACCAATTTAGATGCCCAAAGCAAAGTCAGGTGGGCTCTCTCCCTGAAGTAACCCCTCCATAGAGGCAATTGAGACTTCAACCAAAGGGAAAGCAGTGAGCAAGTAAAATGATAGGTCTAGTTGAAAAGTGTCTATTTTGGTTTGGATCTTAAATATTACCCAAGGCTCATGTGTTGAAGGCTTGGACCCCAATGCAGCAATGTTCAGAGGTAGGGCCTTTTGGAGGTGACTGGATCATGAGGGCTCTGACCTCATGAATAGACTGATCCATTTATGGATTCATAACTTAATGGGCTATTGGGTAGTGGTGGAAACTTTAGGAGGTGGGGCTTAGTTGAAGGAAGTAGGTCATTAGAGGTATGCCCTGGAAGGATATTTTTTGTCACTGGCCCTTACTCCCTCTCCTATACTCACTCTGTTTTCTGGCCATCATGAAATAAATAGCCTCCTCTGTCATATGTTTCCACTACCATGATGTTCTGCCTCACCAAAGGTCCAAAAGCAAATGGGCCAACTATGGATTGAAACCTCTGAAACCATGAGACTTTAAGTTGACTTCTCTCAGGAATTTTCTCACAGTGAGGTTAATCTAACAGAGTGCCCACAGGATAATCCCAATAAAAAACAGTCTTTTCCTCTTGAGGCTTGCTCCCCAATGCCAACTGGGCTGCCTTCTGCCAATCAGAGGATTTGGACTTGTTTCTTTCTATCACATGCCTGGGCAACCACCTCAATATCTACATGTCACTAAAGGCTGAAGCCTTACTCCTGCTAGTCTACCAGTCAGGGTATATGCTGGGAAGAGAACTAGGTCTTGTCAGATCCTGGTTTTCCTCAGTTCATGGGTATCTGCTATCCACCTGCCTTACATTTGTTTGTCAATTCCTGAGTCTGTTGACTTGATCACACTTGTTAGGTTATAGGTAGCCAACATGTAGACTGTATTTAATCCCACAGAACAAGGACACTGTATCTCCTCTGAATCACCCCATGCAGAGTGGGAGATTTCAATTCTAGGTAGTATTCTATTTTACCTAGGCTGTTCTACCTTGCTACTATTAAATAGGCATCTAGAGGTAAAATATTAACTCTAAGCCACAGACTGAAATAAATATTGCAAAGCAATCTACTTGACCTATGCATATGTAAAACATTCATACTATATTTTTTATCAAATTTTAGATGCCACTGATTATACAGCTTACCTTGACTTTGGGAGAAATGTCAAAATAGGAAAAACGTGCAACCTAGTGTTAATGATATATGATGGCAAACAAAAGTTTCATGAAATGATAGTCATATAAGACACCCCACTGCATGTATGGCACTCTGATATCTGTCCTAATCTATCTCATTATTTAAAAAATGAAATGCTGCTTATGACCAGCTATATTGATATACTTATCCACTACACAGCTTAAAGCTATAATTTGAAAATAAAGGTCACTCATTCTTAGAGACAAGCATAGGTTTCCTATCACTCTTAGGATGGACTCCCAACTCAAACCACAACTACAAGGCCCTAAGTGACCTGAACTCTGTACACAGCCACCTTCCTGCTTGCTCAGCAAGTTCCTGAGATGCTGCTACTTTTGACATTACTTGAACACATCAAGTACACAGTACACAGTCTACCTCATCTTGACCCTTTTTGAAACTCCCTTCCCTATTATTCATAGGGCCAGATCCCCATCTTTCCCTGTATCAACTTTAAGTTCAGCTTAGAGTAAAAGAGTAAAAGAGGTAGAGGCCCCTCCCTTTTCATTCCCTAATCCCCATCCTGAGTCATTAAAGGATAAGAAAGTCTCCCTCCCCTCCCCAGAGTAGAGCTGCTTATATTGCAGGCTAATAAGGATATCTCTCTCTTTCCATTCCTCCCTTCCTCCCTTCCTCCCTCCCTATCTCTCTCTCTCTCTGGAGGAGAGGATGGACAGACTTGCTAGCAGGACCCTACACAACTGGGAGATTCCTAAACTCAGTGTTTCCACTTGTGACACAACCCACTATGTACACAGTATCTCTGAGTTCTCTACATTGCCCTGTGGAGCTTGTAAGGGCAAAGGGAACCCATGTAAATGTGTGGTGCCTTGAATCCATTTGGGTTCCATGTTTTCTTACCAACTGAGTTTATGGGAGTGGGCAAAGTCAGCCTAGTAGATATATATACTGCTTCTCATGGGCTGCTTGATGTTTATTTATGACATTAACCACATCTACACATATTTAGTCAGTTCTGTTCATTGCCTAACTCCCTCAACTAATTATAATCCTCATGAGGACAGAGATCGAATAATAATAAAATTACAATTAATGTAATTATATACTGCTACCCACTAGTTTTATAATTTATAAATTATATAATTCATTTCTTGATCTAGATATTATCCTGCTACAGAAATGTCTAGCCATATAATAAGTAGGCAAAAAGACCTCATTTTACAAAAATTCCTTTTCCAGGACATACATTGCAGGACATATTTATTATCTCAAAGTCTCCATGTATTTAAAGCATCAAAACAATACTCCTTTAGCTAGAATTTTTGATGAATAGGTACAGTTTAGTCATAACTGTGGAATATTTTCCACAATTGGAAAAAATGTATTCTGCTGCCTTAGAAAATATAGAGAAGTGAATCTTGTTTGATAATTGAGTGTCTTACTTTGCCTTGGGGTCATTGTCAAAAGTATTAAACATGATTAAAACAGGAAGAGTTTCTTCTCTTGGTACTTAATCTGGAAATTAAAATTTTTAACAAACTCCTAAAAGTGATGTTTTTAAGTTTTAGTTATGCTTTCCAGGTACAGTTGATTAAGTAGGGCACATTTGTTTTCCTTGTCTTTGGCTATTCAAGTTTTATAATACTTCTTCAAAAAGCCTTCTAAATTAAAGGTGCAAAATAACCACATGGTACACCATGCCACTAAGAAAGCACACTGCTGATTATCACTGAGCCCTGCAGAATATCAGTGAAACACATTCCCAATTGCTCTGTGGATGATACTACCTACCTGGAGTCTCAGTTTAATTTTAAAAGCAAAAACGTCTGTTTCTCAATGGATCTATTTGCATTTTTGTCATTTCAACCAAAATGTAATAATAAAGTTTGAAGACATTTTCCTCAAGGAAGGAGGAGAAATTTGGCTGTGTGCTTCACTTACTACAAGCATCTGTTGGGATGCTTCACATTCTGGGTGGATGTAGACCAAGGGGTGTTTAGAGACTTAACTGTTACACAGTATGGGAAAAAATGAAATGGAAAGTTGAGCCTGGGGAACTGGGAACCTTGAGTTCCAGATCTCAATCGTCCCCACCTTCTTGCATGGCCTTGAAGAAGTCCCCTGTTCTCTTTTTGCCTCATTTCCCTCATTTGTAAAATGAGAAGAACAGTACCTGACTGTGTGAATTAACGAATCAATCATTTTAAATGCCCAAGATAAAAGTGCTTTAGATTCAAAAGTCATTTTATAGGATGTAAACTGCTATCTTCCAAATACTCCATATGTGTCGACTCTATTAAGCTAAAAAAACACCAGTGGTTTCCCAGCAAATTATACTAAGTGCTTTATAAATTCCAGAGGCAAATGCTGATAAAGATTCTATAAACAGTGTTTACAATGACATCCATGCACAGAGCAGCAAAATAACACTGTGTACCAAGTTTTCAGAAATAGGATTATTACTGAAATAATCCTTAGTTCCTCAGCCATGCAAGAAAAGAAATTGACTGTGGCCAAACTTCTAGAACTTGCAGATCATCTTCCACTGACATTTGAATGGAAAATAACTACCAGAACTGTTGCCAATAAATTTTCATTGTTCACTGATAAAAATAGGAACCAGAGAGCCAAGAAAAGCACTAAAACCATAGACAATAGAAGCCCTTGAGTTTTCCATTCCATCCGAGTCTGGGGAATCAATGAGTTTTACAGTGGCAATCTCATTCCTTCCTGCCAGAGCCCTTAGGAAGTTGATGGACAATGGGCTGCTATTCCCAAGTCTGTATGATTTCCACTAAAATCTGGTGTCAGCCCTCCTCAAGTCTTTCTTTTTTAAGCCAGAGCATGTGAGCAAGAATGACTGTAATGCTACTCAGGGTCAACTCCTGCCTATATAGAGAAACCAATCTTCCTGTATGAAAGTATTCAGCACCCAGAGCTCATCCCATACTAAGTACATCAGAATCCTTGGGGGTGATATAAGGCACTATTTTTAAAAACTCTAGACTTTTGTAATATATAGCTGTATATGAGAACCAGGACTAGGGTGCATTCTGAAAAATACTGCCTATATGAAAGATAGGGGAGGTCACTTCTTTTCCACTGCTGTCCTTTTAATCTTCACCAAAAGTCATTAAATCCTTTCTACAAAGGAACTGAGAGTAAACACTTTTGAGCTTTTGGGACCACATGTTCTCTGTCACAAATACTAACACTGCTTTTGCAGCATGAAAGTCATCAAACACAATACATAAACAAAGGGGCAAGAGACCAGATTTGGCCTTGGAGTCCTAGTTTGCCACTCCAAAAAAGATTCTGCTAAATTGTTTACCTGTCTTACTATAGCAATAGTAATATGCAATATACATTATAAAACACATGGAAATAAAAAATTTAAATGAATGGAATAAATGTATCTATATGTTTTATTATTAACAGCACAGAATGTGCTCCTGTGGAAGTTTTCCTATCAATATTTATTACAAGGAACAATTTGTATTGATATGTTAATTAATTTTGAAAATCTTAGCTTCATATACTATGACACAGCAATCTGCAGATCTGGCACCAACTTCACTGCAAAACTTGGATCTGTGACTCTCAGACTGATAGAAAAATATGGATCCACCTGTTGACTGGTTGAATTTTTCAACTCATAAGACACAGTTTTCAACCCATGCCTACCAATAATCCATCATTATTGTTTCTCAACCACTGAACCAAAGTAAAAGTCCATCTTCCATAGCAACAATTAGTTATCCTGAAAACTAATTAGAATTTGTTAATTTTCATATTTTTAATATAAGAATTTAGAATCCACTGAACGCTTAAATCTAGCACCTTTTACAACAGGTTATAAGATTCTGCTTCCAAGGATTTCCATTGTGTACCTATAAGGGTTTTGACAAGTAGCACCTATCATTTTCATCAATAATATATTTATTTCAGAATATATAACAATGCAAACACTGACAAAAATCCGTTTTCAAAATGGTCCAGAATTTTAAAACATGTTTCTTTTTAAAAGAAGTAAATTCCTTTCTTGTTGTTCAACATTTTATCCTGAAATGAAAATATGTTTATGTGTCAAAATAATCTGCTGGAAAGTATACTTTCAATACTCTCCTTTGATATTAGAACAATATTGTAAAATAAAAAGTAGTATTTTCAAATTTTGGCAACATATTCAAGAAGTTCCATGAGATAAGGAACAAGTCTTTGGGCAAAATCAAAAAAAAAAAATCATGGCCATGTCCCACCTTGTCACAAAATCATGGGAAGATTGTATTTAAAGTTTTAATATATAATTTTTCTTAAATTTTTGAGCATATCTTTATTCTTTTTTATTGGATTTTTTTTTTTGTTTTTTTAAATTTTGTGTTGATACACATATTTTTATTTGTTCATTTTTTTTTTTTGGTACCAGAGATTGAACTTGGGTACTCCACCTCAGAGCCACATCCCCAGCCCTATTTTGTGTTTTATGTAGAGACAGGGTCTCACTGAGTTGCTTAGCACCTCACCATTGCTGAGGCTGGCTTTGAACTCGTGATTCTCCTGTCTCAGCCTCCCAAAGTGCTGGGATTACAGGCATTTACCACTGTGCCCTGCTAATGCTTTAATTAAACTAGGCATAATACCCACATCCTACATGATGTAAATGATAACATGTTGTGAAATACTGAAAGCAAAAATAAAAACCAAAGCAGTAATAATGTGGCCAACAATCTCTCCCCATTATAAAACTCACATGTCCCTCTAGGTACATGATCCAACACAAAATTAGAACATAGAGCACAGACACAACGTGAGTATTCCCACATCAATCCATATGTTATATGCTTAAAAAGGGTTTCTTTTTTCTTATTTTTAGATAGAAAGCAAATACCTTTGCGACTTGGAGCAACACATTGTACTTTTCAGCTCTGGAGCCCACTGAAGGCAAAGTTAAAGGATGTAGTAAGGATGGCAAATATGCTTGAAGATCACCAACACACTCCTTTCTATGCCTGTAGCAGACATTGCTTATCATTCAAAATGCTTTTCAGCCTCCAGGACTCAAAGGCAAGCACTACCAATTAGTCTGTCATAGGCATCAGATGAAATCCATCTCTCCTTTTGCCCTGCTCTAACTAGGCACAATTTGTGCTTTGGGGAAAACTCACATCAATATTTGGAAAGCTAACAGGACAAACAGAACCATCACATACTCATCCCAAACAACTCAGAATCTTCCAGAAAAGACCATCAAAAGACACACAGAAAAAAATACAACTTTTATGTTGTCAGTCATTTCACTTAAACATGCCTGACACTCTCCCATATGTTTATTAGAATGAAACAGATAAAGGGAATCTGTTCCTTAATAGTGACAAGATAGTATATACATCTTTGCCATTTATTTGAAATCCAAATTATGCAGTTATCAAAGACCTTAATATTCAGATGGCTTCAGTATTCAGATCTTAAGATGGCAATAGGAACTTCATTAATTCAGAACTAAACATTCCTCACTGAATATAAATTTTAACAATTTTAGTGACATTAAAAATGCTAAACTGTGCATGCCATTTTAAATGATGATCACCATAACTATAAAAAATATTTCCTTCTGAACCAGTCTGTGTGATCAGTACATCCTAGCAGCTCTGTATCTAGCTTTTAACCAATCTTTGTAAGACAAAGGAGAATGCCATAGAACCCAGAATTTTTTACTACCCTTTTAATGTAAAACTGAACACAAAACACAGTGGTATTTCCTGGTACTCTTGTGATGCAACATGTTTCAGAAGTGGATATAAAATAACAAAAAGAAATGGGAAATCTGAAAGCATCAACAAAACTCACCATGTTTGATAAAAAATAAATAAAATAAGCAAGTTTTCAATTGAATTTAATAATTATGCTGTATCATCTTCAAACACATAATGACTGAGAATATTTTTAATTTAATATTCTCCTGAGAATTTATATCATACAATTACCACTTAAGATATTAATTTTTCTATAATTGCAGTGGCTCAGGAGGCTGAGGCAGGAGGATTGCGAGTTCAAAGCCAGCCACAGCAAAAGTGAAGTACTAAGCAACTCAGTGAGACCCTGTCTCTAAATAAAATATAAAATAGGGCTTGGAATGTGGCTCAGTGGTGGAGTGCCCCTGAGTAAAATCTCTGGTCCCCCAGCTCCCAAAACAGGATGTTACTTTTTAAGAAATCTGGAAACGTGAACACAAGTTGTAGCAATTCATTTGGCTTCCTAAATCTAATAGCTGTCATTTGTGATCTAGATTTTTGCATGCCACCTTTGCTTCCCATCAGCCTCTAAGCTAAAGACAGTGGTTTCCCATCTTCACCATTATCAATGTTGGGGGTCAGATAATTCCTTGTTGTAGAGCTATTCTGTGCAATGTGTGTGGCTCAGAAAACAATACTCCAGAGCAAAAGCCTCAGGAGCAGGCTCAGAAACAAAGTCTGTCTCTAACTTGCTGCCCTCCTATCTCTTACCTCTCATTCTTCCTCAAGGCAAGCAAGCCATAAAAAATTAGAATGCTTCTTCCCCAAGTTAGGTCATTGAAACCAGAACCCCTTTTTCTCAAAGCCAATCATAAAATCTAAAAATGTTACTGTAACTTTTCCCCACCCTTCTGTATAAGAGCTACCCATTAAAAAATTCTTCAACCTACTTTTTTGGATTGTAGGTTATAAGATCATCATTCTATAAAGTGTCCTGCCCCATGTGTGAAAGGAAGAATGTTTCACAGAAAGGCCAAGAAGATTGAAACAGATGGACCTTGCTGGGTTTTCCCTCCTCTGCATATTGATAATAGCTCATATTTTTGTCTACTCATAGCTCTACACAGCTGTCCATGCTTCATCAAACCTAAGCATAAAATAAGTTCACCCTGGGACTTTGGGTCTTCAAAATGAAGAGTCTCATGTCATGTAAAACTATGATCAAATAAATATGTTATATATTTCTCTTATTAACCTGTCTTTTGTTATAGAACTGTGGGTCCATGGCTCATTATGATGGCAGGGACCCCTTTCCTGCCCTTCCAAGTGTAAGATGTTTCACAGCATACCTTCTATCCACTAGAAGCCAGGTGCATAACCCCCACCCTCAGTTTGATGACCAAAAATGTCTCCAGACATTGCCAAAGGTCCTCTAAGAGACAACACTCACCCCTCAGTAAGAACTACCTCTTTAGATTTAGTTCCTCCTCAGGCACGAATCTTCTTTGGCCAAACCTTGTTCCCATCTCAAGCTCACAGGACATTTTGTTCTTTTGGTGCCCAGTTCTTATTTTTATCTGTCTGTCCTGCCTCCTGCCTTGTTCCTTGCTCTGGCCTCTGGCAATGAGGTCATTAAAGTGTCTTGCTTAGTTTACCTTCAAGTATTTCCTTCTGTATTTTCAATTCCTGCATGCCTGTATTATTCTCAGGCACCTACATATCACCTAAAATCACTAACTGGCTTTTTGCAGGTGTTTGCTACCTCTGGTCTTTGTTATGTTCTCTTCCATAAATCCATCCACTAAATTCAATATATGAACTAATATAGGACTGCTATGGATTAAATGTGTCCTTTGTTTCATATTTGGACATTCTGAGGAATAAATGGTCAGTGAATACTTACTACACTCATCTCAAGATAACAAAACAGAATTTACCAAATACTCCTTTTTTACCAAAAAATAAATCCATGTGTTTGGGAATTTTTAATGAAAGGAGGTTTCCAAATTTCTGTTTGAAAAGAAAATGAAATTCATTTTAATAGTCATTAGCCAAATTTTCTGGCAAGAAAACTCAAAACTTAATCACATAAGACATTAAATACTGTATTAGTCATTTGGCAAAGTTAAATTTATAACTGTTAAATCTAGAAAGCCATAATCAGAGAAACTACTGAATTCCTAACGCATAAGAGTAACACCATCTAATAAATATGACATGCAAAATGTGGGCTATAGAATTCGCTGATCCATGGTATTTATTCAAATGCCTGCATGTTAAAGATAAAGCTTTTCCCCTCTTCCTTTAAGAATGCATTAATTGTGGTGCATTTATGTTACTTTAGGCAACCCAGCAGCTGTGGTTCCAAACATGAGCCTTTGAGAAATACATTTAAATGAATATTTATAAACTTTTCTCTAGCAATTATATTTAGCAACTGTAGCAGATGCCTTCACTTTCGCAGTGTTAGCTGTGTCGCTAATTAGAGTCCCTCTTTAATCACGCTGTCCTCCAGTCACTCCTCTCTTAAGTGGACCACCTACACATTTAGGAGGCAGAGAGACACACAAAGGTCTAACAGGTCTATTACCAAGTTAAAAAAAAGTCATAAAAACATACATAAACCATAAGCACTCAATGTTCATAACCTCATATTTTCCCAAAACAACCATAGGAACATTTGAAATTGAGATTTTATGTTCTGAGTATCTCAATGGGATATTATCTTGATTACTGCTGGATAATTCCTATGTATCCTTTACAGCCCAGTTGCTCAGTGTAGGGTCCACAGCCACCAGACCACCTGCACAGAGTCCTCAGCCTCATTTCTAAAACTGATTTAGAAGCTGTAAGAGGAAGAGCATGGACATGCATATTATTTGCAAGATCTCCAGGTGATTCTCAGGAATCCCAAAAGTTTGCAAATCACAGCTTTAAGACAATTCAGGAACACCTCCTCCAGGAAGCATTGAAATAATTCCAAGTTAGCCTAAAAGTCCCATCTTTTGTGTTTCCAAAGTATGTTGAGTTCTCTTAAATCATTTCCCTTACTAGCTGTAGTGGATTGACTGGTTTTTCACTCTGAACTACATAAGGAAATTGTCTTAGATTTATATAGTTCTCCATGCCTAATTGATAGAAGACAATCAGTAATTAGCTGATTGAATAAACACTGTCCACTTTCTAATGAGAATTAATGCAAGTTTTATAGTTTCGTGTCTTGCATTTTGCCCTTGAGTCCAGAAATACTCGCCAAATTTAAAACCTAGAGCAGCCTTAACATCACTTAAAAATACAATATTTATAGATACCTTTCATTCCTTGGTCCTGATTTCCATTTTCTAGTTTAATACATTTGCATTACATTACACATATTACATTAACTACTGGAGAAGTTCCATTTTAACTCTTGGAGACTAGGGAATTTTGAAAAATTCATGGGGGATGGGGCAGTCAGTTTAACTGAGTGGAAAAAAGAGAAATTAAAAATAGTGGGAAGGCCAAGTCACAAATGAGACTTATCCAATAAAAAATGAAACTATACATCCTTCTGGAAATTTAAACTGGTTATAAAGATGAAAGATGTGGAGAAAAGAGCTCACAAAGCCTTATCCTTTCAAAGAGTTGGGGTTTTTCAACTTTTTAGATATTTACATTACAAAGAGAAAAAAAAACTCTGATTCTTTAGTCTTGAGCTCTCTGTTTTCTCTTTCCTAGAGTTGTGGCAAATTTATTCATCCTCTCTTCTCTCTTGTTTATCTTGTGACTCAGAGCAAGTCCCAAGTCCTTGAAAGCTGATCTTACCACCAGCTTCTAAACCTCATCTCCTTGAGAACCTTCCTCATCAATTAGCCGCTTTCCTACTATGACTGGCAGCCTTTTCCTCACCACTCTTCCCATCTAATTGGCCTCAAACTTGATCCTCTGTACTACTGAAAAGAAACAGGCAAAACTTTGCTCCCCTGTGTAACTCGGGGGTCAGCAAACATTTTCTGTGAAGGAACAGACAGTACATATTTTTCAATTCACATTGCACATCATTGTCTCTTTCACAACTACCCAACCTTTCCATAGATAATACAAAAAAATATTGTTTTTTTGTTCCCAAAGACATGGCTGTGTGCCAATAAAACTTTGTTTACAAAACAGTCAGTAGACTATATTTGACCTGCAGGCCACACTTTGCCAACCCCTAGTACAATCTCATCAAGGTGCTATCCCATGGCTCCATCCTCCATTTGGTCACTACCCCTGCCTGATTTAGGAGCCCTCACTTCTACCTACTACTTTGGAAATAGTTCTCTCAAAGGTCACTAAGGACAATCAAACTGCCTGATCATATTACCTGTCCCAGTCTTTCATCTTTAAGTTTAAAATTAGCTCCTCTAATTTCAGGATGTAGTCCTCAGGATGTCGTCCTTTTGATTTTTAACTATAGCTTCTCATTTACCTTTTTGGCCCCTCTTCCTCCACCTCTCCAATGAAATATATGCATTTTCAGTATTTAATCTTTTCCCTTCTTTTGATAAATATTCTACTGGGTGCTCTCATTCATGCTCTAATGGTCACTCTCCCACAGAATCTTCCCTAACATACTCTGCTAGGGCCCTGAGTTTCCTCCTTTTCTTCTTCCACTACCTCATTGGTGCATACCCAATTATCACTGATGGTTTCTTGGCTTATTCATTCCATGCTGTAGGGAAGGAGGGGATGGTGTTTATTTACAGAGGAAGCCCAACATAGGAAAACGTTTGGTCCCTTAAAAGGAGTAATTTATAATTGTTGTTGGTCTGTGAATAGGCTTATGAAATCAACGACTTCAGTATGATTTTTCAAAAAATGGGAAAAATGCATAAAGCAAGGGCATCCACTTCCCAGTAATACCAAGTTCAATTATGTGTGTCAGTCTTCTGGAAGAGAAAAAGTATACAAGTAGAAACAAATAAATGAAAACATCATCTTAAATCTATAAGAAATAAGAAACTACAAAAAGTAATGGAGCATATCAGAAAAAGAATCAAATGAGTTAATATAAATGAAAATGTTAAAATTAAATTTAAAAACACAATGGCAGTTTTAACCAAAAATCAGAGAGAGCACAATAAAGAATTAGTGAATTGGAAGAAAAATCAGAAGAAATTATCTAAATGTAGCATGGAGAGTAGTGTTCTGCTAAAAACAGAATAGTGTGTAAAAGATAAAGAAGGTCCAGTGAAAGGTTCTAATCTATATTTCTTTTTCATTTTGAGACAGGATTTAAATTGCTTAGAGTCTCCCTAAGTTGCCAAGGCTGGCTTTGAACTTGTGATCTTCCTGCTTCACCCTCTGAAGCTGCTGTGATTTACATCCTACATTTGTTAAAGAGTATTCATCAGAGGCAATATATGAAAAGAAAACACCTGAGCATATTTTACCCTGGCAAATGAGTCCACAGTTTCCAGAGGTACAAACAAATTAACCAAGAATAGAGTGCTGATTGAGTATCCCTTATCCAAAGTGCCTGAGACCAGAAGTGCTTAAGATTTTGATTTTTTTCACAATTTGAAATATTTTGCATATACATAATCAGATAGTCTGATGAAAGTAGCCAAGTCTAATCAGTAAATTCATTCATGTTTCATACACACTCTCTATATACATATATTAAAATATGTATATATATATATATATATATCTTGAAGATAATTAATTTTGTGCATAAAACAAAGTTTCATAGTGTGGAAATTTCCACTAGTACATCATGTCAGTGCTCAAAGAGTTTTTGATTTCAGAGCAGTTCAGTTTTTGAATTTTCAGATTAGGGATGCTCAACCTGTATAAACGAAAGAACCTCTCAAAGAATATAAATGAAATACATATCCAGAAAGGTATATATTCTTAAAAATAATCAGAATAAAAAAGATATTATCTTCAAAGTAATTATAGTTAGACTTAATGTTGACTTCACAACAATTGAAGTTCAAGATAGTGGAATAAAAATGAGCTGAGAGAAAATATCCAATCTAGAGTAACAGAATCAAGAATAAAATCAAATGGGTGGGGTATTGCTCAGTGGTAGAGTACCTGTCTAGGATGTATGAAGCCCTGGGTTTCATTCTTAGCACTGTGATGAAGGAAGGAAGGAAGGAAGGAAGGAAGGAAGGAAGGAAGGAAGGAAGGAAGGAAGGAAGGAAGGAAGGAAGGAAGGAAGGAAGGAAGGAAGGACGGACATTAAAATAGAGTTTGTACCAACAGAGGCAATATAAATGAAATTCAAAAGAATATTCACTAAGAAAGTTACAAAAAAAAAGATACTTGAAGAAATTCATAGGAGGCAGAAAGGAAAAGAAAAATAAAGAAAATAATAAATATGTTTGGGTACATTTAAAGCAATACTGACCATATCAAGCAAAATCTGTTTTATCTTATAGGAGTATTAAAATTAAAATACTCAATAACAGTGTATAATTTTATGAGGAAGGAGGTGAATATAGTTTCATTTTTTATTGTATGAGAAAATGATGAAAATATTGATTAACTTTAGATTTTGATAGCTAAAATTCCATGTTTATTTTCTATAGTATCCACCAAAATGACAGAACTCTAATTAACCAACTTGGCCTGAAAATGAATGGCACTTGAGTGTCACATACATATCCAGCCAACATTTGCCAGGAGATTCACAAGACAGTTGGAAGAAGAAAAGTCCTCACCTTGGCAGTCATAGATTCCCCCTACTTTCAACATCCCAAACACATATGGCAACAATATCAGCAAAAATAGACAAGGGGCATGGGATCATTAAGAGAAATACAGAGCCCAAAACAATATAGTAGACAAATCTATATATATGAATATCTCTAATTATATTCAATGTGAATGAAATAAATGTCAAGTTATAAGATAAAATCAGTCATTTTAAAATTCCAATTTTTGCTGGGCACAGTGGTACATGTCTGTAATCCCAGTGACTCGGGAGGCTGAGGCAGGAGGATCACAAGTTTGACGCCAGCCTTAGCAACGTAGTGAAGCCCTAAGCAACTTAGTGAGACCCTGTCCAAAAAGTAAAATTAAAAAAGGGCTGGGGATGTGGCTCAGAGATTACTTAAGTGTCCCTGAGTTCAATTCCAAGTACCACCCCCTGAAATTCCAAATTTTACTCTTTGTACAAGACATATAGAATGTAAGTCTATAGAAAGTTAAAGGATAAAGCATAAGAAAATCCAGAGAGGAATATCTACCTAGCAGCAGAAATAAAGTGGAAATTTTAAACTAATCATTGATCTTCTAGGCTGCTGAGCAGATAAGGATTTCTGATTATATTACGGTGCTATTCAAGTTGAAAATAGTTACCTGCTATGATAAAATTCTCAAATTAAGTTAAACTGCCTGCATTGGGTTGTGGATAATATAGCTTCATAAGCAGTTGCTCCTTTTTAGCTCCATATGAATGAAATCTTATGCTGGATATATCTGAATGAAAACTATTGATTTCAGTTTATGACAATGATATATCTTCAGTGGAAGGAAGGTGGAAAACAGGGCTGGTAATAGTTTCTGAATTTTGTTTTAATGGCTTCCTTTCATTTTTACTCCAAGGACTAGGACCAGGACAAGTAAGGAATTATGTTGACATTGTGCAGCTCATTAGGCTGGAAGGACAATGAACACAAACGGGCGAAATCCAATCTCTGGGGACCAGTTAGCTTTACTCCTGCACAAGCACAGATGTCCTTTCTGATCCAATCAGCAACTCTTACACCAAGGGGATCAGCAAGGCTGTGTCAACAGAGCAGAGCAAATCTGGAACACCAGTACACCATGCATGGATGCCCTGCCTGAAGGCTGCTCTGAGGCATATAAGGAGGACAGCATGGTGTGGGCACTGAAATTACACCACAGTAATTTGTTTCTAAAATAAATAATCTTGGAAATTAGACTATATTATCTGCATGCTCTATTCCTTAATTTATTAAACAAATACTTATTGTGGTCTTATGACTAGGAGCTTGGCATATAATGATTAGCTATCTCTACCATCATGGTGTATGCAGCCTACTAAATGATCAAGTGATCAAATCAGTTTATTTGATCATATCAATTTATCACTATATAAGCAAGTTTAGTATTAAGTAGTGCAAGCAAAGTTTCAAAGAGTTTTAAGTAATTTGGTACTACTCTTCTAAGCAAAAATAAACAAATAAATTAGGACTCAAGATTCTCCAGGTCTTATATGAAGCCATATATTTTTATAAATAAAGCATTATTGGAACAGGGACATGTTCACTTGTTTATGTATCATGCTTTAATGGCAGAACTGAGTACCTGTGACAGGGATTATATAGACCACAAAGCTGAACATATTTACTCTTTGATCCTTTCCAGAAAGATAGTTATAGGAGAAGGAAACATCTTAGCCATAAGTTAAATGGTTCTAGCTGCTGTACACAAATGTTGAGCTTCTAGAGGAGAAAAAGGCACTTTCAGTATTTGTTGTACACCACACTGGCTCCCTACAGGTAGCTATGTAGTCATTTAGTCAAGATTTTTTTATTGAGCTGGGTGCGGTGGCTCAAGCCTGTAATCCCAGCACTTAGGGAGGCTGAGACAGGAGAATCGCGAGTTCAAAGCCAGCCTCAGCAATGGCGAGGCGCTAAGCAACTCAGTGAGACCCTGTCTCTACATAAAACACAAAATAGGGCTGGGGATGTGGCTCAGTGGTCGAGTACCCCTGAGTTCAATCCCCAGTACCAAAAAAA